>JAPQWS010000076.1:13750000-14177500 GCA_028651295.1 Catharanthus roseus
ACAATCTCACAGGCTCGAAGAAGGATTGAAAATGTCTGCCTTACAGGACACTCCAACTCGCTCCAGGGCTAATACAGACACTGGCTCACTGGATGTAAGATAAGAGAAAGAACTCGAACTGACTAGCCTGGACCCAGAGCAAAGGTACCTCCAACTGAATACAGGAGAACTGGCCTTTCCCGACAGGAAAGAAAAGGAAACTCTCTACTAATTGGATGGACTCATATAGAGGGGTTTCCGCGATGCACTACGCTAACGAAAAACTTCCTGTTACGGTTAGGCACAGACGCATCTTTCGAATGCATTCTTTTCGACCACTTTAGGAATATGAGATACCCAGTTTGCTATGCTCTCATTCCTGAAGATAGATTAGGCCTTATGACAATCACAATCTACAAAGACAAATAAACGAGGAGGATAGGAAAGCAGAGATGAAATTGGAGAGCTAACCTAAACACAGGAAAAGATCTTTACAGAACAGTGAGGTTGGGACTCGCTATTTCTTTGCCTATTTTAAATACCCTCTGGTTCATCTTGATTCATCTTCGTTGGAAAGTAACCACCCTAGGATATATATTTTCATCATTAAAATTGTAGAAAGTCTCAATAGGCTCTAGTAGCTGTTTGTTTAAAAAAAATTTCTCCCACTGCTGAATGATCTTTTTTTCTTGAAAGCTTTCGCGGACCCATGTTAATAGTAAAAAATCTAATGAATAGACATCTTCTGAAAGCATATGAATGATCTAATATACCATCGAAAGAAATTTCTCCATAATAAGTAAAAAGTCTGCTACTTTTCTCTGTCTTTTTCCAAGACTTCGGGTCCCACCGCTGCACCGTCAAGCTGCAAGTGGAAAGAAGGAGTCAAGTCAGCCTACGACCTCGAAGGAGAATCCCTCTAACACTTCAGTTACTAGTGATCGGGGATTTTTACAATAAAGTTTTAAACTCAATACTTGCAAGTGCACAAGATCAATGTAATATGAAAGTATGAGGGTATCGAACCACAGAGAAAGGCTTAACTACTTAAATTATTATCTTCCTAAATAAATTCTATAAAAAGAATCAAAGTTTATTATCTAAAAATTTTTACTAAATTAAATAAACCTAATAAATAAAATAACTAAAATAACGAGAGCTTAACCAAAGAGATGATTTAGAACCTTGAATCCATCACTAACCTATATAACAATGATTTAATTTTATTTAGGAGAAAAGATTAAACATTCATGTGGTGATCTAGGCTACAAGCTTCGATTCGCTAGAGAAATATATTGTGCTTAAATGCATGACATAATTCATCTAACCATTAGCATGACTTATTCATTCCTATGACATAAATCATCTAAAATTAGCATGAACTATTCAATTCTAAAACCCACAATATACTTGAAAAAATCACATATCTCTCATACCCAAAACTACAAGAATTAAGCACGGATAAAAATATCAATTAATCCAAATAATTATTCTACAAGAACAATCACAAAGAATTAATTGCATCAAACCAATAACATCCCAAGATATGCAATCAAATAAATAATGGAATAAATCTCCCAAAAATAAAATAAACCAAAGTCACATGGCTAGGGTTTCATCAAGATTCTAAAATTAAATTTAGTTCATGGCGAAAGAGAAAGAAATAACCAATTTATTTGAGAAAATCATGGCTTTCTTTTAATTAGAAGCTTGCTGGAATTTTTCTGCTGTTGCTGGAAATTACTTCAGCTGCTGGATTTCTGCTTCTTCTGGAATCTCTTGTAATTTCTGATTCAATTTGCTGCTATTTTTCTGCACCTGCCTGCTTCAGCTGCTGCGTCCTCTGGTTTCAGCGGCTGTGGCTGTTCTTGTGCTGCTTCGGTCTTCACCAACAGCAGCTGCTGCTGATTCGGTTGATTTCTGCAGCTTCAACTCAACTACTACAGCTGCTTCTTCTCAATTTGCGCCTGCTCCTATTTTCTCCCTCCAGCTCTCTCTCTTTTTTTATATCCTTCTTCTTTTTTTCCTTCTTGTATGGCTCTTCTATATATAGACAAAAGAGGAGCAAAATCCTAATCCTTCAAGGATTCTACTAAAGTTCTAATCCTAATCCTTAAAGGATTCAATTACTGCAGCTTCCCTTTACCAAATTTAATATGGAATCTTTATTTTCCATTCTTTCTTCTTTTTTTTTAGAAATCTGCGCAAAGATAAATTAACTAAATTAAATATAATAATTATGAGTAATAAATAAATAAAATATTTTCAAAGGCTAATAATTAAAACTTAAGGTGTTTATTTGTGCTAAAAATCGATCTATCAACTCCCCCACACCTAAGTTTTGCTAGTCCTCAAGCAAAAATGAAAAAAAGAAAAAGAAAAACTAACTAGCCACTTTCGTCGGACTCGCAATTGCACTTAGCATGTGCAACAAGCCCTTTAAACCCCTAAGTTGCCCCAGTGGACGAGTATGGTCTCGTGAGGGTTTGCAGACAACGTACCCACAAAGTCAAATAAAAAAAGTTTTAGAAAAGATATGGAATAATCCCAAATTAAGTACCTTTCATCAATATCTCAAACTTATCAAGACAAGCACTCTTCTTCTTATTTTCAAACTTAAGTTAACAAACAGATATTCAATTATCTCCCATAACTAATGCAAGACTTGTGTAATGTGTGATCGTGGTCATTAGAGAGTATGAAATAAATACTAAATAAAATTTCCAAATTACATATAGAGAATAAATCTCAGCAAGAGTTCATTCCATAGGCTAACTCTTCGTACCTTCTCTCCACTAATCAAGGATTCTCAACTCAACTCAGATCAGGTAGGACTTTAAAGCTTGTAATGTAAGGTTAGGGCATTGGTTATCAAGCGAAGGTAAGGAATTCAAAATTAAAGAAAAGAGAGCTTTCAAAAAAGATGGATACTTTAAAATTTCGACAAACTTTCTAACATTGTTTTTGCTCCCTTTTTTTTTTTCAGTAATACATTCACCAATTACCATCTTCTTTTTCTCAAAATTTCATCATTAAGGTCCTTCCTTTTCTTATATTCACAAATTCGGGCCTCTTGAATTTTTTCTTTGCACCTTATGACTTGTAACAATCATGTATCGACTTTTATTTCTTTGTCTTTTTCCTTTTTTTTTCAGCTCAATACATTTTTTTTGCACCACAAGTCATATATATATATATATATATTTTTTCTCTCCCTTTTGTCAAAATAACGTCTTTTTCCAAAACACACAAACAACAACCCATTATTGAAGCACTAGTTAGAAGTTTGCATTAAACTCTCTACAAGAGTAAGGGTTAATATTTAAGTGGTTTAAAGAAAGATATAACATTTAGGCTCAAAAGGGTACGAAGGTAAAAATTTGTGAAATTTGGTAAGCTTGAAAGGCACAAACGATTCAAAGAAGGCCTATGGCCATCGTCTCTGAGTCAAATTGAGAAAACCTTTCTATTTCGCCTCAGGAGGTACTCAAGTAAGTTCTAGAATGTAGGGAAGAGATTCATCAACTTTATGTAACTCAAAAATAATGTAAAGGATTTAGTAAATACTAACAATAACCCATGTGCTCAAGTGTAAGTCATGCAAAAGTTATAACAGATATAGAAGATAAGTCCATCTCCCTAATTAAAAATAAGAAAACAAGTACTTTTCTCAACTTATTTAAGACATTTTTAAAGGAACTCAAAAAGAATTATTCTTTATGTAAAATCATATTTTTTATTTTTTTTTTAAAATAATGTAGAAAAATAAATAAAATAAAAAAAATTAAAAAAAATAAGTGAACAAGAAATATGAGAAAAAAAAATGAAAATACTAAAAAAAATAGTAGATATCAGAATAAAAGCATCTTCTCCCCCACACCTAGACCCAACATTGTCCACAATGTGATAAAAGAGCACCAAGAGTAGAGAAGAGACAAAGAAAAGAACAACACAACCTGGTAAAAGAGGCAGTATTAATGCATGTCTGCAAGAGTAGTAAACAATCTCTGTAATCTCCATGATAATGATAAGTTGTTTTATTACCCTACAAAACAAACATTTCATACTTTTCTACCAATCAAGTGGAATAAAAATAAATAAATAAATAAATAAAAATAAAATAAAATAAAAATATAAAAGTAAAATAAAATTTGGGTTGCCTCCCAAAAGTGCTAATTTTAAAGTCTTCAGCCAGACTCTATCACCAACTAGTCCTGATATGTAGGATCTACCAAGATAGTAGATTCAATTTTACCTTCTCCAATGTCATTGGTAATAGCAGGCTTTAACCGTTGTCCATTAACAATCAAGATTCGGTTGTTTTTAAGATCTTCAATCTGAACAGTACTTGAGGGAAAAACTTGTTTGACAATAAAAGGTCCATCCCAACGAGATCTCAACTTACCAGGAAAAAGACGTAATTTAGAATTAAAAAGCAAAACTTTTTGGTTGGGTTCAAATGATTTTCGAGAAATCATCTTATCATGAAAGGCTTTAGTTTTATCTTTATAAATCCTAGCATTCTCATATGCCTCATTTCGTAATTCATCAAGTTCATTTAATTGAAACTTTCTATTAGAACCAGCTTGCTTCAAATCAAAATTAAGAGCTTTAATAGCCCAATAAGCTCTATGTTCTAATTCTACTGGCAAGTGACAAGCTTTCCCAAAAAGGAGTCTAAAAGGAGACATTCCTATAGGAGTCTTATAAGCTGTGCGATAAGCCCAAAGTGCATCATTCAATCTTTGAGACCAATCCTTCCTATCAGGTCTAACAATTTTCTCAAGAATAGATTTAATCTCTCTATTAGACACTTCTACTTGACCACTTGTTTGGGGGTGATAAGGGGTAGCCACTTTATGAGTTATAGAATACTTCCTAAGAAGTGCTTCAAGAGAACGATTACGAAAATGACTTCCTCCATCACTAATAATAGCTCTAGGGATACCAAATCTACAGAAAATATGATCTTTAACAAATTGAACAACTATCTTATGATCATTTGTTCTTGTAGCTATAGCTTCCACCCATTTAGACACATAATCCACTGCTACCAAAATGTAATGATAACCAAAAGAAGATGGAAAAGGACCCATAAAATCAATTCCCCAAACATAAAAAATCTCAACAATTAAAATAGGTTGTAAAGGCATCATATTACGTTTAGAAATAGAACTAGTACGTTGACACCTTTCACATGCCAAATAGAAATTATGAGCATCTTTGAATAAACTAGGCTAATAAAAACCACTTTGAAGAACTTTAGCAGCAGTTTTACGACCTACAAAGTGTCCACCACATGCATATGAATGACAAAAAGTTAAAATACTATGAAACTCACATTCAGGTATGCATCTACGAATTACTTGATCAGGACAATGCTTAAACAGGTAGGGATCATCCCAATAATAATATTTAACCATTGAAAAGAATTTATCCCTATCTTGTTTATTCCAATGTGTTGGGATTTCACCTACAGAGAGATAGTTAACAATAGGTGCAAACCAAGGGACAAGAGAATGTGATAAAGAAAATAATTGCTCATCAGGAAAAGTATCTTTCAAAGCAACGGATTCATCATGATTATTATCCCCCAGCCTAGATAAATGATCGCCTACTAAATTTTCGTAACCTTTCTTATCTCTCGATTTCAATATCAAATTCTTGCAAAAGTAATATCCATCTGATCAATCTTGGTTTAGTCTCTTTTTTAGACAATAAGTATTTTAAAGCAGAATGATCAGAATAAATAGTTACTTTCGAATGTAAGAGATAAGAACGAAATTTCTCAAGTGCAAAAACTACAGCTAATAACTCTTTCAGTTGTGGTATAATTTCTTTGAGCATCAGTAAGAGTTCTACTAGCATAGTAAATGACATGAGGTTTCCTTTCAATCTTTTGCCCCCAAAATAGCTCCCACAAACGAAAATCGAAGCGTCACACATGATTTCAAAGGGCAAAGAAAAATTAGGAGCTCGAACTATAGGTGAAGATATAAGAAGAGAACGAAGTCTTTCAAAAGCTTTCATGCAAGATTCATCAAAATTGAATACGACATCTTTGCGCAAGAGATTAGTTAAAGGTCTAGCAATCATGCTAAAGTCTTTTATAAATCTTCTATAGAATCCTGCGTGCCCCAAAAATGATCTAATTTGCTTGACAGATTTAGGTGGAGGAAGATTAGCAATTAAATCAATTTTAGCTTTATCTACTTCAATTCCTTCTTTAGACACTTTATGTCCCAAAACTATTCCATCTGTAACCATGAAATAACTCTTTTCCCAACTTAAAACTAAATTGGCTTCTTCACCTCTTTCCAAAACAGCAGACAAGTTATTAAGGCAATCTTCAAAGGTAGGTCCAAAAACAGAAAAATCATCCATGAAAACCTCAAGAAACTTATCAACCATATCAGAAAAGATAGCAAGCATACATCTTTGAAAAGTAGCAGGTCCATTACATAATCCAAAAGGCATTCTACGAAAAGCAAAAGTACCAAAAGGGCATGTAAAAGTAGTTTTCTCTTGGTCTTCGGGATACATTGGAATTTGGTAGTATCCTATGTAACCATCTAAAAAGCAATAAAAACTTTGACCAGCTAATTTTTCAAGAATTTGATCAATAAAGGGTAGGGGGAAATGGTCTTTTCTAGTTGCAACATTTAGTTTTCTATAGTCCACACACATTCTCCACCCAGTAACCTCTAAGGAACTAACTCTCCTTCCTTATTCTCAATTACAGAAACTCCTGCCTTCTTTGGTATAACCTGTATAGGACTAACCCATGGACTATCAGAGATAGGATAACAGATACCAGAATCTAAGAGTTTAACTACCTCCTTTTTTACTATTTCTTTCATGTTAGGGTTTAGCCTTCTTTGTAATTCCCTAGAAGGTTGCACATTCTCCGTTAGATGTATTCTATGCATGCATACAGATGGGTCTATTCCCTTTAAATTAGCTATGGACCACCCTATAGCCCTCTTATGATTGGAAAGAACTTTAATCAAATCTCTTTCTTGGTCAGATTTTAACTGAGATGAAATTATCACAGGCAAAGTTTTATTTTCACCTAAGAAAACATATTTAAGTTTAGAAGGAAGGGTTTTCAATTCAAGCTGGGGTGGGCACACAAGAGAAGGTACAGTATGGGATTTTGCATGCACAGGCAAAGACTCATGATTTCCAACCCACGAAGAATTTTCTAGTGGTGTAATAAAAGTAAAATTAGAATTTATATCATCCATGAACATAGTATTCTCATTCTCAATAGAAACAGATCCTTTAGAACACATTAAAGGTAGAGTTTCTTCAGTTAATTCATCAATCATATCGACCAAATAGCAATCATAATCATCTTCCATAAATGGCTGTGGAGAAGTTTTAAAAATATTTAATCTAATCCTCATATTCATCACAGAGACATCCATTACCCCAGTTCTACAATTAATAGTAGCATTTGCAGTAGCTAAGAAAGGACAACCTAGAATAACAAGAATATGATTTTTAGAAGATCTACCAGGTTCCATATCTAGGACTACAAAGTCTACAGGGAAGACGCCTTTATCAATTTGAACAAGAACATCATCTATCCTCCTCTTAGGTACCTTGATAGACCTATCAGCTAATTGCAAAGTCATATCGGTTGGTTGCAATTCTCCTAATCCCAATTCTTCATAAACGGTGTAAGGAATCAAGTTAACACTAGAACCTAAATCTAAGAGTGCCCTATCTATTTTATGATCACCAATAAGAAAAGAAATAGTAGGAACGCCAGGGTCTTTATATTTAGGTGGAGTGTTATGTTGCAAAATGGAGCTCACCTGTTCAGTTAAAAAGATTTTCTTAGAAACATTACTTTTAGATTTTCTTTTGAAAGTGCACATGTCTTTAACAAATTTTGCATAGGCCGGGACTTGCTTAATGGCATCTAAAAGTGGAAGGTTGATTTTAAATTCTTTGAAAGTTTCTAATATGTCTTCCATTTTATTGTCCTTTCTAAGATGTGGAGGTGGTAATAAAGCTTGAGGGAAGGGAACCTTTGGCTTGTATGAAGCCATGGGAGAGGATTCCAGAGTTTTAGAATTAGAGGAAGAAATTAGTTCCCTTTCTGCCTTCTTTTCAATTTTAGTCTCTATATCAATCTCCTCAATCTCGTTTTCATTTAAATCACTATCTTTAATAGGTTTTCTTACTTTATTATCTACCAACTTCCCATTCGTAAGGGTAATGACAGCTTTAGCTTGCTCATGATAATTAGCTCTAGGGTTCTCTATTGGATGACTAGGAAGCTTACCCTCATCTCTTCTACTTATTGTATTAGCTAACTGCCCTATTTGAGTTTCTAACTTAGCAATAGATTGAGTGTGTGAGTCTAGAATTTGTGTCTTCACTTCCAAACTTTTCAAAGCAGATAATACTTTTTCTTCAAAAATAGAGTTTCCACTTTGAGGAGGACGAGGAGGTACATACCTTTGAGATTGAAAACCAGGAGGAGTAGTCATACCAGATTGTCTGTTTTGTTGATATTGTTGTTGGCCTAATTGACCTTCCCCTCCTTGTTGCCTCCAAGAGAAATTAGGATGATTTCTCCAGCCTGGATTGTACGTGTTTGAATATGGGTCATTCTTTCTGTGAAATCCTTGGGCTGCATTGACTTGTTCCTGCACAAATTCTGGAAATAGTGAAGCACTAGGACAGTCATGGATAACATGAGAAGGACTCGAGCAAATTGCACAATCACTTTGCACATTAGGAGAATTAGTAGGCAATGTATTCAAAGCTAATAATTGATCAAATTTTTTAGATAAAGCATCAACTTTCGAAGAAAGATCAACATTTTGAGTAACTTCATACATTCCTCTATTTCCTATTTGCCTAGATGTGCCTACTCGTGAGGAGGTGGCGTGTTGTTGTGAATTATCACTCAAATTTTCAAATAAATCCCATGCCTCATCTGCAGCTTTATGAAGAAAGGTACCACCACAAGAGGAATCAACCATTTGGCGATTTCTCTCATCTAATCCTGAATAAAAGCTTTGTATTTGCTGCCATTTAGGGACTTCATGGTGAGGGCAACTATGAAGAAGTTCTTTAAATCTCTCCCAACTCTCATGAAATTGTTCATTATTTTGTTGGAAAAAAGTAGTGATTTCTCTCCTTAACCTTGTAAGTTTACCCATAGGAAAATATTTTTTTAGAAATTCCCTAGACATCTCAGCCCAAGTACCTATTCTCTCACGTGTGTGCAACCAATGTTTAGCCTTATCCTTCAAAGAAAAAGGAAAAAGGCGTAATCTAATAGCATCATCACTTACATTAGGCAGTTTAAAAGGAGAGCAAATTTCTAAAAACTCATCAATATGCTTATAAGGATTTTTTAAAATCAAGCCCATAAAAAGATGGTAACATTTGAATAGTAGAAGCTTTGATTTCAAAGTGATTAACCTCAATTTCACGTAGTCTATTTCCCATTGGTGAATTATAAGTAATAGCATCATCACTTACATTAGGTAGTTTAAAAGTAGAGCAAATTTCTAAAAACTCATCAATATGCTTATAAGGATTTTCATAATCAAGCCCATAAAAAGATGGTAACATTTGAATAGTAGAAGCTTTGATTTCAAAGTGATTAGCCTCAATTTCAGGTAGTCTATTACCTATTGGTGAATTATAAGTGTTAGGAGTAAAATACTCCCTTAATGCTCGTGGATTTTCAGCCATTTTAACCTGACAGGTGTTAGAAAATTTTTCATGTGCACTAAGTGCCTTAAGTGTACGCTCTATCTCAGGATCAAATTCTTTCAAATCAATAGAGAGCGAACGACGACCATGCATTAATAAACAAATTCAAAAAAAAAAAATTACCACAAATAATAATGATGAATAAACTATCAAATAATGAAATAAAAAATAATAATAATAAAAAAAACGTTGAAGAAAAAAAATTTTATATATATATTTTTCAAGAATAAAAGTAGAATAATAAAAAAAATACTAACAAATTTAGGAAGCAATAACAAAAGCAATTAATTTAACCTCCCCGGCAACGGCGCCAAAAACTTGATCGGGATTTTTATAATAAAGTTTTAAACCCAATACTTGCAAGTGCACAAGACCAATGTAATATGAAAGTATTAGGGTATCGAACCACAGAGAAAGGCTTAACTACTTAAATTATTATCTTCCTAAATAAATTCTATAAAAAGAATCAAAGTTTATTATCTAAAAATTTTTACTAAATTAAAGAAACCTAATAAATAAAATAACTAAAATAACGAGAGCTTAACCAAAGAGATGATTTAGAACCTTGAATCCACCACTAACCTATATAACAATGGTTTAATTTTATTTAGGAGAAAAGATTAAACATTCATGTGGTGATCTAGGCTACAAGCTTCGATTCGCTAGAGAAATATATTGTGCTTAAATGCATGACATAATTCATCTAACCATTAGCATGAATTATTCATTCCTATGACATAAATCATCTAAAATTAGCATGAACTATTCAATTCTAAAACCCATAATATACTTGCAAAAATCACATATCTCTCATACCCAAAACTACAAGAATTAAGCATGGATAAAAATATCAATTAATCCAAATAATTATTCTACAAGCACAATTACAAAGAATTAATTGCATCAAACCAATAACATCCCAAGATATGCAATCACATAAATAATAGAATAAATCTCCCAAAAATAAAATAAACCAAACTCACATGGCTAGGGTTTCATCAAGATTCTAAAAATAAATTTAGTTCATGGCTAAAGGAAAAGAAATAACCAATTTATTTGAGAAAATCATGGCTTTCTTTTAATTAGAAGCTAGCTGGAATTTTTCTGCTGTTGCTGGAAATTACTTCAGCTGCTGGATTTCTGCTTCTTCTGGAATCTCTTGTAATTTCTGCTTCAATTTGCTGCTGTTTTTCTGCACCTGCCTGTTTCAGTTGCTGCGTCCTCTGGTTTCAGCGGCTGTGGCTGTTCTTGTGCTGCTTCGGTCTTCACCAACAGCAGCTGCTGCTGATTCGGCTTATTTCTGCAGCTTCAACTCAACTACTACAGCTGCTTCTTCTCAATTTGCGGCTGCTCCTATTTTCTCCCTCCAGCTCTCTCTCTTTTTTTATATCCTTCTTCTTTTTTTTCTTCTTGTGTGGCTCTTCTATATATAGACAAAAGAGGAGCAAAATCCTAATCCTTCAAGGATTCTACTAAAGTTCTAATCCTAATCCTTAAAGGATTCAATTACTGCAGCTTCCCTTTACCAAATTTAATATGGAATCTTTATTTTCCATTCTTTCCTTTTTTTTTTTAGAAATCTGCACAAAGATAAATAAAATATAATAATTATGAGTAATAAATAAATAAAATATTTTCAAAAGCTAATAACTAAAACTTAAGGTGTTTATTTGTGCTAAAAATCGACTCTATTAACTGGTTTATGGAAAACCTTAGCCGCATATCCAGACCTCCAAGTGTGAAAATCCTTAGTCAATAGGCAAGAAAGCTCGAAGGGCACAAAGTCAAAGGAGCCAAATAGTTCTTCATTAATTTTTTCCACTTCATCAATATCCTCCTCAAAAGAAATTTCTTATTGCTCGTATACATGATTGGGCATTGGACAGTATTCACTAAACTGCGACACAAAATAAAGTGAATACAATTCAACCCCATAGGTCTTGTTCGGTGAATCCATAGATACCTTATAATGTAAATCCCTAGCCACTAAGTAGTTGGCCCAAAGAGTCAGGAACAATGGATATTCAGGAGTTTCACTAGAAGGAAGATGAGAGGAGTCATGTTTAAATAGAGGTTGCATTTCAAAAGTGGACAACCTGCTATCAAGCCCGTCCATGAATTTACCATTTCTCGTCCAGACATTGCATTTCCAGTTAGCATAGTCGGCCAGTTTATGAAGACCCCTTGAGTTCTTCATTGGGAAGCTATTATACGTACGGTATCAGAAGAAAGCTCGCATGTTGTATAAGCCCCACGGGCATAAAGTTTTTCAGATGCTGATGGGACCGGTTCTCCATTAGATAGGAGCTCTACTATCGGCTATTGTACATTTTTGGGAAGGTGGAAAAGTAAAAAAGCAAAGCGTAGGTGCTCATTTTGGTGCGGAGACAGATCCAAAGCCAGTAGCGTACCTAACCTAGGAGCATACTTCGGTCTAGCCGGCATACACCTTTGACCTAGGGGGAAAAGATATCTATTGATATCAACCATTCGTTTACCCAGAAGCCTACAGAGCGATTTATGAACTTCCAAGCAAAGAGACTCTGGACAACACGAGCGGACTGTCAGATAATCTTCCAGCGAATGCATCAAACATTGGAGATACTAGGCCGCCATCCGAGCTGCGCCTATCGACTGCTCCTCAAATTGCTAATGATGATTCTCCTTTAAAGGCAATTCCTTCTGGCCATAGTCGAATGTGGAAGAGACAGCGGCCTTTAGCGGGACTGTTGTCTTAAATCCTGATGCCAGCATTCCTAGCCGGCGGATACAATCGATTCACGTAAACGGAGCGAAAGTTTACCAGACCCCATGTTAAGTGGTGAAGTGACGGACTCCGCTATCAAAGAAGGAACAGATGCGGCTGATCATTCTATGCCTCAAGCTCCTGACCAAGCTGAAGATATTAGCTTCTCGAAGCGGTGATCTGAAGTGAGAGATCGAAGAACTAAAAACGGAAGACATAACAGAATTAATGAGCATAGCCCTAGCTGCCATGTACATGGTCTTCACCTTCTACCTATTCATCTTTCATCAAACTTTATCAACCAGAAATCCATTGGTTTGAGCCCATGGATTAATGGCACACCCAGAAAGCTCCCTAAATCAAACGTCAAAGCCACTCAAAAATCTCGTACAATCGACCTCGCCAAACTCTTTGTATCTAAAAACACGTCAAAGAGTTTTAACTTAGCCTTGTTAACTCTCTGTCCTGATTGTTGACAAAAGTTAGCAAGAACATCCGCCATGAGAGAAGCTTGTTTATCTGTTGCCTCACCAAAGGTCATTCGCAAAGAATAAATGGGAAATCTTGGGACCGCTTCTTGCAACTTGGAATCCTTTCCTCCCTCCATCTCCTGAGTGATCTGCTGTCCAAACACCTCCATACAAAGGACGAACAGGTACGGGGATAAAGGATCCCCCTGCCTAATCCCCCTTGAAGGCTGGAAGCTCTCTAGTTTCTCACCATTCCAGAGTGAGGTCGAAATCGTACAATCCATAATCAATCCAACCAAATGATTGCTAAATGCCACACTTAGCAGCACTTGTCGAAGGAAACTCCAAGCTATTCGATCATATGCTTTTTGAGGTCCACCTTCACAGCATTCCATTTGGAAGAATTGGTTCAGCTTCAACTCCGGGATTCTTTCCCCAACTATAGGAAAGGAAATCCTTGCCTGCTTCTAATTTTTTTTGGCATTCTAAAGAAAAACTTCCCTATAGGCTCGATTGGGTTCCATCCTAGACCCTTTATCCTAACTCTAGGGAAGAAAAAGTGTCCTTTCCCATCTAAATATTCTCTTTCCCTGCCTGTTCAAGTCATGTTAGGAAAACCACGATAGTTCAATAAAGCAAGTGAGTTCAGTCAAGTAATTCTGAGCCAATCAATCTCTTACTCTTAAGCCACCCAAGTTAGCTAGACTCCGGCTTAGCTACATCAATGGAACTGGCTCTAAAGAAGAACCTACAAACTTGCCGATCAAGCTAGGGATATCTTTGTGCCGATGATGTAGCGCCTAACCATCTGTCTTTTAGCATAAACTTGTTCTAGATTACCTTGTGACTTTGATAAGGCCCAGATTGTACATACTATCATATTTTAGTGTAGAAGGACAAAGCCTTAAAGGCTAGATTGTCCTGGAACCAGACCGGCTAGACATGTGCGAAATTTGAAGGACCCGGCCGGGAGAATCTAGAAGCCCATAAAGCTCTAAAAAAGTATACCAGGAGGCCAAATGGGGAGTTTATGATATTCGATTCCACAGAGACCCATAAGAATGGGCTAACCTATATCAACAAATTAAGACGCCTATACGGTTTACATTCTACACCATCACCCAATGAGATATATATATCTATCTTTCTTTATATAAAATAAGAAATTTGCACAAAAAACCGGATATCGCTTTTTTTATCATTGATACGACCCATTGAACACGATTTCTTGCTTTCATGGGCCCTCTCTCTATATAGATTGACCTTTAGAGGTCAGAAGAAAGTATTTACAAGCATCAGTGAGAAAGCCAGGCGTCAGCTCCCATACATGGTCTTATAACTTTGCGGAGACCTGTGTTTTTTTTAATAAGCTTTAGGGTGGATTTTTACTCTACCAGACGTTGACCGGCTTAAATCAAGCACTTTTGGGCGCTGGCTTTTCAAAACAAAGCTAATTCACTTTCTGAGAGAGACTTCTGTGTCTTTCTTTACTTCTTTATCTAAGCTAGTTTGATCGAACAACTCATTCATGGAACCAGCCATTCTTTCACCCAGCTATTCATCCAAGCGGTCATCCAACCAGTTACCGAAGTAGTCGTTCTCTCGTTCTTCTGGCTCTTCATCTAATCGGACATCCAATTGCCCTATTCGCTCTCTTAGAAAGACTTAGGGCACCCCACAGCATGCAGCCCTTATTTACAACTACAGACCAATCCATAACCAAGGAATAAGAGTCCTTACCGAAGAGAGAGCAGAAGCTAATGCTGGCCCTCCCTATCCCTGATATTGTTAGTGGATAATCCAATTGCAAAACTAGAGAAAGGAAGGTAAACTAGGGGTATCAGTAGAGCAAAAGAAAGCGGAGGGAGTGAGTAAAATGGAAGAGCACTAGTGCACACTTAGGTTCAATGTAGTTCCGTCACGGCCAGCAAGCACTTGGGCAAAGGGTCGAGCAGAGCAGTAATAGCGAAGATAATACTCACATCCTATATAGTCCCCGGTCTAGTAGCATCCTATATAGTCCCCGGTCCAGCAGCAGGAATAACAGCTACAAGTCGAGCTGCTACTAATTGAAGGTGCGAGACCAGCTACAAAAAAGGGAGATTTGAAGAACCAACGACGCGTAGAGTCTTGCCTTCAAGCCAAGGGAAGAGGTTATTACACAACTTAGCTACAAGTCCGAAAGCCAATGATGTGGAATGATCTTCAAGAGCATAAAATTTTGTCCAAGAAGTGAGGGAGAGAACAAACAAAACAAGTGTAATAAGTAGAAGAAAGTGCATTTGAAAGGACTTGAAAATTTTAAACTTCAAGCAACCTTGGATATATCAAATCCAAGACCTCAAGAAGGTTTAACCAAAATCTTTTCTTCAAATTTCAAGCAACCTAAGGTATTTTGAACCTTAGACCTCAATGAAACAAGAAGAAGACCTCAAGACTAGTTTTCTACAAGAGTGTAGTAACTAGTATGAAGGAATTTTTTTTTTTTATGATCAATCTTGAAGCTCTTGGAACTTTCAACAAGTCTTCAAAGTGATTTTTTTCTTTCAAGGAAGTTCACCCTTGAAGAAGATAGAAAAACTAAGCTAAGAACTAAGAATACTAAGAGAAGAACCTTTGTCTTGAAAAATTTCTTGATTACTTCTTCAAAATGGAAGACTACATATTTATAGAGACTTGAGGGAGAAAATAGGAATTTTTCCCTCTCATATTTTTAGCCCAAAGGATATATAACCTATACATACACTTGATAAGACAATAGAGGTGTTTTAATTGCATTTGGACTATTCTAGAGTACTAGTCAACATATTGCCAAAAGTAGGAGGCAATTTTTCAGCTTGGGTAAAAGGGATTCCAACTATCTACCTAGGTAAATTTTTAATTTCTAACTTATTCAAAAATTAGGACATTGCCGCATAAAGTCTTGGACATCAAAATTTATTCCTCATAAAGTCTTGGACATCAAAATTGACATCAAAATTTAAGCCTTGAAACTTCTCTTGCTCAATTTGATCATTGTGACTCTTTAGTTGTTTTGCCTTCGCTCTTGTCACAACTCCTTGATGTTCTTGCATGTCTAACCGATTCACATCATTCTCCCCCTCTTGAAAAGGATTCGTCATCGAATCTCCATCACCTATATCAAATAAAGAGAGATCGGAAACATTAAAAGTGGCACTAACATTATAATGTCCCGGAAGATCAACTTTATAGGCATTGTCATTAATTTTCTCAAGGATTTGAAATGGCCCATCTCCCCTATCATCAAGCTTAGAGTTTCTTTGTTGGGGAAGACTTTCCTTTCTAAAATGCACCCAAACCCATTCACCAGGGTTTGAATACCACTTTTCTTCTTCCCACATTTCTTTTTCTCTACAAGCTTTTTGTTGGAGTTGACAATAGCTTCATGGACCTTTGCATGAATTGCTTTCACAAAATCAGCCTTCTTGCGTGCATCCTTGCTTAATGCTTGATCTATAGGCAAAGGAACCAAATCAAAGGGAGTTAGAGGGTTAAAACCATAAACAACTTGAAATGGAGAATGAGAAGTAGTAGAGTGAGGTGCCCTATTATAAGCAAATTCAATGTGTGGCAAACACTCCTCCCATTGCCTCAATTTCTTCTTCAAAATAGCCCTTAGAAGTTGGCCAATTGCTCTATTTACCACCTTGGTTTGTCCATCCGTTTGTGGATGGCAAGCTGTAGAATAAAGCAAGTTAGTACCAAGCTTCTTCTAAAGAACTCTCCAAAAATGGCTCAAGAATTTGGTATCCCTATCCGACACAATAGACCTTGGAATTCCATGGAATCTAACTATCCAAGTAAAGAACAAGCTAGCTACATGACTAGCATCATCGGATTTCCTACAAGGAATAAAGTGTGCCATTTTAGAGAACCTATCCACAACAACAAAAATAGAATCCATACCTCTAGAGGTCCTAGGTAAACCAAGAATAAAATCCATAGAAATATCAACCCAAGGTTCTTTAGGAACTTCTAATGGTGTGTAAAGTCCATGTGGAAGAGTTCTAGATTTAGCTTTCTTGCATTCAATACAACTTCCTACAAATCTTTCTACATCTCTTTTTAAATGTGGCCAAAAAAAATGTTCATGAAGAATTTCATAGGTTTTAGTGACACCAAAATGTCCCATTAAACCCCCACAATGTGCTTCTTTGACAAGTAGAATTTTAGTAGAATAAGATGGTATGCACAATCTACCTTCACAATAAAGAAATCCTTCATGCAAAAAATATTTTCCAAAAGGTGCTAACAAGCATTTCTCAAAAATTTCCTTAAAGTAATGATCACTAGAATACATTTCTTTAAGCATTTCAAAACCCAAAATTTTTGTTTGAAGGGTGGATAAGAGAGTATACCTTCTAGATAGAGCATCGGCCACCACATTCTCCTTACCTTTCTTGTAATGGATGACATATGGAAATGTTTCAATGAACTCCATCCATCTTGCATGTCTCTTATTGAGTTTATGTTGGCCCTTGAGAAACTTCAAAGCCTCATGATCG
This sequence comes from Catharanthus roseus, assembly GCA_028651295.1. Taxonomy (NCBI): domain Eukaryota; kingdom Viridiplantae; phylum Streptophyta; class Magnoliopsida; order Gentianales; family Apocynaceae; genus Catharanthus; species Catharanthus roseus. The sequence goes on from JAPQWS010000076.1 coordinate 13,767,466, forward strand.
GTGTGCACAACAAACTCCTTTGGCCATAGGTACTGTTGCCAATGCTTTAATGTTCTTATTAAAGCATAAAGCTCCTTGTCATAAGTTGAGTACCTCACGGCTGGCTTTCCATCCTACATAAGTACACCACCTATACCAATGCCGGATGCATCACTCCACCTCAAAAGTTTTCTCAAAGTTTGGTAGTGACAAAAGGGGTGCACTACACAACTTTTCCTTCAACAATTGAAATGCTTGTTCTTGTTTTGTTTCCCACTTAAATCCTTCGGTTTTCTTGATCACATCGGTCAAAGGGCTAGCAAGTGTGCTGAAATTTTGATGAACCGCCTATAGAAACATGCTAGGCCATGGAAACTTCTCACTTCCGATGCGTTTCTTGGTGTTGGCCATTCCTTAATTGCTTGGACCTTACCTTCATCTACTTGAAGTCCTTGTGAGCTTACCACATAACCTAGAAATGTAACTTTCTCCAAACAAAACTCACATTTGTCAAGGTTAGCAAAAATTTTTTCAATTCTCAAGACATTTAGTACTTCCCTAAGATGTTCAACATGCATTTCATATGTCTTTCTATGGACCAAAATATCATCAAAGTATACAACAACAAATTTCCCAATAAAATTCCTCAACATATGATTCATTAATCTCATAAATGTACTAGGAGCATTAGTTAATCCAAAGGGCATAACCATCCATTCATACAAACCAAAGTTAGTCTTAAAAGCGGTTTTCCACTCATCCCCTTCGCTCATCCTAATTTGATGGTATCCGGATTTCAAGTCAATTTTAGAGAAAAGATTAGAACCATGCAACTCATCAAGTAAATCATCAAGTCTAGGTATGGGATGCGTATACTTAATAGTAATGTTGTTTATGGCTCTACAATCTATACACATTCTCCATGTACCATCTTTTTTTGGAACAAGCAAAACTGGAACTGCACAAGGACTCATGGACTCACTCACATACCCTTTTGAAATTAGATCCTCAACTTGCATTTTTAGCTCCTTAGTCTCTTCCGGTGGACTCCTATAAGTCGGTCAGTTTGGCAAGACCGCCCCGGGGACAAAATCTATTTGGTGTTCGATTCCTCTAATTGGTGGAAGACCTCCAGGCATCTCATTGGGAAATACGTCTTTGTAATCTTCAATAACCTGCAACATTTCACTTGAAAAAGAAGGTGAGTGTTCTTTAGATGAAGTAAAAGATTCCCTACAATACAAGAGCAATACCACTTCTTTTCTTTCAATTGCTTCAATCACCTCACTAGGTTTTGCAAAGAAACAATTCTTTTCTTTCATCTCACTCTCTTTTTTTTTTGTCACTCTTTTTCTTTTCACTCTTGTTTTTCATCACTCTTTCTTCACTCTTTTCTTTTTCCTCAACTCTCTTTCCCTCCCTAATTTTTTTCCTTTTAAGCTCACTTTCGGCCCTCTCTTTCTCCCTCATCTTTTTTTGTTCATCTCTCACTTGTTCAGGTGTAAGAGGATTCATAGTGAATGTTCTTCCATCCTTCACAAAAGAATAAGTATTCTTCTCCCCATTGTAGAGGGACTTTCTATCGAATTGCCAAGGTCTTCCCAAGAGAAGATGGCATGCTTGCATGGGCACCACATCACATAGTATCTCATCTTTGTAAGCTCCCATTTCTATTGGTACCACTACTTGTCTCAACACTTTAATTTCTCCACTATCATTTAGCCAATGGAGTTTGTAGGGTTTATCATGTTTTGTAGTAGGTAGTTTCAACTTCTCAACAAGATAAGAACTAGCCATATTTACACAACTACCACTATCAATGATAAGGTTGGCAATCCTTCCCTCTACTTTACATTTAGAATGGAAGATGTTTTCTCTTTGTTCAATCATGTTATCATCAAAAGTTTGAGCGCTTAGTGCTCTTATGGTAACTAAGCTCAAGACATCGTCATCACTTCCTAAAGGATTCAAATCAACATGTTCATCATCCTCACCATTTTCTTCACCCTCAACACATTCGCTACTTTCATCCTCCTCCTTCTCAATCCAACCATTCAAATCCTCCCTAAAGATCAAAGCTCTCTTTGTCGGACAACTACTTGCATAATGTCCTACACCATTACATTTAAAGCACTTTGGATGGTTAGAAATGATTTTACCTCTCTCTTCCATCTTTGGTTTGGTTAGAGGTTGGAAAGTACCTCTAGGAGCCTCCTCCTTTTTTTGCCATGGCTTGAAGTTGGAAATAGGTGGTTTTGTTATTGCAACTTATCTTTGGTTGGGAAATGAGGATCGCATCATCCCACTCCTTTTCCTTTGTGATTTGATCTTCTTGGCAAGGTGGCACATGTCTTCATAAGTTGTATGTGGATACAACTCAAGTTGGTTGGCTATCTCTCTATTGAGACCACTAAGGAACCTAGCCATTGAAGCATCCTTGTCTTCTTCCAAGTTCAACCTCAAGATGTAGAGCTCAAGCTCTTGTCTATACTCTTATACACTTTTTGCACCTTGTTTTAACGTCATGAGCTTATAATGAAGCTCTCTATAGTAGTGCTCGGGCACAAATCTTTCTCTCATCAAAGCTCTTAACTCTCTCCAAGTATCAACTGGTGGTCTACCACTTCTAACTCATTGATTTACTACCATTTCCCACCAATGTAAAGCATAGCCCTAAACCCCGGGATTCTTTCCCCAACTATAAGAAAGGAAAGCCTTGCCTGCTTCTAATTTTTTTTGGCATTCTAAAGAAACACTTCCCCATAGGCTCGATTTGGTTCCATCCTAGACCCTTCATCCTAACTCTAGGGAAGAAAAAGTGTCCTTTCCTATCTAAATATTCTCTTTCCCTGCCTGTTCAAGTCATATTAGGAAAACCACGATAGTTCAATAAGGCAAGTGAGTCCAGTCAAGTAATTTTGAGCCAATCAATCTCTTACTCTTAAGCCACCCAAGTTAGCTAGACTCCGGTTTAGCTACATCAGTGGAACTGGCTCTAAAGAAGAACCTACAAACTTGCCGATCAAGCTAGGGATATCTTTGTGCCTATGATGTAGCGCTTAACCATCCGTCTTTTAACATAAACTTATTCCAGATTACCTTGTGACTTTGATAAGGCCCGGATTATACATACTATCATATTTTAGTGTAGAAGGACGAAGCCTTAAAGGCTAGATTGCCCTAGAACCAGACTGGCTAGACATGTGGAAAATTTGAGGGACCCGGCCGGGAGACTCTAGAAGCCCAGAAAGCTCTAAAAAAGTATACCTGGAGGCCAAATGGGGAGTTTATGACATTCGATTCTAAAGAGACCCATAAGAATGGGCTAACCCATATCAACAAATTAAGACGCCTATACGGTTTACATTTTACACCATCACCCAATGAGATATATATCTATCTTTCTTTACATAAAATAACAAATTTGCACAAAAAACCGGATATTGCTTTTTCTATCATTGATACGACCCATTGAACACGCTTTCTTGCTTTCATGGGCCCTCTCTCTATATAGATTGACCTTTAGAGGTCAGAAGAAAGTATTTACAAGCATCAGTGAGAAAGCCAGGCGTCAGCCCCCATACATGGTCTTATAACTTTGCGGAGACCTGTGTTTTTTTCAATAAGCTTTAGGGTGGATTTTTACTCTACTAGACGTTGACCGGCTTAAATCAAGCACCTTTGGGCGCTGGCTTTTCAAAACAAAGCTAATTCACTTTCTAAGAGAGAATTCTGTGTCTTTCTTTACTTCTTTATCTAAGCTAGTTTGATCGAACAACTCATTCATGGAACCAGCCATTCTTTCAACCAGTTATTCATCCAAGCGGTCATCCAACCAGTTACTGAAGCAGTCGTTCTCCCATTCTTCTGGCTCTTCATCTAATCGGACATCCAATTGGCCTATTCGCTCCCTTAGAAAGACTTAGGGTACCCCAGAACAAGCAGCCCTTATTTACAACTACGGACCAATCCAGAACCAAGGAATAAGGGTCTTTACCGAAGAGAGAGCAGAAGCTAACGCTAGCCCTCCCTACCCCTGATATTGTTAGTGGATAATCCAATTGCAAAACTAGAGAAAGGAAGGTAATCTAGGGGTATCAGTAGAGCCAAAAAATGCGGAGGGAGTGAGTAAAATGGAAGAGCACTAGTGCACACTTAGGTTCAATGTAGTTCCGTCACGGCTAGCAAGCACTTGGGCAAAGGGTCGAGCAGAGCAGTAATAGCGAAGATAATACTCACATCCTATATAGTCCCCGGTCTAGTAGCATCCTATATAGTCCCCGGTCCAGCAGCAGGAATAACAGCTACAAGTCGAGCTGCTACTAATTGAAGGTGCGAGACCAGCTACAAAAAAGGGAGATTTGAACAACCAACGACGCGTAGAGTCTTGCCTTCAAGCCAAGGGAAGAGGTTATTACACAACTTAGCTACAAGTCTGAAAGCCAATGATGTGGAATGATCTTCAAGAGCATAAAATTTTGTCCAAGAAGTGAGGGAGAGAACAAACAAAACAAGTGTAATAAGTAGAAGAAAGTGCCTTTGAAAGGACTTGAAAATGTTAAACTTCAAGAAACCTTGGATATATCAAATCCAAGACCTCAAGAAGGTTTAAACAAAATCTTTCCTTCAAAGTTCAAGCAACCTAAGGTATTTTGAACCTTAGACCTCAATGAAACAAGAAGAAGACCTCAAGACTAGTTTTCTACAAGAGTGTAGAAACTAGTATGAAGGAATTTTTTTTTTATGATCAACCTTGAAGCTCTTGGAACTTTCAACAAGTCTTCAAAGTGATTTTTTTCTTTCAAGGAAGTTCACCCTTGAAGAAGATAGAAAAACTAAGCTAAGAACTAAGAATATTAAGAGAAGAACCTTTGTCTTGAAAAATTTCTTGATTACTTCTTCAAAATGGAAGACTACATATTTATAGAGACTTGAGGGAGAAAATAGGAATTTTTCCCTCTCATATTTTTAGCCCAAAGGATATATATAACCTATACATACACTTGATAAGACAATAGAGGTGTTTTAATTGCATTTGGACTATTCTAGAGTACTAGTCAACATATTGCCAAAAGTAGGAGGCAATTTTTCAGCTTGGGTAAAAGGGATTCCAACTATCTACCTAGGTAAATTTTTAATTTCTAACTTATTCAAAAATTAGGACATTGCCGCATAAAGTCTTGGACATCAAAATTTATTCCCCATAAAGTCTTGGACATCAAAATTGACATCAAAATTTAAGCCTTGAAACTTCTCTTGCTCAATTTGATCATTGTGACTCTTTAGTTGTTTTGCCTTCGCTCTTGTCACAACTCCTTGATGTTCTTGCATGTCTAACCGATTCACATCAGCCAGGAAGGCAGAAGCGACTAAAGCACCTACTGAGACAAACACGCCGGCCCCGCCCTGTATAGACGAATACTTCTTTATGGAAGCTCCTCGTTGCAAGCAGTACCTTCAGATGCTACAAGTGTCATGTTGTATTCACTCCTTTAGGGACGATTCAGAGGTATCACAACTTACTCCAAGCCGAGCGTAATTTGCTGTAACAGCTGCCTGACTCGCGACTTTAGTTGCCTAAGCTGATAGAGCTGTCATGCCTACTTGTCTGAAGGAGCCAACAATTCAAGGCACTGGCGAGCTTCTCTACATTAGCCCCTGCGGGAACTGAACCTACAAACAAAAGTAGATCTATTCTATACCCGAGTTGTACCTATCTTTGCCCTTCCTCTAAGGGGTTGTTGTGTGCCATGCACCACCTGTGTCTGCGTTCCCGAAGGCACCCCTCCGAGTATCCAGGAAAAAGTCGAATATTTAACGGAAGGACCTTTCCCTAGTACGAAAGGACCGGGAAGGACGGGTATGAGCGGCTTTGTTGCTGAATTGAATTTCGGTAGTTCTTTTCTAAAAAAGTATTGGCGTTTCCAGAGTGGGATCCGCAGCTCGGTTCAAGAATCCGTTTTCTTTTTATAAGGGCTAAAATCACTTATTTTGGCAGAACGTCGTGAGACAGTTCGTTCCATATCCGGGTCAAAGAGTTGAACAATGAAAATAGATGGACAAAATGGTAAGAGGTTGATACAAAGAAAACTGTGCAATGAAACCTAAAAGAATAAAACAAATATGTCCCGAGAGTTTCCACTCAAAAGGTCCAACGTAGCGTTTTTTCCAGTGCAATAAAGAACCATAGTGTCGTATAGCGAATGAAAAAAGCGTAAACCGAGTTGAATCATAAGATAGTAGGAGTGGCTAATAATCTCATAAAGGATTAAAGAGTTCGATCGCCCCTCTGTATCAGAATGCGCAGCCTGCCTGCCACACAAAAAAAAAGAGAGATAATTTTCAGAAATAGATTAGAACCCAGAGCTAAAGGAGGACTCGGTCTTGATACGTTGAAAGATGCAAACCAGGTGTCCCTAGCTAAACTGTGTTGGAGATTTTTGGCTGACAACTCTGGGTTGTGGGTTCTCCAAGGGAAGTACAGCCACCGCCTTCTGGAAAAAACCCTAAGCTTACATCAACCCGGAACTCGCACATCTGGAGGAGTATGCATCATGGTCAGGACCTATTAAACCAAGGACGGCGAATGGAATCTCAAGTAGGTAGGATTCGAACGAGCGAAGGGAAACTCTCTTTCGAATAGGGCTCATATCAACTCTTCACTATTCTCCTCGGCTGCCACGATAGGATTAATGTTGAGCAGAAAGAAGTGGGCTTTCAGCAGTCAACAACACATCCTTAGTAGGGAGTAGGGTAGGACAGTTTTCTTCTCCTGTCCCGTATTTTCACGATGGCCGGTGTGAAGTTTAGCAGGAAAGGCAACTATAGATGGATTTTGAGACCCCGTCTCAACGCTGCGAACAAGCTGAGTACTGTATTCAGCTACGGAGATTGAGAAATCATAGCCCAACCTAAATCACAAAGAAGATCATTCAGGTCATTGGACGAAGCAAATGTAGCTCCGCAACAAAGTGTATGAAAGAGAAATACGCGGCGAAAATGCAAACAAAGTAGCGTGAAGTGAGAAAAGTGAGGCTACAAATTCATGTAGTTCAGTCTGACATGTCCTAGTTCACAATCTCACAAGTTGTAGTCCTAATATGGTTCGCCTATTAGTGAGCCGTTAGAGACCCCTATATAGTATAGAATTTCCCTCCGAAAATGCATGATCCCGCCTGGAGGAGAAAACCTTAAGCCTACAATGAGAAAGAGGGGTTAGGAAAGAACTAAAGACTGTCGTGAATCTCACCTCTACAAAAGAAGTAGTAGAATAAGATGCGGAAGACCATGCCCTTAGAACAAGAAGAGGCTATGTTTTCTCCCTCATTGCTAGTAGGTTGATGGGTCGCACGCCCGGCACACATGTTTTGGCCTTGTCTGTGTCCATAACTAAAAATAGGTGACCTAATGTCCGCCGCTCGACTAAACATACCAATAGTCACCAGATTTATATGAGCTACTGAGGAGTAAGCAATGATCTTCTTAAGATCGATCTGTCTTAAAATGGTCGAGGAAGTATATATTATAGCAATCGCGCTTGAAGTATAAATGAAAGGTGTGGAACAAAGTGTCCATTTGGGAAACATGTGTATTGAAAATCTAAAAAATCCGTAGGTTCCCAATTTAAAAAGAATTCCTGCCAAGATGACGGATCCTGCCTTAGGTGCCTCTACATGAGCTTCGGGTAACCAAATATGAACAGGTACCATAGGCACTTTGACGGCGAAAGAAGCAATCCATTGAAAGATTTGGCGCCGCGCAGTAAATTCTATGGTTAATGATATTTGTAAATCGGTTGTTCCTGTTTGGAGAAGAATCAACAGAATAGCTAATAGCATAAAAACAGATCCAGGTAAAGTATAAAGGAAAAACTAATAATGGTAGAGTAAGGGGTGGACCCAAAGCGGAATTGACAGGTGGTGGTTGGTCGAAGCTCTAGTAGGTAGCCACTCCCTTCTTAGAGAACCGTACGTGAGACTTCTACCTCGTACGGCTCCGTCCCGAGCTTCAATCATCGGCCTTGGCATTAAACCACTATCTATGCACGTATTTTAAGCCTGGACTCTCGAATCTTTTGCTTCTCGGGTGGTGGTGAACAATGGTGCTTGCGTTGCGAGGAATGCCTGCCTGTAGGGCCCGACCTGCTTCCCGCCCGAAAGAACTGCTCACTATCTAGCCGGACTACCAGTGGGGCCCTATCTGGAGACATATTGAAAACCATGCCTTTCGAACCGAACGTAACGCCCGTCCTCCAAATCAAAAGAAAAAGGGCTAGTTGCAAAAAAGATAGAGTGCGGCATGTAGAACACATGTAAGGCACGATCGGGTTGCTCAAGCAGCGGATCTCCCTATCTATAGATAGAGAGAGAGGTGTGAAAGTAATAGCCTTTTATGCTGCCCCTGACTTACGGCCTTTACGCTATTACTACTGTGATGTGAGTGGTTCAAATTGGTTTGATCTTCCCAATCATCCTGGCTGGAACTTATAGCAACACTTGTACGCAGGTAAAAGTTTTAAATTATTTTTTTATTTGAATCTTAAGGACAGAACCCTACCCAATTCTCGAACCCTCTGCGGAGCTCTACCCTGCCTTTTGAAGGGGCAAAAAAATGTCTCCATCTACTGCCAACAGTCTTTCTTTGGAATTATACTAAACAGGTCGAGCCTCCCTCTCGCTTTCGCTTGAGCGTCTTCTTCCCAACCCTCTCCCTATCGGTCGAGCTACTTCGTCCCTCCCTTTATTTTAGCAACTTATCCAAAGGTCTCTTCGCCAAGAACTCCCCGGCGATGACAGAGGAAGAAACCCGCCTGCTGTGGCGGGGCGACTTTTTCTTTCACAATAAGACCTGGACGATTATCCCTATCCTCGGTAAATTATGAGTTTACGTCCATCCCTGGCCGGGTACAGTTTCCTTTCGATTTATCCCTTGTAGTCGTTACCCGAATTCGCGCAAGTGTGTCCATACCCCCCAAACTGACTTGACGAGGAATCCATTCTCGCGAACAAACACAACCCCTACACACACCTTCCTGCATATCCATACAAGACCCGAGTAGGTGGGTCGAGGTCTTAGAAGTTACCCACTACTCGGAGTACCCTCCCAAAAGGAAAAAGATGTGTCTATCAGGTTCGGTTCTTCTTGGTTGGGTTGGGTGGGTTCGACTAGAAATGCGATGCTTACACACAAGACTACCCCTCTTCTCGAAAGCTTCGTGGGGACTACGAGACCGCCCGTAGGGGGTTTACTGCACAAGGCCCCTGCAGAGGAAAAGCTTTATCCCAGCGAATAGAAGATGCTCAGCTTCGCACAACATAGGCATTAGCACACTTTCGTGAAGAACATAGAATAGTAGAGGATCCAGCATGTAGAACACGACAATCATTAGAAATTCAAGAAATAGAGATGATGTAATATACTCTTTCCCATAACTTCTCATACCAGACCAACCACTGCTATTAGGGTACGTCATTTGGGATCATGAAATGAGCTCCATACCGTAATTAATAATAGGGATTTCCTTCAATTGTACTAGTGGATTGAATAACCCTTTTTTAGTGCCAACAAAGTGCATGTGTTGTTGGTTAGTAAAATAAGAAAACATTTCGATAGGCTGGAGGACTAATTCTATAAGTAGGACAAAGGCTTTTAAAGAGAAATGAAAGGCATTTTTTAGCACTTTTTCATTTATCCAAGGAATTCCTTCTTTATTCTTTTCTTGGCATTGGTATTTGATGAGAGAGGGAGCTATCCTTAGGTCAGTTCCTTCAGTAAACTTTTTTGGTAAGCCAAAAGTGAACTTTAGATAAGTAAGTAGTCCCGTATTAAATTCATAAAACATTCATATCTGGCACTTGAGCTTAAGTGTTGGAAGCTACTGCTAAGGGACTCCCCCTCATCTAAAAAGGATAGGTAATTGAGAGAGAATAAGGCGATAGCCCGGTTTTGATTAAATATCCTTTCCAGCGCCTGTCTTGTATTGAGGCCGCTAAGGAATAAATGAGTAAAATTAGGTAACAGAAGGTAGTTTATTTGCTTACTTGTTAGAGTAAGGGGAAGGATTTCTGTTTTTTACTAGTGAGGGCAAGCAGTTTTCATTTTATTAAAATTAATGGTAGGGCTTTAATTTAAAGAGTAGGTGGTTCGTATCTTTCAATGACCCTTAGAATAATAAGTCGGAGGATAGGCAAAGCAAGAGCTCTTTAAGTCTACCCGGGCGCGCTTCTTAGTTCATCCATTTAGGCCCGACTAGGAACACGTGGATCCAGGGAACCCGGCTCGGGAACAGCTTATTACTAGTAGGAGCTAATCACAGTAAGAGAGTCCAATCTCTAAAATAGAGCTTAGGCTATCCATAGTAAGTTAGTAGAAGGTTTAGGTTATGACTGGATCCAATAGAGTCAGAACACTAAAAGAAATGGTGCTCGATGAAAGGATCCAGATTCCACACTATGCTGTGGGCTGGGGAGAGAGCTGCTCTACTTTGCGAAGCTGCACGTTCAGTGTTCTTTATGGAGGAACCATACTAGAAAGAGAATAGAAAGGGCTTAAAAAAAAAAAAAGCGCGGGAGTGACCTTAATGGCCTTAGTCTATATGTTGCTCGTGAGCTGCGAAGTACCAGTCTCGCAACAGTATTGGCGCAAAAGGATTAGTCCTTCACTTGCTCTTGCTCATCATTCGCGAGTCGAACTTGTTCTCTTGCCGCGCCTTTCACTTACTCGCTTTAGTTGGACTCAATCACTCTTTTTGTTTTGTTTGGAGAATCATTCGTTCTTCACTCTCTTGCTATTACCCGCAGGGAGCGCAGCAAACAAGGTGCATATTATCATATAGAAAAAGAGGCGAAGCATAGCAATTCGTACTATCGGAAAAGTTTCACTAACCAGCAGGTAATAGAATCAGTCGATAGGCACAAGCAAGCATAGCAAATCACATAGATAAGCCCAGACCTACCAGCGCACGGATAGATAGGGCGGGCGAAGATCGAAGGGGATGGATATCTGAGCGGTTGAAAGAGTCGATCTTGAAAACCGAAGTATTGATAGAAATACCAGGGGTTCGAATCCCTCTCCATCCGCGGTGAGGCTGCTAAGGGTTCTCTCTTGCAGATAAGAACGAATCGGATCGACTCGACTGATATGATAGATGGAATGGTAGTTTGCATTATGATTTAGTTAGAACATTGTCTCCTTTTCGTTATCTTCCACTCCCCTTGTATAAGTTGGGAAAGGGCTGGGTAGATTACCTTTGGGAGCTAAGTCGAAGATCTCGGTGGTCTTGTGAGTGGTTGATAAACTGTGATTGCACCTTTCTTTAGGAAGTCCCATAGCTGTGAGACGACAAAGAAAATGGTGGATACTTTTCCGGGTAGAAGGTCCCGACCCTAATGAATTGACTATGAAGGTGGCTGTTAGCTACATCGGTGCTCAAATTCCTTCATCGTGATTGCCCTGGCTTCGATGATCAACCCTTGGTATATTTAGGTTTAGATCTTTGCCCATCCTGGTCCTTAGGACCCAACACATTCTTCTTATTAGAGATTTCCTTTTAAAGATGCGAAAGGTGTTGATACGTCCTATCTGCATAGGTAGAAAGCTTACCTTCTTCCACACATTACTGGTGGTGGATGCTACAGCCGCTATCACTTTGGATGCAGGAGGGAAATGGTTAAGTGACACTCTCGACGTCTTGTTTGGTAAACTGGATGTTTACTCAGGCGCCATAGTCTTGCCTAACCATTCGGCCAGAGATGCCTTTGTATGGTATAACAAGCTGTTTAGCTACTTGTATCGATTTTCATAGTGTGGTTAGATACAATACGCTGGAAGCCTCAGCTTGAACTTCTAAATTGAACAGCTTGATATGAAGACTGTATTTCTTCATGGTGACTTGGAAGAAGAAATTTATATGGAAAAACTAGAGGGGGTCAAAGGCAAGGAGCATCTTGTGTGCAGGTTGAAGAAAAGTTTGTATGGACTGAAACGGGCACCAAGACAGTGGTATAAGAAATTTGACTCCTAAATGCTTGACCACATCAGGTCATTGTGTGTTTATAAAGAAATTTGCTGATAGAGATTTGATGTTGATGACATGTTGATTGTTGGCCATGATCCTAGCAAGATTGACAAGTTTAAAAAGGAGAGCTTAGCAAGTCCTTTGCAATAAAGAACTTGGGACCGGCTAGACAGATTCTTGGAATGAAAATCTCTCGGGACAGACAAAATGGAAAGCTGTGGTTATCTTAAGAAAAATATGTTGAAAAGGTGCTTGAGAGATTTAACATGAGCAAGGCAAAACCAGTCACTACTCCACTTGCAGGCTAATTTGCACTCAGTACCAATCAATGTCCTACAAGTGAGAAAGATAAAGAAGAAATGAAGAAAGTGCCTTCAGCGGTTGGAAGTTTAATGTATGCTATGGTGTGCACAAGGCTAGACATTGCTCATGCAGTTGGAGTGGTCAGTTGGTTTATCTCTGACCCCGGAAAATAACATTGGACAGCAGTGCATGTAAGCAGGTCACTTTCAGGAAGCATTTAAGTGGATTGGATTCTTAGGTATCTCAGAGACACTTCAAGGGTATGCTAGTAATGAAAAGGTCATTTGGATAGGTATAAAGATGCAGACGTGGCTAGTGATATTGATTCTCGAAGTGAACTTACCGTGATTACTTTAGGAGTTAGCCTTCTGAATGTCGGGATGGATTCCCTTTCCGAGAATCATAATTGGATTTTTCTCAGTAAAGTTTGAAATAATTCTATCGAACCAATTTCCACACATAGAAGATAAAAAAACAAAAGTATAATGAAACAAAATAAGACAGGAATCGACAATTGTTTCCAATAAAATAAGTAGATAATGGGCGAAGGATATTCATGGTATTAGCTCTGAAACACAAAAAAATTCCCTATGACCTTTCATAGACTTCATGGTTTTCCAATTTTCCCAGCTCCCGCCTTAAACGGAGGCAGTTACCTTCATTTTAAGAATCACCTAGATTTCGCTAGGAAACGCTGATCCTAGTAAGTGAACTGGGCGTACTACTTTCTATCCTCTCCCTTCCGGTCGAGCACTACGTTCCTTCTGTGGACCTTTCTTCTCTTCTGAAATTGATTGTTAGATATAAAGATCCTTCCTAAATGAGGCCATGATCTTATATACAATACCATTCACCATGGATATTCCTTTCCTGCTCATCTCGTAGTAAGCTTCATCTTCATTCTAGCTTGTGAGAAGACTTCTTTCTTGGGGTTTGAGTCGAAATCCCAAGTCGGGGGAAAGATTCATCCATGATCGAACTTAATAAAAAAAACGGCCTACCTGCTTTCCTTTCGACATCCACCTTCTTCTTCTTTTCTTTCTATCTTGCCTAAGCGCTGCCCTTTTTTTTTCTCTTATTCGAAAGCGTGACCTTCTCCTTCTATAGGAAAAGCGAATAAGGAAAGCGAAGAACCAAACGGATCTAACTAATCCATTGTAGTTTCCTGTAAAGGATCTGTCACCGCTGCCAAATCTTCTAGGTTTCAACAGTATCTCGGGGGGCTCCTGCTTTCCTGTGTGTGTGTCTTCCTTCTGCATCGTACTATACTTGGTTGTTCAGTGTCGATGCTCCTTGCTTGTATACTGCCTGTGGTGCTGTGTAAGTTGTGTGGATGCCGAAGCTGCACGTGTGGCGCGATGCATTTTCCGATTCTGCTGCTGCCATTGCCCCGTATGGTTTGATGTCTGTCCCTGATCCGGTTGGGTCGATCGATCTTATTTTGGCTGACCCAATAACCAGGAATTATTGCTTCCTAGAGCCAAATCCCCCACGTCCGTAGGTGGAGGTCCTCCCGATTCCTCAGTAGCATGGCTGGATGGAGAATCCTCCGCTTTTTCAAAAAATGAATTAAAAGAGATAGCACATGTTGGTGGGGAAAGAAGCCACAGCTGGGCTGGAACAGTCTATAAGAATCAAGGTAGACGGGAACTTTTCCTTCGGAAGTAGGTCCAAAATTAGATGAGATTGGGAATTTCGAATGATATATTATCTATAGAGATCTGGTTGAATAATTCGGCAAGGCGGGCTCAAGATGATAAAGTAAAGAATGAGAATGTTTCAGCAATCTATTGTGTGTCACGACTACTCTACACTTAGTAAGGTTTTTCTGGCCTACTGTCGGCTGGATTCGGGGTACTCCTTTCCAGCTATCGGTATACTCCACCCAAGGGCATTCTACTTAAATTAAATGAAAAAAAGCATAATCTTTCGTCTGGTCGAAACGAGCATTTATGAACAGGAAGATGCCTATTGATGAGAAAGGTTTCCATTGTTTCCTAAGCCAGCTGTGAGCTTTGTGAGCCTAGGGATTAATTGATGGATAATGTAGCACTTACAGTGGCTGGAATTAACACTATATGCTTCCTATAGATACCGGCCCCTGTCCGGAAGATTCTTTCTATGATGGAGAGGGTATATTATACAACGATTGCATATATTCACCGAGAGTCCCGATCTATAGAGAGCGGAGCTACTCTTTTAAGAAAAAGAGATTACCGAAACTAGGATGTTTAAGCTGCTTCGGGTGCGCCTGCTAATGTAATGTCTCAACTTCGGAATGAGCTTGAAAGCCATGGGAGAGACATGATTCATACCCGGATCATCCAATCCTGTAAGATACCCCAGAGGGCTCAGAAAAAGGAAGAATCGAACCAGTAGGAGCAACAAAGTGTCATTCAGTAGTTCCCTTTTTGCGCTAAGAATTTGAAAATAACATTTCATTTCGCATGTACCAAATTCTACTCGTTAAATCGAAATAAGGAAATCCTCTTTGAGCGAGTTGCGCGTGGAAATGCAAGATGAAAAATTCCAGCGGTAAGGAAATTCTTTTTCAAGATTCCCTGAAGAGCATTTGTCGTAAATGTATGCGCGGAGGAGTCAATCTGAACTAGCATCCTTGCTTCTGTCCCCGTTACCCCTGATAGCTATGCCCCCGCCTCTCTTTTTGTCTCTGTGACTCGCTTCTCGAGTCTCGATCTCAAAAAGGTATTTGTATGAAAAAAATCGATATCTTTCAGGTGCTCCCAGCTCTGGAGCAGGCAGTTCTAGAGAACTGGATCAATGCATGTATTCATCCTAAAAAAATCCCGAAGGTCTAGTCTAGAAAAAAACTCGAATTTTGTTGGGTTATTTTTTTTTTTAGGAATCCCGACAGTCTTACCAAATCCCTTCTTCCATTCGCTTAATTCCAGACCTGTGGGACAGAGCCTCTAACTCACATGAGTAAGGCCTTTGATAGGGTTGAATGGAGTTACCTTGGGTTGTTGTTGGAAGCAATGGACTTTCCTGCCTTTTTATTGATCTGGTCATGAAATATGTAACCTCTGTCTCCTATGCTGTGCTTGAAATGTGTAACCTCATGCTTGTATTCTTCTTAAGCCGAGGACCCAATGGAATTGGTTTGTTCCTTTTTGGCGTTTACTAACCCTTGCTCTCGAGACTATCTTAGGTTCTCATCTTTTGGAATTCATAACCACTCTGTTCCAACTCCCGTTTCAGTCCTCGGTGTATTAGGTCTGATTTCTATATCCCTAAACAATTACTTCGTAGATTGACATAACAATAGAAGCTCAATATGATTATTTCAGCATAGATATTCACAAGGGAATGAGCAGCTCTCTTGCGCCTAACTGAGGCTAAGTGTTCTCCTGGTAGGGTAGTGGTTTTCGAAAGGGCTGCTTTGCTGGTTGAGTGAAGGGCTGAAAAAGCATTTGCGCACCTTTCCTTTACTACGATTTTCCCGATCTATAGAATATGAGATAGATGGCTTGCCATCGCTAGGAATTAGAAATGTCATATATAAAGATCAATCACGCCACCCCATGAAATGGAGCGAATAAAAAAGTGCCTTACGCGAGTCATAGAGAAGAAGGAATAGTAGTTCTAGATAGAGCGAATAAGTTAGAACTTTGCCCGCATCTGGCCTGGCCTCTTTTGATAGACTGATTTTTTCCTTTCTGAAGGGGGCTTAAGACGAGAGTTGCGCTCCTTGGTTCAAGTATTCAAGTACTTTTTTTTTTTTGCTTTCGGTTGAGACTTTCACTATTCACTCTTTCTTAGGCCTAGGCCCTCTTTCTTTTGCATCTGAAGCTCTGGTCTCTTTGGGTATTCTAATGGCCTCTTCCCTGAAAAGACTGGCACAAGGCTTCTCGCTTGATCGATCATTACTTTCAGTTACATAACTTATCCGTTCTGCCATCACACACCAGTTTGGACGTAGCTCGCCACCTGGAGAGCTTAAATACGGCAACTCCTGCGGGCCTGGGTGCTGACCCCGCACTCAATCTGCTTTTATAATTACAGAATCCTGCCTGTGAGCTTTACATAGAAGCAACCAGACTCCTGCTGTCATGGTTCTAAGGCTCTCTGCTTGGATGGTTGCACGTGTTTATGTCTACCGTTCTAAAACCCCTAAAACTCTCACTGCAACGACAACTTCAACTGGACTACCATCGAGGGGAAATTAAACTTGATCTAAAACCGTAGGGAACTCCGACAGCAAAACTACAACTCGCTCTCTACCGCTTCTTTCCGGGACTTTACTCCCGAAGAGACACGACCTTCTGCTGCTTTTATTTTATGAGTGATCTTTTTTTTCTCTTTCTTAAAAAAGAAGGAATGAATGGACCGCAGGAACCTTTATCTTGTCCCAGCGGCGAGAGTTTTCCGTCTTGATTGATGCTTGGATTTTAATAAAGTGGCTTGATGTTCATTGACCTTTGGTACAACATCTAGAAATGTTTTTTTGGCTTTCTTCCGGATAAAAGACCGAAAGCGCACCCCTTTGCGCTTCGTAGCCGAAATTCCCCCCAGGATGGAAAGCTGCACATGCGGGAAGAGCAAGTCGCCTCTCGCAGGCGGATCGTATCCCTTCTCCGTTGGCTGGCCTTGTTTTTTGATCTTGCTGGCTTTTTCGCTGGTCCCTATTCTTGTTCAAGCTTCAGAAGCTGGAGATTTTGTGATTAAGTACACAATCTCCCCTTTATTAACGTAGGACAGAGGAAAAGTCCGTGGAAGTGTCGATTTTGTTGGTTTGTGTTCTACGTAGTTGCAAACTTTCTTTGTCGGTTATTGGTGACGATAGAAAGGTGCGCAGCTGGCTTGTTAAAGCATGGAATGGTATCCAGAAAGCACAGTAACAGCTATGATATAGGCGCACTCTCACCTAATAACCCCTACTAAGGATTGAAAGTAGCACAATCGGCTATAGGGCAGAACTCCTGATCTACGAATAGCCGCGGGCAAGCACCTTTACCTTTAACAAGCAAGGCGCGAAAGCCTTCGCCTATAGCTTCTACTTCTACCCCAGTAGCCCTTTAACACACAAGTACGCTCACGCTAGTACAAAAGTAAGTAAACAACCTTCTAATGTCTCCAGACCTTCTATGAACGGGGCTTTGAACTATAGCAAATAGCCCATTGGTTGAGCTTTGCTCTATGCTGGCTTAACTCTTCCTATGCCTGCTCGAACAGGAAAGCCTAAGGAGCAAATAAAGCGTTAGCCCACTTGTTGCCCGCTTGCTTTCGCACCTCGCTTCCGCATCTACTTAGTTAGCATCCCAAATCCGCGTACCCCTGCTTCCTTAAAGAGGCTAGTACACAAGCAACTAAAGCTAGTAAGCTAGTATACATGCATTTGCCCGATTGCTTTAAGAGAAGCTTTACCTCTGAGTTTTCCACCTGTCCAAAACTATGTAACTCATCTGAAAAAGTAGATTTTTTAGATCAGAACGTGAACTCTGAGAATAGGGGTATAAAAGTGAACCACCTAGAGTCGATCCATGACCGCTAAACAAAAGGAGTCCTTTACCAAGTAAGCTAGGCAACCGTCTTTACCCGCCTCAACCGATCTTAGCTCAGACATGCCAACAGCCAATACGGAGTCCTTTCCCTGGGACAGCTAATCAAAACTAATACGGCTCCCTTATCTTTGAGACTACCCTTAGGACTCTAGAAAGTCATTTAACAGCGGATAGAATACCTCACACGAGAGCAAAAAATAAGGCTTTCATTAAGAGAATTCGCCCATACAATAGAAGAGGGAGAGCAATCAACCCTATGGCTACTTTAGGACAATTCCCGCCTTAGGACCCCTACTGTGACAACAGCTACTACGCATCCTACATCAGAAAATGCTATCGACGAAACAAACCTTTATCAAGCATATCACCATGACCTGGTACAGAACCAATCTTCACTTTTTTATTTAGTAGTTTAGAACCAAAACAAAAGTGAGAGACCAATAGTGGTCGCTAGTTACCCCAGAGGTTACGAGAAATAAGGATACTCGGTTTGGATGACACAGCTGCGATTTCGTCTATCATTCTATGAAATAGGGTTTCCGTCTTTTGCTTGTCGGAGCAGGACTCTTTTTTCTAGGTGGATCGCACTTTATCCCGTAGCTCTTAGGACCTTCTTCCCTTAACGACGGACCTTTCTTGGTCTCGTGGCTTGGAATTCCTTCCTTGGGTTGGGAGATTAACTAAATATACGAGATGGAGATTGGAAGAACGATGGAGATTTAAACACAAGAATGGGTATTTCAACAACAACGGATATTGAAACAAATGAGATTTACTTGAAAAGTAGATGTCGCATAGGGAAATGGAATTCAATCGCTTTGCTTTTTTATCTTACCATTTATATAGAGCTTTATGTTCCTTTAGGTTTCGTCAAAGTGGTTACCCCAACTCCTCCATGAACCTCCAATATACGTCTTTCTTTAGACGGCTCACGCTTCTAGCCTATATTTGTGAACCAGATAGGAGTTTCCATTGGAATAGTCTCTTTTTCAAATACATTCCTTAGAAAGGTCCCTTGAGTGGCCCATCAATGTTGAATTGAGAAAAGCAGGGATCTGGAAGAGTCATTGAGAAAGAAATTATGGTTGGGGATGTTTATCAATCCATTATGGGGCCCCTTTCAAGGGCATTTCGGACGATATATGGTGCTGCCGGAAGTAGAGTAAGCAAGGAAGCTACGCCTCTTCTCTCATTAGATTGATTGATCGTCCCTCGCGCCTTGCCCCGAGTCTAAGTCAAATTTATTCCCTAACAGCGGGCCTGTCGACTTATATTTATTCGAGTTCTTTACCTTTAGAGGTGAGGGTGCTGAAATCGTATAGTTGGAAAAAGTAGAAACCGATTCCTAGATTGATATAAGATATTGAGAATAGCTAATGTATGGGAAAGAGACCCTATATTATATCTATCTCAAAGGCCATGGTCAGTCTCTGTCTGAAGGTCGGGAACACTACTCTTTTTACAGCGCCCTTATCTGAACCACTACGTACTCTAACAAGGAAGCCATCCCGTATCTAAAGAAAGAGGGAAACTTTTTTTGAACTTGGGTAGATGGATGCCTGTCAATTTTCCTACTTATTATGAAGGGCCCTTATCAAAGATGAGGTCATGGTGCAGCCATTTTGCACTGCTTGCTTGATTAAGAATAAGTTATTATTTTTCAATAAGCTCTGGGTCTCAATCAATAGAAAGTCTAGTATGGCAGAACGATAGTTCAATGTGCTCATCGGCGCCTGACCCTGAGATGTAGATCATCCAAGGAACATTAGCATGGCATACTCCTCCTATTTGAACCGGGGTTTTAAACTAAACTTCACCTCAGGAGGATAGATGGGGTGATTCAGGTGAGATCCAATATAGATCCAACTTTCGATTCCCTCGCTATTTTTTATGGTGACCTATCATCTAAGCAAGCAGCACCCATAACGGCAGATACAGGCACGGAACCCTCCGTCATTCTAGCAGCACTGTAAGCATAGGCATCATGGGCGGTGGCTTCAGAAACAAGTCAAGTTGAATTCGAACCAGCCCACCTGTAGCAGTTCACCCAGGGCCAGGCAATTCATATCCATAATCTGTTTATGCCACAGCATATCGAGATCAGGGCCTACTTACTGGAAAGAAGAATCAAAAGAGTACTTAGAGCTTTTTCATTAGATTAGGAGATAGATTCTCAAGCTTCGTGCCGCGCTCTTTTGAATGAGATGTAGAGATGGGGCCTTCTGACTTTGAAGCCTTGCCTTTGATTAGTGAGTCCCCCAGTAAAGCTCCCAGCCGGCCTCGGAGTTCTCGTAGCTTAAGGATAGCGAGTCTCCTTCACATTCTAATATAGTGAATAGGTTATACTAAGATAAGGGAATGCCCCCTAAAAGGTCCCGTATCCTAAACTCGAATTTAAATCCATCTTCTATCTTAGCTGATCGGTAATAGACTGAGGCCCCTAGACCCAATGCAGTCACTTTCTGGTCTCCTTCCACTAATGAATGAAGATTTTTTCTGATCCAACGAGTGTAATCACTTTTTCAGTCTAAAGACCTTATCTTAGTAGCCGTGGGAGAAAAGTGATATATAAGACGACGGAGTTGAACGGAGCCTCTATAGCCGGCTTGGGTTCTCATTCCTTAAGAGACTCCTTTGGTACTACTGCTTTGAGGTTGCCGGGATTATATTATATCATTTTAATTCCTGATTCCCCAACGAGCTCTTTAGGCTCGAAAAAGGTATTCCGCTTGCTAAGTCCCATATAAAGGAGCTCTTATGGCTCTAGCTACATACTTGTATAAGGTATGTAACTCCTCTAGATCCAAATCCCTTGACCGCGTCTCACTCCGGGGATCACTGAACGAGAGGGACACCCGGCACCACCTATCCCATCGGATAAAAGTACACCCCTATTCTTGTCCCTCTTTAGGTGCATACCCACTTAGGAAGATATGCAATTGGGTAAAGAGAGAAGTCAATGGAGAACTACCAAATGACTTTGATTTGTTTGTACCATTCTGGGGGACTCCTTTGTTCAGGCCTAGCCATTAACGAAGAAGCTATGGGAACAATGTAATCCGTGACTGCATCAGATTCTATTGAAAACGAATCCTAATGATTCATTGGGTGGGGATGGCGGATCGCCTTATCTCAGTAGGCTCTGTTGCTGGGTATACTTGTTGGAGGCAAATAAGTAGGGGTGATCCATCGTGGTGAATTCGGATGTATGAGCTGATAATTGATGTAAAAATTCATAATGGGTCTTTGACTTGGTCTATTGACAAAGCACCCTTTCTAAAGAGAAAGAAAAGAATGGAACTAAAGGAATAAGTTTATTTGGTGTCTTACTCATCTCTTAATAGAAAGAGTAGAGAAAGAAGTGGAACGAGGATGAAGAATATGATAATGGATTTGATTATTCCAGTTCCGCTGCTTCGAAAAAGCCTTCTATCAAGCTTTGTCCAGAGTATCGTCTAGGTTGACTCTTCGCTAGGTGTGGAGCGAAAGCCCTTCAAGCAGCCACCAAGAAGAATGGAACCATTGGTCTAAGGATCTTCACTATTGGGCTTTTCTCTTATGAGATCCGGGGTTGGTTGGGAATTTTCCCATCCAGTCCTTTCTTGAGTATTGTTATCTAGTTTACCAATCCAGATGCGGGGGAAACATTATTCAAAAAATCCTTCCCTTGATAGTTCTACTAGTTTTATCTTTGTACTGGGCAGAGGCAAGGCTGAAAGGCGAAAGAAAAGAAAGAGTAGAGCTTACCCTTTAGCTAGCCCCTAGGTGAAGGATAAAAAGAGGGCTAGCTGTGAGCTTGGCAGAAAGCCTGTTAGTTCTCTTTCGACTTCCCCTAGATTCCCTTATCTTCAAGGGAGAGTAACTAAGTAAGGCCAGTTTAAGCATCACAACAAGATGGTTGCCGCCTTGAACTTCCCGTTGATGAGTGTAGCAGCTTCACAAGTTCCTTCGGCTTGGAGCTGAAGTCATTGATCTATTTGGCAAGTTTGCCTATAGATGTATAGGATAAAAGGCCTACAAGTTCTGACTTCGTGTTCTTGACCTACTTGTCTATTAGTCTCGGCAGGAAGACTCCAATTAGGGGGAGCGCTCATCTCGCATTATCCAATAAAGGATAATGATTTGCTCGTCAAGCTCCGTGGCTGGGTTACGAGTTTTGATTTTTAGGCGAGCCAGATGCCGATTCTACCTCTGCCAATTACCTTTTCTAGCAGAATTTTCTCCATCAAGATCCGATCTTACTTTTGTTCTTTGAGAATCCAAAAAATGCAGGTTCTTTTCTTTCCTTAATGGGTGAATTAGCCACAAAGTAAATACCCGGAATTTCTATTGAATACATTGGACTGTGAACTGAGGCAGTTCTTGCTTTTGTTTTAGCAGCTGTAATCGGAACTTCTTTCTTTCTTTGAATGACTCAGCTCCAATTCCTCTTACAGATCCTCTCTTTTCTTTTTAGTTTTGGCATCAAGGATTTCTTGCTTACCTAAGAGTCTCATCCCAGTACTAGTATCCATCCCCTAACCCCACCACATGAACTACCTCCTCCTGGGGATGAGGTTGAAGTAGAAGCAGATGAAAGCCTGGCTAGAGCAAATAGAAAGAGCGGATTGTGAAACTCACTGCCGCAAGACTGCTTTCTTCGTTGATAGATCTATTTCTATAAGCAATTAGATCGATATTGACTGAGCCATTCAAAGAACCTCTTCTTCGATAGCGTGAACAGAGCTTCTAGCTAAAGAAAGATAGAAACCGGGAAATAAATACTGATAGCCAGGACTCATCTATAAGAGAGGATATAGCGTATATATAAGAGAGGGTATCCAAGAGTAAATTGATTAAAGTGTAAGTCTAGCTTCTCTTTGGCTGACTGATCCCATAAACCATCTTTCTTTTCTTTCTTTGAAGAAGGATCAGACTTATTGATGTGAGAAAGACGAAGATGCTTAAAACGATTACCGATTTACTTAATAGTTTCGGCTAGCCTCTAACCCCTTTCTTTAACACGACCTCGCACCCAAGTAAACCTAGGGCCTACAAAGCCTAAATCCATCATTGCACAGGTAGAAAACTAATTATGAAAATTTGCACAAAGACCAGTGCGGAGCCTATAAACCCCCATCTTTTCATCATCGCAAAGTAAAGAATTGGAATCTCCAGACAAGGATCTAAAATACTATTACTATTAGCTAGAGCTTTCAGGCATGGTCATAATTTATTCCTTTTGGACTGATTAGGACTAGCACTACAGTAAAGTACATAATGATACTGTTTTCTACGGTACCCTCTTCTTTCGAGAGAAGACTTTTTCCATTGGAAGACCTCGACGATAAGTCTTTAGGAGACCTCTTACTGCGCTACTCTTCACTAATTAGATCTCTAACTTCATGACTGACAGCCAGGGTCTTGGACGGACACAAAGAAGAAAATCCCCTCCACATTAAAATGTAAGTTTGGAGAATGATCGAACGGAGAAAGAAAGAATCATGCTCAATAGACTTATACTAGGCTAGATTCTGACTGACGAATTTTTCAGGAGCTCGAAGCCTGATGTCCATCCCTGTCTTGGCAAGGTTTGGCAATGCGACTCAGTTTAACATCTATCGAAAACGGAGAGACCGCAGGATTGTTTCCTTGCTCAGCATCCATTCCTTCGTAGTCTAGTTTGATAGTATAGTAGGAAAGCGTAACCTAAGTGCAATAAAGAGCTTCTGCCATACAATTGGAACTTGGACTCTTACTGGGAGACTGATCATCCAGAAGAGGACGAAGAAAATAGAGTTTCGGTTGCTTTCCAATGGATAAAGGGTCCAACTCTAAAACAGGTAGAATATCCTCCTCAGTCTAATGCTTCTAGTGGTTTTAGGGCAATCCCTTGACCTATCTTTTATTTAATATCAATAGTAGGTTGAAAGAAGCACTGACTAAGATTTTCATGGAGATGGGGCAAGTGTACTAGCATATGACTTTTCCAGCTTTTGAATTAAGGTTTGTCAAACCCTAAGCTGCTTCTTAGAAAGGGTTTGTGTGAAGCTTAGTTTAAGGTTACGGAAAGGGGAAAGGAAGTGATGAAGGAAAGACTTCATTGCTTGCTTGATGGCATTCCCTTGCGACCCTACTGGTAAGACAGACCTTGCCAGTCAGGGAAGGAGTGGCGGTAGCTTCCTTTGTCTGCAGCTACAACTGGCTTTGCTCCATCTTTCTTTCTATGAGCTCGGAGTTGAAGGAGCTATACTCTAGTTAAGGAAGCTACTGTGCTGTTGTGGAAGGTTAGGATCTCCTTGTTCTTCTTCTTCTAGATTGTCCTTGTTTGGTCTGTTATCCCCTGATGGAGACTCGAGAGACCTTGTGGTGTGGAAGTTCTAATTGTTACTAATATGAGTCCGAAAACGAGGTTTTATAAGACCTTTTTCCTTCTATTGTAGTGGCAGGCTTGGAAGCGGACTTGGAAGCCAACTCAATCTTCTGCTGGTATGGCACCTGCTTATGAATATTCTTTTTTGGCAGGAAAGCTAGGAAAATTATTTAGTAGTTAAATAACCCGGCTTTTTTCCCTTATTACTTATTAAGTCTTTTTAGAACCTGGAAATTGTAGACAAGATAAAGCCGGGAAACTTTTTTTTGTTCTTGTTGATGTAGTTGCCTTCCTTGCCCTTTCTTCCTTCTGGGCGGCATTCCCATCCATCGATACTAGATGAGAGATGAGAGACCGGAAGTTCTATGAGCTGAGCTTGGGAAAGTGTTAATAGGAGTGGACCTACCCAAGGAAATACCCTCAGAGAACGATATAGGTAAGTCACCCGACCCGAAAGAGAAATAATGGTAAAGAGAGCCGATATTAGAAAGTTCTTTCAGACGCTGAAGAAGTTAGATAGAATTGATTAAAAGGCTTAGCCAAGAGAATTGAGTGCGGCTGCTTAGCCAGCAAAACTATGAGATGCGTGTGACCGGCTGCTTAGCTTCTGCTAGACTGCTTTCCACTTAATTTATCATAACAGGATTTTCCTTCAAGGTATTGACAAATGTAGCCATCACTTCTTTTTTCAATTAGCGGTGGTTGTACTTGAGCTGCCAAGTCCCTAATTAGATAGAGAATTGCTTAAAATACCCTCAAGGCGCTAAATGACTGACTTCCCTATTCTTTTCTTTTGGAAACCCACTGCTTTCGAGGAAGGTGCCCGATTAGTTATGCTTCCCGACCGGTGTAATTCCTTCTTCCGTGAGTGAGTGAAGTTGCTGCTGAGGAGGTTTCCTTGTTTTTCCTTGAGCCTATGCTTTATAGTGGTAAGCGTCATTGCCTTTCATCCTAATCCCTTTTCAAGCAGCCTAGTAGCCTAGCCATATCCCTCTATCAGTGCATTACGCCTCTCTCTTTGTTTTGAAGTCTTCGAAGTCGTAGAGTTTGCTTATGTGCTTTCCAGGTATCTGCCCATTTCCTGCATCGTCTTAGTCGGGTCCCTCTTCCTTTTACTTGTGAGTTCTTCGAAGTCAGTTGCCCTTTTTTTGCTTGCAGCTTTTTAACCCTAAAGTCCTTATTTCAGTTGTAGCGGGACTAGTCTTTCAGCTTTCAAATAAGGCATATCTTGTCCTCATGAATTTACTCTTTCTAAGACACAACGACGATTGGTTACTCTCCTTTGAAGGTGAAGCCTATTTAAAGGCAAATCAAGATCTATTACTATCTCTCTTCAAAGGATCCGTTGTTAGCAGTGTCATCAATGTAAGTGAATTGGCTGGTTCCAAGTCCGTATACTAATAAAGATAGGTGCTCCTTTACCCTTTACTGGATACCGGAGGCTACTACTATGATACCTTCTTTTGGATTGTATACCACTAATGACTATCAAGATAGGCAGGCTATTCATGATATGTTCTTTATGGAAAGACGGTTGAGGGGCACTACACTGACTCGCTTTTCCGAAAGGTTTGATCTTCATCAACAATGCTAGTTCGGTTAGCCTGATTCATGATAGCTTTGCTTTACCTGCCTTTTCTTATAGAAAGCATTTCCCCCTCTTGCCGAAATTGGATATTGTGTCAAGATCGGGCCTAATATAAGGGAAAAGGAGTATTCCCTAGTAATATTGATCCCATAGCCCTTGCCTTTCTCCTTTCGAATGAAGAAGTAATTAGCTTATTCACTAGCCTTGCAATCACACGATAAGATTGATCTTTTATGACTGATTTCTAAGCTAATGGGCATGGGGCTAGTGATAATATAGGAAAGCCTCAGGCTCTGTTTGAGGCTGCGGGCGCTTAGGTCAAGAAATAGGAATGGGCGTGCCTCCCGTAAAAGTCAATTTTGTTTTCTATCTCAAGAGAGTGGGAAAGCACCTAGACCTTTTTAACGGTTGAAAAGAAGACTTTCCTGTCTCGCTTCAAGTACGTCTGGTTTGCAGCTTATCAAGCTCGAAATCCTTTCGATCTACACACGGTAAGCTCCATTGGGCGAAGGATTACCTTTCATTACTAGAAAAGCAAGAAAAAATAAACTTACATACGTAATTATAAAGGTGAACCAGGATTAGGATGCCCATACTTCTCCTTTTCAAACTTGCTTTCAAACCTCACTTAGTCTAGCTTTAATACTTTTCTTTTGTATACCTTTATCGGAACCGGTAGCCCTACAATTATCACTATAACTAGACGAGATGGTGGTAAAGACACTTCTGGGATCGTACGAACTAGAAGGAATGATGCTTCCATAGGTGGAGAGCTTCCTATACTTCTACATGTTGGTGCTACACAAGCTTCGGAGCGGTCGATGGAATGGAAACCCTCATGGGGTTTGGTTAGTTTGGGCTCACCAGTTGAGGTGGGGTTCTTGTTATTCTTTTTAGAGCTGCTTAGGTTTTCTGCTTATCTTTGAATCCGATTGGCAAATAAAAAGGAATGGACAGATAGATTGGTGGCAACAGAAAGGCTTGAGTACAAGTATCTGCCTGCAGGGGTTAGAGACTAGCCATCGGTAGAGGGAGAAGTCAAGCAATTAGATCCAGTGGCCTAGATGCTTTTTGACCTATATATTGGTTGATCTTTGAACTCGTTCAAGATAGCCGAAACTACCTGGGAAAGAAGCTTAGCAAGGATCTATTTTAGCATTTCGGACATCCGCTTAGTAGCCGTGAAACTCTTTATGAAAGAAGGGGCGACGGGGTGAGCATGTTCACTCAGTCGAGAGAGACCAGAGGAGTCTAGAGAGTCCGAGGCCTCGGTCTTTTCCCTCTTTCTTACATTCTTCTTTTGAATCTCAATCCACTTGTCTACTTGCTTATCGGCATTCATTGCCACTTGGGCTGTTGACCTCTTCTTCAACTCGAAATTCAATCCCATTTACTAGTTCAAGACAAACTAGAAAGGAATCCATGCCTTAAAAGAGCTCTAGAAGGTCTCTCTGTAGGCATTAAAGGAAGAATTCTTGCTTAGCACAGGACTAATGTAGACTGAATCCCAAGCCAATTCTTATACTACTTTACCTCTTCCCCCTCTCTTCTTGTACGGAAGTTTTATCATAGCCTCTAGAGTTTAAAGGGAGCGAACGAAGCTATTAGATAAGGTGCCAAGTCCGAAGTGAAGCTATTAGATAAGGTGCCAAGTCTGAAGTTTTTACCTTTTATGAAACTTTTCCTCTTAAGCCTTTTCTACCGACCGCCAAGGAACAAGCTCACTCCTAGAAGGAAGTCATTACGATTGGAAGGGATTGGCTTTCAGTTGAAGTACTGTATTACCAGAAGTATAAGTATGTAAGTCTTAGTGTAAGTCCTCCTAGTGGCCATTGCTCCTGGTATGAGTAGTTGTGATAGGACCATTGTGAATTCTGGAGTTACGAGCCTTTAGTTTAGCATCTAAATTGGGAAATAGGAGATCGATTGATTTACCTCGAGGATAGTCTTTCTTTTCCAAGAGAGAAAGTGCAAGTTAAGATATTTAAACAAGTGAAGATATTGAAAAGCATATCCAATTGTGTTATGCCTTTCGTGCGGGTCGGAACTTACCCGACAAGGAATTTCGCTACTAGATGAAAGGAAAGAATGTGGACAGATGGAACCAAAGAGCTATGTCAAACCAAGACTAATCAATATCCGAATGGAACAAATCGCTATCGAGTGCCCCAAGTTCCATGTCTTATTAAATAATACTACTTGGTTGATAACCGGTTCGAGAACTGAAGCCAAGTCCTTTCCTGATTTCATTGGAAAGATTTGAACCTATGGCTGGCCCACCCTTACAAAGAAATATTACATAGCATATTCAGGAGAGTTCTTTTCTCCACCTTTCTTTCTTCCTTGCTTGCCCGAATAGAAAGAATCTTAGAAGGAAAGAAATCGAAAGTCGACGAGAGAGTTTTAAGCCCAGAGCCCTGAAGACCGAGAGTGAAATGGTACTTCTAATACGGGGGTATGGTTAAAGAACTAGCCTAGCCTCCAAGTCCTTGAAAAACTTGTACCTTTCCGAAAGAGAATTAAGGTCTTCCCTGAAGTTTTAATTCGATATTCGATTCCGGAGCATGGAGCTCCTACATTCCTTTCCTATTCGAGAGTGTCCTTCATGCTTAAACTCCTTGAACCTAAGGGGGCTAGGTGTGTTGATGGGCCTACGCCTAATTTTTATCAAAGAGATTTGAGGGTGCAAATGTATTTACGAAATCAGCAACGAAATCAGAGGCTTAAGAGAAGCCAGAAAGACGAGAAGGACTTTATGAACGTTACAGAATGAATGGTTCATAGGCCTACCGGAAAATAAAGTCCGAACTACAAATGCTACGGGGGCACGAGGTAGAGATTTTCTTTGTGTTATGTGATTTTAAGAGATTCAGATGAAAGGTTATCGCAAGGGGCAATCAAGCCTTTTCCATGGGTTCAGCTAGCCTATGCAGTCTAAGGACCGAGATGAATCGATTGAAGAAGAAAAAGGAAGCCCTTAGATCCTAGATAAGTAAGCAGATATGCTTTGGCTGGAAAGATAGCGAGCGCTATTATCAACTTAGTCTCTAAGAGGCCAGCTCGTCATAAACCTAAAACACGGCGTTAATGGGGCCACGCAAAAATACAAAAAAAAGAGCAGACAACCGTGAGATAGCTAATCAACGGGAGGATTCTACTAATTCAGTTAGTGATTCAAGGGCAGTCTAGATAGAAGTTTTCTCGCTTTCCTACTCGAATAATTAGAATAGTAAAGGTTTCTTTCCAAATGCAAATGAATGAGTAGCTAAACGCTCTGTCTTGAGGCAGTTGCCTCACTTCTTTCTTTCGTCGAGATTCTCATATATAATATAATAGAATATAGATCCTTATTGGACACCAGGGGATAAATTGCTCTTAATAAGGTAATATCCCTTCATGCTGCTGTCGCGAAAGCAAACCAATTCTACGAGGACCTGCACCCTATATAAATCAGTACTTCGCTCCGACTTCTTACACCTACCCGGACCCTGCCTAGATTAGACTGAAGTTCGGTACGAGTTGGGTAAGGCTAAGCTAAGCTACCACCTACCCCTTGCTTGAGGTATCTTGCGATAGGTAGTAGCCCTTCTTGGCCGAGAGCGTACATAAATGATGTGGTCCCTGGATGTTGTTACGGATTGTTATTATATTAAATTAATAGGAGATTTTTCTTTTGTATTGTGATGAGTAAGTAAACTATAGAGATCGAGGTTCAGATGAAAACGGACTCTTTGACTAAGGCTTGTCGCTTCGACCTAGTAAGCCAGTCCCTGTACCTCTTCCACATGCTGCTATGTCTTCCCGTCTGCAAGACCCAGCTAAAGCGAATCTCATGAAGTTCCCTACTCTATCTTTACTTGTAGTTCGTCACTTGTTAGCAAGGGCAAGGGCTTCAGTGTAAGCATCGTTTCGAACACTGACTTAGAATCAGACCTTATCTCTCTCTCTCTCTCTCTTAATAGTTCGAAGTTTGATCTAATCAACCACTAATGACCAAAAAATGTTCCAACCACGCATAAGTGTGAAGGATTAAATCCTGTAATAGATTAAATATAGAAGAGTCTTATAAAAGGGCACTGGTTCACGCATTTCGGGTTGATTCCTCTTACCTCTAGGAAGATAAATAAATGGAAGGGGGTACTTCACCGAATAGAGCGATAGGTCAAGTATAGGAGGTTTAGTAAACAATCCCTTAGCTAAAGTCCTCGGAGATACCCAAGGCAGCTCCCCGTGTCCTTTCTACCCATCAGAACAAGAGTATACAAGTCCACCAGTAATAGCTCATTGCCCCCCCTCAGTTTTTGTTCTTTATTCCTCTGTTTAGCTGCTCGAATTTCTTACCTTAGAGCTAAAGCGAGATTACTTACCTGTATTCTTTTTAGCTGTGGTACGCCCTTGCAGTTCTTTTTCATATTTTTTCTGAGGATGCAATGTAGTCGCCCTTCCATCTCCAAATTCAAATATGCCCCTGTGTTGTAAATAGATGAAGTGCTTGATTTCTTACCTACGCCCTAGCTTCTATCCGCCCCCATTTAGCAAAGAGGATCGATTTCCCATTGAAGTTTGATGAGAGATATAGGTAGTCTATAATAGGTTACGATGTCTTCACTCACGCGATATTGCTAGGGCAGAAAAGTGAGAACTTGAATGCTTCTCCTATTCTCTATAGATGAGACTGAGAATTAGATCCAACCTAGTCTAGTAGTAAGCAATCTGCCTAAAGAAGGCTTTTTTTTTCAGTCATTCCTTCTTTTCAGTCCACTCGTGCTAGAATAAGAAAAAGCCTACCCTGTATGAGTAAGAAAAGGAGTCTACCACCGCCCAGTAGTAATTAGTAAGCCGGCAAGGAATTCTAAGTCAGCATCCAAAGAAGATCCTCCGGGATAGAGCAAGCCCGGGTTAGGGAGGAATTCTTTCCAACAGGATAAAGAAAGTCCGAAAAATTCTTATAAGCTAAGTTTGACGAACCGACTAATCCAGTATATACAGTTTCTCGTGATAAGGGGTCATTTTGTTC
This sequence comes from Catharanthus roseus, assembly GCA_028651295.1. Lineage (NCBI taxonomy): Eukaryota > Viridiplantae > Streptophyta > Magnoliopsida > Gentianales > Apocynaceae > Catharanthus > Catharanthus roseus. Next base: position 13,798,243 of record JAPQWS010000076.1, read on the forward strand.
ATGATTCCCTTGCTTGGGTGATGAAAGATCGGTTTGAGTGCCCCTTCTTCTCGAAGCTGGAAAGAGGTCTTTTAGAGATCGTCTTCCGTTTACCCTTCGCCTAGCGGCTAACTTCGTTGATCCAAGACTAAGCGCTTTGAGACGACCTAAGAGAATGAGTGGCTTAACACTCTAATGGCTGGGACAAAGCCATATCTTTCAATCTCGGGAAGTGGTTGACTGATGTATTTTTCCTCTCGTACCATCCCTTATACAGTTTGGATCATAGCGGTTACATTGATTTGTCTTGTAGACTAAGGAGATTGACTCACACGGTACAAATCGAAGGTAGAAATGAGAAAAATGACTTTTAGAATCTCGTTTTATCATAGATAGATATGGAATTGAAACTGAGGCATGTAGGAAAAAATGAGACTAGACTCTAAAGGAGAAGGGTGGGATGCCAAGCTATGACAAGCAGATAAAAAAAATACATAAGTGCTGACTCTAAGCGATAGGATACTAGGAGAATACATCTTTTATCTATCTCCCACCCCATTCTTTCCCTAAGAAAAGGGGCTCCACCGTCAACCTAAGTTGACTCTTTTTGGTATGCCAACTCCAAATATATCCTGTACTTCTTGTGTTTATAGCAAGATCTCTATCCAAGTCTTGACTTCCCACGAGCTTGGCACTAAACATTATGGATAAGGGGGATAATAGCCATAACGCATATATATCGGTAGGATACCACACATAAGCCACATACTTCTCCTATGGTGACAAAGCCCAGATCAAAAAGTAGGTGCTAATCCCTAGACAGAAAGAACAACAGCCATCTTGGCGGACAGACATACCCTTCCTCACTCACAGGAGAATACCCTTTCTTTACATCACTCAAAAAGAAAGGAGGAGAAAGGGAACTTTTTTATATAGGAAGAAGAAAGCGGCACCGAAAATAGGATGCTTGCTCGAGAAAGAGACGATAAGATAACTCTCACGTATAATAAATAAGGCTGCTAAGGCAATCCCCTTATTAGATTAGGTCTGTACCCTTGTCCTGTAATCCATTAGTCTGTTGGTCTCTTCTCGGCAGTCAGTCTGTGCTTTCGATTCCTGTTTCTCTTCTATAGAGGTGACATATTGGCTTTGCTGTATACCATACCTCTCTAATACTTTTGACTGCTTTTGCTTCAAACCCAACTCTTTGAGGAAGAACCAGAACATCTCCTGCAACTTAGATTGTCTCCATGAAAATTGAATAGATATACAGATGTATACTTTATCCGATCATGATCACCTTCCATATCTGCATCTGTGAAGCCTTTTAGGATAGGCGATGTCTTCCCAAAACTCAAACACACTTTCAAGGCATTCCTGTTTTTTTTCTCGAATTCTTTTCCTTTCCACACCACGCCCTTCTTTTACTATTTTACTTCACTCGGGTATTCCACTACACTAAGACGATAGAAGTCGAGATTTGTGTCCTACCCCACATTTACCTTCTATACGCTACGAGCATCGACAAAGGGTTAGTTCATCACATAAGTACGATTCCGAATGATCAACCTCTTTCGTCAGATGTAGCATATTCAATCACGGTCAAAGTTTCCTCAATCAATTGTATACATTCTGCATTCAGAAAGAAGCCATTGCTAATCTATCCTCAAAGGTGTAAGGCTTATCCTTGGTTGTCATTAATATAGGTCTATGATCAGCCCTTCCAAGTATTAGGAGGAATGGATTCAAGTAAGATAGATTCATTCTCCATGCATTCTTCCTCGTCCTTCCCAGATTCCGATGCTGTTGCTACGCGACGGCATCATATGATTGCTCGGTAAAGAGATGGCACCAGGAAAGCGAAGGTCTTCCCTGCTACTCGCTATCCTGTTCTAGCATGCTTTCTTTCCCTTCATTCTATCTTGTTCTATATTCTTGCTAGAATAGAGGTGGGTGGCTGGCCTTAGCAAGCCTAAAACTCAATCTATCTGCTATGGACTATTTGCTAAAGTTCAATCGATTGAAGTCCTTACCTTAACCGCAAGTGGGGCACGGGAACTCAGGTAAGAAATGGCTCCATACTGGAAATATCTACATGATGAGCTCTCACAAAGATCAAGCACGAACAATAGATGCGGGAGGCTAGGACCCTTAGCTCCGAACTTAATCCCTTTCATTTTCCCTTACTGTTCTACCCTTTTCAACATAGAAGAGAACCCCTGCGCACATAGAATAAATAGGAAGGGCGACAAAGGATCTCCCTACTTCAAACCTCGAGAAGGATTAAACACTTTGCTAGGATAGCCATTAACAAGCACAGCATAGGAGACAGAGGTTACACATTTCATGACCAGATCAATAAAAAGGCAGGAAAGTTCATTGCTTCCAACAACAACCCAAGGTAACTCCATTCGACCCTATCAAAGGCCTTACTCATGTGAGTTTTAGGCTCTGTCCCACAGGTCTGGAATTAAGCGAATGGAAGAAGGGATTCGGTAAGACTGTCTTAGAGCACTAGTCGTGAATCCCTAGCTTGGTTCATGGGATATCATTATTCTATTTAAGGTGCAAGGGTCGGCACCAAGTATCGGAGCTGAGGTCGAAAGTGAGGTGGAGTGAAGCATGGTTGGCAACAGCTAATTGGCTTAGGTTGTTATAACAGGGGTAGGGTAGGGTACGGCTTGGACTAATGCAGCTTCAACTGTGAACTATGAAGAATCGACTACTAGCCACTATCTTATAGTCGGGAGCCTCGATCGACCCACCACAAATAACGAGCAAACTTTTATCTTATCTACTATAATATTTTCTTCACCGCTTTTCTACTTTTAAGGTTAGATGCCCAGGTCAGAGAGTTAACCATTAAGAAATCTCAATTACATCGACCTTCTCTTACTTAAAACATAGTAAGAGTTGTATGACTTAATCATATAGAAAATGAAGAAAGATGCTGAGGGAATGAATCAAAGCCAAGGAAGCTTTTAAGATTTCAACTATCCTATGGCTCTATGTATGTTTCTTATTATTTAATTATGAAGCAGCTTCTATTCCGATTGGAGTTTACGCTGTAGTGAAAGATTCTCTCTTGCTTCCTTCGCTGGAAAGAAGATCAAACAAAGATGCTCTTAGTACCTGAATAGTCAGTCCAGGTATGGAATCTTTCCCATCTAGTAGCCCAACCCCCCAACAAGAGCAGTTAAGCCTTTTCCTAAAGCCCTTACTAAACCACCGCCTAGCGACCGCGGAAAGCATAGTCAAAAGAGCTGAAACAATAGCCTTGTCATATTCCTCGGGAATTGCCGTGAACTACCACAACTCTCTGCATCGGATTTGTGAATCAATTCCTGCAGATTATCTCATTCAATTGCATTAGCCTTCAATTTGCATAGATAGAAGATCCGGCTAGATACTCCTCATCTACACCTTCTACTTTAAGTTTTCAATGAATTTCTCTATATCTAATTCCAATCTCAGGGATTCGAATCACGCCTAACTCGCACTTAACTACTATTATACCCTTCTGGGCGTCTTAGTATTGGATCCGGTCTTCTAGGTGGTACAAAGAAATCCGAGCGTACCGACAAAACAATAGGAATTGAAATAGCTCATTGCTTTGCCTTTTCCTATAATTAATTGAAGCCACGACGCCCTCTCAATTTATTCATTGAACCCATTTTGTCAGTTCAAAGAATTCGAACCTTTTGTACTTCTTCGTAAAGAATGAAACACTACCCCTTAATCCGGCCTGCTATTTTATCCATTCATTCCCTTTTAAGATCAGTCGTGGTCTTCCAAACTTGACCCATAGTATGGACGAATCCCTTGCCTCATCTAAATGTGTAAAAGAGGATAGTCGCATTTAAAAGCTGAGTACTCTGCCCCGCAGAAGAAAAAAATCTGACTAGCAAAAGATGAGTGAATCGATTCAAAGAACGAAACCTATTTATGTCGGTTCGATTCCCTTCTCCAAGTGTCAAACAATTCTCATTGCTACACTCACAAGTGCATCCACGCCATACCATAGCTTCAGATTAATTGAGTAGGAGTCAAAAGCAGCATGGGAGCTATTAGCCTTAGGTTCAGAAAGCATATTCTTTATATAATATTAAAGGTAGCTTACACTAAAAGGTTAGGGAATGAGTAGAGAAGAACTACACGAATAGGTAAACAAACCCCCTATTTATATTCGTTTATTCTTTTTTGTTGATTAGACTTTTCGTGCGATTGATGACTTTACCGTAGGACTTCCTCAATATTGGAGCTGCAGAGATCCCCCGCCTCGTTCGGTCAAGCTGCTCCTCTCTCTTCCCTTGATCCTAGGCTTGCTTTAGAGGAAAAGAATTAAATCAAAAATAAATCAGCTAAAACAAAGCGATTCAGCATCTGCTGCCACTAGAGAAAAATCAGTATCAGCTAAAGGAGAATCCGAAGACGCAGAAGAGGTTTTTTACGGGCCCAGGAAGATTTTCTAATTCAACCAGGGAAAAAGTTTTTTTTCCTTTCGATTTCCCAATGCCAAACAGCCATATAGAACGAAAATTGGTTGGGGAGACGGGGACCCATACTCAAATTCCGAGGCAAGCCTAACCTGATTTGATGAAGAACAAACGCCTGAAACAAAGCCAAAAAGCGTCTTTCTTACTCGGTAGTCAATGTTGCCATTCTCACTGGGGTATCATAAATAAGTGCAAGGGCAAGGATATAGTCAAACTTCTGGGACGTCGGATTCTCTAAGGTGCACTTGCTTGAAATGGAAAGAGAGTGATTAGATTGATTTCTTTCCTTATGTGGACCTTTCTTCTATTATGATATTTATATATAATTAGAGGGACTCCTAAAAGCAGTGATCCTTTTTCTATACTTTCCCTTGTGTTGGTTGTTCAATATTCCCCTCAATCAATGGAACTAGTGCGGTAGCTCTGCCATTTGAAACGAAGGAAGGGGTTGAGCTTGATGACCGGATGTACGTGAAAGATCGCCTTACTTTATCTTTAGTCCTATTCTATGCATCATAAGGGATTGAATGAGACCAGTCTTTCAGATCTGACCCTTCAAAATGTTACTAACTTGATGGCTTTTCCTTCTTCTTCACTTGAGGACTAGCAACTGCAGTAGTTGCTTTCCTTTTTCCCTTATCCACACTCTCCAAAGACAAATCTTAAGGGAAATCTGTCCATTTGACCTAAGTCCTAATCTTCTACCAACAATAATAAAGTTTGAAAGTGTAGTTATGAGGTCGCAACCTCTTAAACCTTAGTCGGGGCATTGAAGCTCACCTTAATAAACGAAAAAAAGGCCGCCTTGCCTACTATACGTAGTAGCGGCTTAGAACGATCGAAGATCAAGAACCGAAACAATGAACATGAAGAAAAATATGATTACTTCAAAACTTAGTCAAAGAGTACGGGAATAAAAAGCTAGAAGCTACCTCTCTACTTCCTTTACTTTTAATTTGAAAAAGGTAAAGGAAAAGCAAATGGGGAAAGACCTGCAAGACTGGCTTAGAGAGGGGCAGATGGAAAGATTAATACAGTAGGGGATTGTCCCTTACTGCCAAAAATGGAAGGCTTACACGACCAGGAAATGGCATTTCTAGTACAATTTACTTTTGCGAGACGGCTCTTTAGTACAGCACTTTCATTTTGAAATCTTTCATTAGATTCTATATGTGCCTCTTCGCCTGGATTGACTTATGAGACCTTAAGCTTCTATTTCTGGAAAGCCAGCTTCGAGCATTCCACTAAGGCAGAAGAAGAAGACTTGATTTCTACGGGCTCTATATTGCGTTATAACACTTTTATGATCATTATCTAATTCCATATTAGAAGAGAAGTGTCGCTTTATCTGCAATATGATTAAGGTACGTATAGTTAGTCGACTGTAAAGGAGAGGTACGTAGTGACTCGAGCGTTAAGCCACTCATATAGAAATATGAGGAACGAAGTGAGAGGAGTTTACGATTAATCGTATAATACCGACAAGTAATAAAGTTACTAAGGAGACTTTTGTGTCCATGGTAACTTGAGACCTAGTTGGGAGGGATTTCCATTCACAGTCCACATTAGGTGCCTCGCGCAGAAATTGAGTTTCAAAAAACCTTTTTGAAAGGGTTCAAAACCATTAAACCCCGCCTGCTATTTGTACTCTCCTCGGATGGTATTTCAACGGATAATGCGGATAGAGTGGATGGATGCCTAGCCGAAGAATCCACGGACACCTATGCTACCTGTCTTTACAAGAGGTGAGGTTCTTTCTCCTTTCGCTTATATCGAGTAAGTACGTACCTTAGAAATCAATCTTTCATTCCAAAAAACAAGTTTCAGGGCACAGGGCAATTACTCGCTTTGGAACTACTTGTTCTGTTGTGAGATTTAGCTTAAGTCTTTTTCCATTTTTCCATTCTCCACACCAAGAACTAGGTTACTGTCCTTTATTATAGATCACTTGCCTCTTACTCTTAGTAAAAGTATCGTCTAGGTGAAAAAAGAAAGCTAGGTCGAAAGAAAGAAAGCGATTGCCCAATGAATAGGTACGAAGTAAAGAAGCCCAATCGAACCATAGGTACTTCAAATATATCATGACAAGGAATACCATACCCACATCAATTGGCTTTAAACGAAATAAGCGTAGATTAACCTTTACCTATGAGCAGAACCTTTCTGCGGTTTGCCCCAAGGATTCGACTTAGATTGGGATGGTTTTGGCAAGGCCCAGAACACGGGCCAGAATCTGGTGTGCATGTGGGTGGTCCAGCTGGTTGTGCTTGCTTCAGTGTAGGCGAGACCGCAGCACCACTGGTAAGAGAAGAAACCTCAGGGTGATGTGTCGCAGGCGAGTCCGTCCGATCAAGCCTGCTAGCATCTTTTCAATAGGAGTTGGCGGGAAAGGACTGAGGAAGAGCTGACACCATGGGCCCTGAAGTCTCAATGCGCCATGTTTTTCGGGAACCCTATCCTTTCAAGCGCAGATTGACTAACTAAGGAAGGCAGGGGTAACTGGGTTGGAGAAGAAATCTATCTCTTAGCTTATAGCTCTCTGTAACCCGCTTATCAGTTATTCAATTGTAAGCGATCCTAGGGAAAAGATACTAACTATTACCTCCCATCTAACCACATGGAAAGACTTAGCACTCGTTTTAAAAAGAGGAAGAAAACACATTATAGTACTCCTGCTTTCTAACTTGATTGCTTCTAGCTGGGAATCCACGCCTAAGCTTTTCTTGCCTTCTGCTAAGGGAAATAGAGGGACTTTGCGCTCCCAAATTGTCGAAGCTTTGATAGATAGTAGTTAAAAAGGTAATGAAGTACGGGTCATTCTCTACCAAGCGTTCCAACAAATCCGAGGTAAATTGGAAACCTCGGGGGAGTTGAATCCCCTGTTGTTGAAATAAAGGGTCCAAAAACGAACGATTCGAGTCACTCTCGCTCAGCTCAGCATCGGGACGAGTCAAAGAAACTCGTCTCAACATAACAATTCACTTAGTCTCGCTACCTCTTGAATTGCCACCTAAAACCTCTCCTTATTCGGTTGAGTTAGCATCATGCGACAGAAAAGAAGGTAGTACTTCAGTCGCCTCCGATACCATAGGAAGGAGCCACAAAGTATTGTAGGGGAGGCATTAACCTTTAGAACAAGACCAATAAAGGCTAGGCGAGGACCTTGAATCAATCAATCCTTTACCATCAGCGAACGTTTTCTTTTGACATTTGCTTTTATGATATGCTTTGTTGCGAAGGAATGCTTACACGGGTGTGGTCTTTGTGATAGTGTGTAATTGCGTATAAGCTGATTATTCCTCTTTTGTGTGTGCTATTATTCCCTTCATGTGATTTGCTTGTACCGCTTTTGAAGCTCTTTAATCAGCCGATTTTTCTCCGTCCCTCCTTTTTGTTTTGTAAGTAGAAAAGTCTTGTAAGGAGGAACTGGTCTTGCTTGTCTATCACCATTCTCTACATACAACAATTCCAAGTGTTGGAATTTACAATCCTAACAAAGAGAGAGAGGTAATCGAATACGAGACCGACATAGCAGACAATGAAAGAAAAGAGGACGGAATGGAATCCTGGTCCATCCAGTACGGATCCTACCCACCCTATCCTCGGCTCACTTCACTACCTTTACTTTAGAGAAAATAGTTCCAGCAGAAGATGCAGAAGACTTTCGGACAAAAATAAGAATACAAAGACAATAATTTAGTAACTCTACAGGTACCACCAGTCATTCTGGATTTCGAAATAGAACATCCGGCTATTCCTGTAGGTTGTTGACTAGATACGCACCTGGGAGTCTCTATCAAAGCGATTCTCTTTCTTGCTTCTTATGATCAATATTAGTGCAACGGAATTTGGTAATCACTGCATTACCATATGAATGGAAGAAAGCTCATCAACAACTGTAGGCGCTACAGTTGTCATACCAAGAATGGTTTGGGCACAGCCCATTAGGTGTAACATTTACAGAGATCAAACCTCAAACTGACTAATTTCACATCAAAGAGAAGATTGGCCCTCCCTATTGGAAAGATGTCTTCCTTACTTCAGTCTATCTATAGGCAGATGTCTCTCCAACCCGCCCGGATCAGTCTATTAAGAAAAGGATGCCTTACAATTGAAGTTGGTTGGAAAGACTTTGGGACTTAGTCTGGCTATTACATCATCCTCGGATGGGATCTCTTATCATAGATCGGACTATTCTTTCTTCCTCAAATAATATATTAGCTGTGCCCGACTCATAAGAAGGCTAACTCGCTGCAAGTGAATAAGTTTTTTACACTTCCTAATGATTATGACTCAAGCTTAGGCATCCGCTCGATCCGGTTTAAGAATCAAACCTCGCAAATGGTTCTACTGGACAGGATTTCACCTCTCTAAATGGAACAAGATTCCCACTTGGATTAGGAGCTTTGCCTTTTCTTTCTCCCTTCCGCTAATTGCTTATGAACCAAAACGCTGCTAAAGAAGAAAGACACTCCATCCTTCCTCTTGTTTCCATAACTGCGTGGAAATAGATACACTCGCCATGGACTACTCCCATAAGCTTCATACTAACAGAATATTCCCAGTGGTACCCATGAAAGTAATTCGTACAAAAAGCGGATGGAATGCTTGCTATGGCCGTAGCACAGTCCTAGATAGTCTCCCAAGAGTTTAGTCGAAGCGAATGGTACTTTTGTTCCACTAAATGGCTTCCGAGCAAATGCAAGTAGCGACGTAGCAGCTATAGGGGTTGGGCTTCCAAGAAGGAATTTTTATTTTGTGTTTTGGGCTTGTGGGGCTTTCTCTAAGATGACGAGTTCCTTATCTAGTCCCTATGAGTTGAGCCTTTCTTTCATGTTCGAGGAATACGAGGGGGAATCCCTTTTGGAGCAGTATGCATTGGATCGGAGCAGAAGTAGAAACCAAAGCTAAGAAAGAAATGAGGGAGCCAAAAGATACTGAAGCGAGCCATGAGCGTACCTTAGTGCGTTCAGCCTTCAGCAAACATATCGCTTAGTGCTAGGTAAGATACAATACTGGACTATAAAATAGTATAGATAGGTTCAATACTGTTCAAAACTTAAAGCAAAGTTACCTGAACTAGTACCACACTACATGCCATGGATTAGAACTGCACCTCTTGAACAAGGGATGCAGTTCAAACTAATATGGCAGGCGCTTCCTAGTTGGTCATACTCACAGAAGTATCTGCAGGCAACAGGATTCAAGGAGGAGGAAGTTAAATGGGCAAAATTGCCGTTTACCTCTTTCCTCTTCGAACTCTGTGCTTTTGGCACCTTACTAAACATTTCAAATGCTGAAGGTTTAGTTAGAGCCAAGGCAGCTTGTGGATGCCATATGTTAGGTACCCTTTGGATAAGATGAATAAATTCTTTTCAGGGTAGGGCCTAGACTGGTTTGAATCTAGATCGGGGAAATATTTTCCTTCAGTCTATGATTTCAGAGACAGTGGTATGCTATTCATACCTGGCCAGCTATCTTGCGTATTCCCTGGTGCAGGAAAGGGACGAATGTTTGCGATAGGTAATTATATCAATCAGAGATTACTGCGCCCCTTTCACGAATGGGCTATGTTGGTATTGAAAAGGATTCCAATGGATAGAACTTTCAACCAACGTGCCCCTTTGAGAAGATTGGTTGGTGCTACGGACTGTTATTCTTATGATCTCTCTACCACTATGGATAGGTGGCCTTTGAGAATCATATTTAGGACAGTGATATATCTCTTTGATAGATCCTTCGCATCCGCGGCTATAAATAACTGCCTTGCAAACAATAATTTTCTTCTAGCTTTTGCTAACAATAAGAAGCGCTTGAGTGAAGTTAGTTTTTAGGTAGGACAGCCGTTGGGTTACTATTCGTTTTGGGCATTGTTTGCGCTGACCCTTCATGATATTGTTGGCCGCTGAAGAGGTGCATCCTGGTAAGAAGTTTGACAGGTATGCTGTTTTAGGTGACGATGTTCTCATCGCGGACCAACACGTCGGGCCAGTCTACAAGTCCTTTATAGATGACATTGGAGTGAAGATTTCTACTCTGAAGTCAATAGTCTCGAATACTGGATGCATAAAGTTCGCTAAAAGATTTAGGTGGGACTGAGATACGTACATGGGTACGGGTTCGCTAACCACTGTTTCTATGCGTAATACACAAAAGTTTTGAATCAATTACAGTTGGCCTTATTCCCTGCCTTAACATCGACTGCTACACCCAACAAGGCAAGTCAAGACAATGGGGGATGATAAATAAGTAGGATAGATAGTTACTCGACTCTGGCCTTCAAACAATGACCTGGCAGAAGTACTCAAAGGTGGTAGACGTCCTACACGTCTAATGTCAAGTTAAAGTGTCTGGTTTGATATAACCAGGTACAGGTAGTAGTTGGTCAGAAAGGAAGAGAAAGAGACTACAACGGACTCGGGCAATACCATTAAGACAGAAAGGGAGAACCGACCGGGGCTAGAAGATTGCCCCACCACTTCAGTTCTCATAGAAGGAGAAGCTGTGAGCTAATAAGAAGAAGGCTGCAAATCTTTATCCCCTGCTCTAAAATGCCTTCTCCCGAGAAGAGATATGCGCTACAAGCCCTTTCCCTTCGTAAAACGGGAAAGCAATGAGACCAAAACTTGCTCCCCCTTCTTTGCGCCTTTCAGGGTCAGTAGGTAATATGAGAAGTGAGGGCGATAAGCAGAAAAAAGAAAAGGAATTCAATTTCAATTCCAATGTATGAAGCTAGGAAGGACATTGTTGAACGCTCACCCAGTCTAGGGCCAAGGGCTTTCATTTCTTGCTTTTTTATCCACGAACCCATGTTTATTGTTTAGAGTGTTGAAATTAGCTTCTAGATAGACTTAGTGTGATGCAAGAGGATCTAGCCTCTATTGAGTAGGTTTTTGAGTGCACTTAGAGAGATCAAGATCTATAGAATGAAGGTGAAGATTGTGATTCACCTGAGACGGTGGGTTGGTGTAGTAAGGGATTCGAAACAGAACAAACTGCTATTGGCTGCTTCGCCTAGCCAATCTTGCACACCCACTTGAATGGAAAAAGACAGAGATAACTCTATCCATAGAGACTTCCACCTTTTACTCGTATATAGATAGTACTTAGAAGAGTGAGTTTTCCCCAAGAAGGGTTTAGAGTATAGAGAGGATGCCTTTCGATAAAAGAAAATAATAATAGTCAAAGTCAGACAGAAACCCTAGAATGCCTAGAAAAGATTAGATTAAGAGTCTGCGATACCGGCGTGCCCACAACATTTTATGTTAGCCGATTTCTCCTATCCTCGTACAAAATGAGACATTCTAAAAAAGAGGAATTTAAGTAAAAAATGTACCTATCCCTTACCAAAGGTTCCAACTTTCATAAAAGAGCGGGACGATAGATTGTATTTAGAGAGTAATCAGATCAATTTTCTAAAATTTTCAGACTCTGCCTCCTCCAACCATAGAACACCTGGTGATCCGTTCGAAAACCAAACGATTGCTCCGAAAAGACTGTAGATTTCAAAAAGTGAAAACTCAGCATACGAACGAGTGCAGTCAAGACGAGATCGTCGCCTTTTTCAAGACGCACAACAAAATCAAAATCGGGTAAAGAAAAGCTGTGAGAGAATCCATTTTCGTGGCGTGGGAACTAGAAAACTTTGGCGACAAAGGTGCAATTATCGACGCAGGCGTAGCTAGCCTGTCATGCCGCTTTCAGATAGCTAGATATAGAGCATTTGTTTAGCAAGTGGGAGTAGCGTTCGCAAGAGCTCTTCCCCTACCCACCTTTCTTTTAGGACGAAATTCCCTCTTTTTTCCGTTTCATTCATGCTTTGCTTAAGAATGCCTTCAGTTCATACCCTCCCTCTATCACTTATTCACTCTATTAACTATTCAGTCGTCTATCGATCCACTTCGTAGTCCATCTTATGGACAACTCCTACTCATAGGGTAGTGGGAATGGAAGAGCCATTCGTTTATATCGGATAGACCATTACACTCGATAGACTGATCAAAGACTCACGGCATATCGCAGATAGCATGCCAGTGGCAGAACTAAGTTGAATATATGGCTAAGCCGTAAGGGAAATGCAACGAGAGTACTTTTCTCGTAAACGAGAGCAGTAGTTACTCGACGAAACTAGAAGTACTCGACCTATGAGGGAAACTATTGTGGAATCAACTTCTGCTTCCAATTATCGGGAGAAAAGGGAGGATGCTCACTGTCAGGCTTCTATGAGTGGCGCTTTCGATTCCTCTAAGCTAAGAAGACGATCTTCAAGACCAGAGATCCTAGTGTTAGTATATGTCCAATACAATATTCTCACTATGTATTTATGAATTGATTTTATATCTCATATTCATGATCAGTAAAACTTGACCATCAATCAACTTCACACTAGTTTACAAGATGTAATAAACTAGGGACAAATAAGAATAGTATTTTATTAGCTATAAGGGTTTTACTATCAAGTCACATACTTGATGACCAAGAGCATAAAATACAATTCAAAAAATACATGCTTCATAAATCATAAATGTGAGTCAATTGGTAGTATATGCCCTAAGACCAATTGTTAGTATATGCTCTAAGACCAATTGACTCACATTTATGATTTATGAAGCATGTACTTTTTGAATTGTATTTTATGCTCTTGGTCATCAAGTATGTGACTTAATAGTAAAACCCTTATAGCTAATAAAATACTGTTCTTATTTGTCCCTAGTTTATTACATCTTGTAAACTAGTATGAAGTTGATTGATGGTCAAGTTTTACTGATCATGAATATGAGATATAAAATCAATTCATAAATACATATTGAGAATATTGTATTGGACATGATCCAAAGTGAAGAAGAAATATTGCATGGGTTTAAGTTATAAGTATTTCTTCTCAGTTTTATATTTGGTTTCCTTTGACCTAATGTTTCTAATGTTTCTTGCATGGGGAGAAAATATGTTCTAACATAGTCAAACATCACTTTTAATTAGGTGATCATTATGACTATTGGTTGGCTTATTTTCTCGTCATGGCTTGAATATTGGAGATAGTGAAAGGGATTTGTCCCTCTCCTTTTAGAGAGAGATATCCATGGGCCCCTTGATAAGGAAGACTGGAAAATATGCATGGCCATGCTCAAATAAGTATTAATAAGGTGTTATTAATATTATTTATTGGAACAGTCTGCCTGGTGATCAAGTAAATGGTTAATTAAGTTTTATAAGGATGACTTGATCCATGCCTTATACTTAATTAGGATATCGTGTGACAAAAGGACTAAATATTAAATCTGATGCTAGGTTATTATTACATTTACATAACTTGGGTAAGCATAATGTCTTGCTAGAGGCCGCTTATGTTTTGTGAATAAATGTCTAGGACATTTTTTATTCATTGCCAACGTTAAGTGAACCTACAGGGTCACACGCATAGACGATCTTGTGAGCATAATGTTCTCGTTCAATGAATCTAGATTGTGTCCAGATTCATTGAACGTATACAAAAGGGGAATCAGATTCCATATTGTATTTTCTGGTAAGTTAATAAGTAATTAATTTTATTTAATCGAATAAAAGAAATTAATTACTTAATATTACTCATCCAACCGTTGGATGATTATAGGAATACATGGACGAGATTAAACTGTCATTAGATGATAGTTAGGGTTTTGATATTGACAGCTAAAAAAGGTTATGTTAACCTTTTCTTGGTGGCCTCCTTTATCTGATTAAAGAAAAACAAAACCCTAAACCCTAGAATGGCGATATAGTATCTAGCCTCCTCTCTCCGAAATACGACTGATTACCAGATAGTCAGGATCAGTTCTGAACAGTTTTCAGAACACAAAAGGGGCTAGCATCCCGATCGCTTGCAGAGGAGTTCGTCGCGTGGATACCAGTAGAGGGCGAAGCGTACAAAGCAGCGCCTCCACAACGAACAATCAAAACATTGAGGTAATTTCTATCCAATCGGTTTTTCTAGTATATGCAGATCCTGTTGGTGGATTTCTGTAGTTTTATTTTATTTTGTTTTTTCCTACGGAATCTAACACCTAGATCCAAGCAGACTATTCTAGGGATGAAAGCACTGTTCTTTTGCTTCGTCAACTACAAGTCAAGTTGTTTTGGGAGTTCAAGTAAGGACAGGATTATGCTATATAAAATTATATTCTTCACGGCGGTGGGTTCCAATGTTAGTTCAAGCCTGCCGTTGCGCAAGCGAATTCTTTTTCCGATATGTACTGCGGGATACCCGTTTATCAAGGTATCTCTTGGAAACCAACATGGTCCAGTGTACCAAATAGTGGTCTGATCCCAGGGTTAAAAGACTTATTTTATTCTCCTCGGGCTTTACTTTATTATCTGAAGTTGACTTTCTTTCTATAGATTGAAGGAATGAAAGCATCATTCCAACAAGCTCTAGACTTTAAAAGATTAAATCGAATAAATATGTCTTTTCTAAGCCAAAGCACCACCTTGATTGAAAGAGTTTGCTATTATCATGTTCGAAAGAGAGCGACGCCTACAATCTTTTTTGGGGTGTGGGGGCTAGTAAGCCTAATTATAGCTACCTTTCCCTTATGCTTAACGCTCTCGCTAAGAGTTCTAATTGGCTAAAAGCATCGTACTTCTTACCGTAGCTGAGTCATCACCTTCAAAGCTAGAGAAAGACTAAGGTCCGCCCTAAGCCGATACCCTACAGATATCCTCAAAATCTTGCTAGAAGAACGTCTCTTTCGCCCCTTTCAAAGTCTTCTAATTAAGAAGCAAAGGTCGAGAGAAAGAGTGATTGCGACAGATCAACTGGATGAGACATCTCTTATTTACAGAATTGTGCCAACGTGTGCCTACATTGTTAGTCTATTTGATTTACCAATTCTGGGAAGAGATATTTATTGAAAAGAAAGAATGAAACCAGTACCAGCTTATCGCCAACCCTGCTTTCTACCAACTCCGCCAACCCCAGACGGTTCTATTGATTTAGCCGCACCTGAACCCGCAACTGCTGCTTCTACTCCGCCTATTTATTGTGTCGGGCCAGTACCTCCCAGATTATCTACTCCTCTTTCCCATACTGTTCTATTAGCTGGTCAGTATACCAACAGCTTTTATTCAAAGAGCTATATGTACCGTGTGCGCTGCTAAAGCCCCAACAGCTTATTGACATACTGCATGTTCCCATGTCCGCCTGTAACTCCTCATTCACCTAACGAAAGAACTTAACCAAGCTACAAAATGAGGGCCTAGGGCAGGTTCTTATTCCAAGCACCAACAAGCCGATGTACGTACAAGCGAAAAACCAGACCAATGAACCGAAAGATCGCCTTTCCTGCGTGTGCGTGCCGTTCACTCTTCTATTTAATGGTGTATTTATTTCTGAGATTTGGAGTTCCGAGGCTTTGAAAAGGTAGAAAGGAATGATATTGGGTAAACAGAATAGATGTCTTGTCTCCCAACTACTTGAAGGCGAAACTGTAGTTGCTAGGCCCATTAGACGGAGTGAGTCTGGGATGAATTATCAACGTGCTTGAAGAGCCTGTTGATAATTTAGGTCCGATAGATACCAGTCCAATAGCTCCTATTCATAGATCTGCGCCCTGCTGACTAGATGTATACCATTAAGGCAATGCGACATTGACTAAAGAAAGTAAATAAAAAGCCAAACCTTAAAGTTCGCTGCCAGTACAGCGCCTATTCAAGTAGGACAGATTACCTGTGTATGAGTTGAGTTTTGAGTAGTCGATGAGACTAGTCAGGCTTGCTTGAGCTGATATGCGAACAGCAGATATGATCACAGTAGCAGCTACTTCTTAAAAAGAGGAGAAAGAATTTAAGATTTGAGTTAAAAGGAATTCCCTTATCTAATTGTTTGCCTATCTATTCCCTTTCCCCAGCTCTGCTGTATCTTCCCCATACCGGAGATTCCCATTATCGGAGTCCGTATAATTGCTACTTTCAGGTAGTTTTAATTCTGTTTCAGCCAGTGGGATACTTGCAGTTGGAGTGCCAAGCCAAGTAGTTGGAGAACCTTTTTATTATAGGATCTTCTCCAGTTCAAAGCTGCTTATCTTTTAATTACCATTCAAAGGCTAAAAAAATCCGTCTATCAAGTGGGAACTCTTTATTTCAAATTCTTCTTTTATTCTTTTGTTGTAGCTCAGGTCAGCCCCTAGACCAGCCTTGCCCTACCAAGATCAAGATAGTTTTTCTTAGGAAAGTACGAAACGGAGATAGAGGTATGGAAAGTTCAGGTAAGACTACGATCACTAGACCTACTTCAGCGAATGCTCCTGCCACTTTTTATAATTTGGCGGACCTATATTGACTCTTTCGTTCTTGTTTACATCAATGATATCGTGGTATGCAACCTAACTAAGGCCTAACGGGAATGCGTCATTGATACTTCGAACCAAGATAGGCCTCGTTATCCAACGACTGCGTGGCAGGTGAAATTCTTTCCTTAATCTTAATGGGCCAGCGCTTGGCATTTACTCTAGCCCGTCTTTATAGGATAGACCTATTTATTCAATTGTCTTTCCCCTTACCTTATCAATAGATCGGTTGAGGCTCGCCCCTTGAGGTTTCCCAACTTGATGCCATAGTTTGGAGGGGGCTGAGCAGTGGGGTGGAAAGAAAGAGATTTAGAAAGAGAGGAATCGAGATAAAGTGCAAATAAAGGCCAGGGGCATGCCCTCACCTCACCTGAAGATTCAGGCACGGAAAGGCGAACTGAACTCTTATAGATTGGATCTTATTCAAATGAAAATGAAAAGCCCCGGCTATAAAACTCTATATAAATCCTTTTTCAAATCCCTAGCTCTCTTCCTTAGTGCAACTGTACTATTCCTACCATGGGAATATCTATCTTGATTTATTGTGTCATATCTTTAGTTTCGAATATCAAAGAGAACGGTATTGTATATGAAGAAAGAGATTGTTGACATTAGTAGACTAATCTTTTCATTGGTAGGGCATTTATTCCTGTGACTGCCTTTCCTACAAAAAAACTAACCCAACAAAATTTAGGTTTTTTTCTAGACTAGACCTTCGGGATTTCTTTAGGATGAATACATGCATTGATCCAGTTCTCTAGAACTACCTGCTCCAGAGTCGGGAGCACCTGAAAGATATCGATTTTTTTCATACAAGTACCTTTTTGAGATTGAGACTCGAGAAGCGAGTCACAGAGACAAAAAGAGAGACGAGGGCATAGCTATCAGGGGTAACGGGGACAGAAGAAAGGATGCTAGTTCACATTAACTCCTCTGCACATACATTTACAACACATGCTCTTCCGGGAATCTTGAAAAAGAATTTCCTAATCGCTTGAATTTTTCATCTGGCATTTTCACGCGCAACTCGCTCAAAGGGGATTTCCTTATTTCGATTTAACGAGTAGAATTTGGTACATGCGAAATGGAAATGTTATTTTCAAATTCTTAGTGCAGAAAGGGAACTACTGAATGACACTTTGTTGCTCCTACTGGTTCGATTCTTCCTTTTTGTGAGCCCTCTGGGGTATCTTATAGGATTGGATGATCCATGCATGAATCATGTCTCTCTCATGGCTTTCAAGCTCATTTCGAAGCTGAGACATTACATTAGCGGGCGCCCCCGAAGCAGCTTAAACATCCTGGTTTCGGTAACCTCTTTTTCTTAAAGAAGGAGTAGCTCCACTCTCTATAGATTGGGACTCTCAGTGAATAGATGCAATCGTAGTATAGTATACCCTCTCCATCATAGAAAGAATCTTCCGAACAGGGGTCGGGTATCTATAGAAAGCATATAGTGTTAATTCCAGCCACTGTAAGTACTACATTATCCATTGATTGATCCCTAGGCTGACAAAGCTCACAGCTGGCTTGGGAGACAATGGAAACCTTTCTTATCAATAGGCATCTTCCTGTTTATAAATGCTCGTTTCGACCAAATGAAATATTATGCTTATTTTCATTTAATTTAAGTAGAATGCCCTTGGGCAGAGTATACCGATAGCTGGAAAGGAGTACCCCGAATCCAGCCGACAGTAGGCCAGAAAAACCTTACTAAGTGTAGAGTAGTCGTGACACACAATAGATTGCTGAAACATTCTCATTCTTTACTTTATCGTCTTGCCGAATTATTCAACCGGATCTCTATATATAATATATCATTCAAAATTCCTGATCTCATCTCATTTTGGACGCCCTTCTCATGCTAAAGGGCCAAGCTTACCTCCAAAAAGAAAGCCAAATCCAGTGCTCAAACCAAAGCCCAAGGCATGATCTAACAAACGCAAAACACGAGCCAACAGCCGCTAATTGACGTAGTTTCCTATGGTAAACACGCGACTCTTCCCGACACCAATCCAGTCCGTCTTCCATGGCCTCCCTAACACACTCTTGCTTGATGCGAAAGAAACCTCCCGCCATAGAGAGGAGATATAAAGTCTGGGTCTCCTCCATTGCCCTCCCTTAAACCTGAACTGGTCGAGAGAGATGAACCCGCACCACATTTTACGGAATTTCATTGGTCTTCGGATCCTAAAAATAAAAAAGAAGGCACAGGGTGGATGGATATGTTCTGATATAGCTGATAAAGTCGTTGAGTTCATATAAGCTTTAGCCCTAACCCTGTTCAGAAAGACTCTTAAACAGCACCTTTTTGGCGAAATAACTCAGTCGAGCCTGAATTCTTGCACTAGCCAGTTGACGTCCTCCCCGGATGCCTTTAAAGGGAAAAAGGTAGGGGCAGGCCTCGAAGGGCCTTTACTTTACAGGACAGGTATTGAGCTGAGCCTGTTTTAGAAAGCTAAAGTATACGAAGTAATTCCGAGTCAGTACATGAGACTAACCGACGATTCTCTTCCTTCTAACCAGGCCTTAGTTCGCTCAGTCCGAGGAATAGGATAGGTTTTGGAAGACGAACATGTCGATGGTCTTTAGTTCGTTCGTTGTAGCTTCAAATCAAGTTCTTGTAGTTGAACATACTTCGGGACATCGACCCTACTGCAGAATCGGAAGGAGAACTTTAGGCATTGGTCACATCTGCCCCTCTTTAAGGTGTCGAAAGTAGGGTTTGGAAAGAACTCTCGCCCAGCTTCTTTTATTAGATCCGTTTTCTTTTAAAGGCAGATGCCATGAAAGAGTCTGGCTAAGTAGATCGAGCACCAGTGATTTCGTATCCAGTCGAAATCTTGGCTAATTGATCAAAGTGGGTAGCTCCAGTAGACCCATAGATATGGAACAAATAGGGTGGGTAGGTCCGAGCACCACACTACACGTATAGACGCAAACCCCCCTCGTTACCGTACATGCGACTCTCACCGCATACGAATTTTCTGTTTTCAAAGCGCCATTATTGACTCTTTTTTAGCCCATGATGAACGAGGACGACTATGAATTGTGCCTTTTTTCGTAACCTCTTTGAATCTCTTTTTCTTTCCCAATGACTCCTCATAGAACCACTGAATATAAAATCAAATCTTTTATCTCTATCTACAACAAATCGAATCGGAGAAGCTACAATTCGCTTTCTGTCTCCATAGCTTCCACGGTTGGTTTCGCGAACCCTCATTCCTTTTTTGAATTAATACTTGAAATCCGAACTCTGAATTCCATCCATTCTCGGTGATTGAAGCCGCTAAGGAAGATCTAAGATCGAACGTTTTAGTAATAAAGAGCTCTTTTGAGGGCTCATTTCCAACAAAAGAAGAAAAACTGGCTTGGTCAAGACTAAGTCATAAGCGACTACCCTTTTTTGATTGTGGTGTTGTATTCTCACCTTGCCAGCCCACCAAAATACTTGTTTAAGACATTTTGTGCGTTTAAAAATCTGCCATAGTAGGCATATCTGGGGCAGATGCATAGCAAGCACCCCTTGTTTTAGTCTACTAGTGATAAAAGACTATCCGCTTTGACATGAGATAGTCTAGCTCACTTTCGTATCGACTGGCTGAAATGCCACCATGGGTTTAAAGGAATTTGGATTTAATTATGTGCACTTGTAGTGCTAACTAAGTGTATTCTGGCCAGTGAGACAAGGAGGCTCGCTACTACATTTGAAACCATTTCAATCCAACCAACAAACTGGACAGTAAGAGAAATTCTTTTTCCACAGCATAGGCAGATTGGGGGTTCCAAGTGGACCCGTCAAATTGTCCTGCCTAGATTTAGTGGCTATTAATTAGAAACACTCGTCACACAAGAACTACTAGCTGACACGAATAGCTAGCAACAATCTGCGTTCAACCCCACGTGTAAAACTCCTTCGGTTTGGTGTGGAGTGAGGAACGACCTACGAATTCGCATTCATTATTTTGCCGTATAGAGCCTACCTAGTAATAGCGTACTAACCCCTTATTCTTTCAGAACCATCGGACTTCATTTCATCGATAAAGCGAAGGGGGGTTTATCATGCGAAACTGCAACTATATGCTTTAACACATGTCAATCAGACAAAGTGATAGGCCAAAGTAGAACGTTCAGTAATACTAATAAAGACTATAAAATCTCTCCCTAAAACATTAAAAAAAAAAAAAAAAGATAGACGGGATTTAGGGTGCAAGTAGGGGGGCGATCCACAAGGAATGAAAAGAGAGATAGGGAACAAGAACCCGAAATTGGTTCTTTGGTCGCTAACAAAGCAGATTTTCTTCCATGAGATAGATCTATCCTTTTTTACTATTACTAGGAAGTGCAATAAGGTGCCTATCTTCTTTGATCGAAAAGAAGATGCTGACTATTCTCACGAACAGAGAATAAAGGATATTGATACAAATTCCATAGTCGATGATCACTAACATACAGTTTCTTAATTAAGGTAGCTTATCCGAGTTAGCTCTTGAGCGGCCTCTGCAAGGCCAGGCCCTAAGCAACCTATATTCTGCATTTCTTTCTATTCTTTTTCTGAAGTCGCTTCACCCCTTTCATACTCTTAATAATTCTCGATCGTAGGATACCGGGTTTGACTCTATTAACTATACACTCTTTCCTTTCTATATAATGCTGGATTGGTAGCTTATGGAGAAGAAGGGAATCAGAGTTGAAAAAAAGAGTACCCCATCCAGTTAAGAGCAGTTTCTCTTTAATAGGAATAGGAGTTGAGAAGCTCCTAGGGAATGATTGTTTGCCCACTCCTCGCGCTCTTTGCTCCCTACTCACCCTGTTCACGGTCAGTTGGCTGGAAACAAAACAAAAAGAGTAATGGGTCCTCTCTTGTCTAAAATAAAGAGTAGGGTCCTGCTCTCTTCCCTGCTAATTGCTACGTAAGAAAAGCTCTTGCCCTTTCCCCTCGTAAGCTTGCTCTTTTCCCTCGGCGAGTAGCTTCCCGTCCTTGCTTGTCTGGTACTTTAATAATGAGTCTTTCGCTCTTTCTTTCGTTTAGTGTGAAATCCTGATCCCCTGAATCAAAACCTTTCTTCGAGCCACTTCTTGTTCTAAGGGCATGGCTCTTCCACATCTTATTCTACTACTTCTTTTGTAAAGGCGAGATTCACGACTGTCTTCAGTTCTTTCCTAACCCCTCTTTCTCGTTGTAAGCTTAAAGCTTTTCCCTATAGGTAGGATCATGCATTTTCGGAGGGAAATTCTATACTATATAGGGGTCCCCAACGGCTCACCGATAGGCGAACCATATTAGGACTACAACATGTGAGACTGTGAACTACGACATGTCAGACTGAACTACATGAATTGGTAGCCTCACTTTTCTCACTTCGCGCTGCTTCGTTCGCATTTTCGCCGCGTAGCTCTCTTTCATACACTTCGCTGCGGAGCTACATTTGCTTCGTCCGATGACCTGAACGATCTTCTTTGTGATTTGGGTTGGGCTATGATTTCTCAATCTCCGTAGCTGAATACGGTACTCAGCTTGTTCGCAGCGTTGAGACGGGGTCTCTAAACCCATCCGCAGTTGCCTTTGCTGCTAAACTTCACACCGGCCGTCGTGAAAATACGGGACAGGAGAGGAAAACTGTCCTGCCCTACTCCCTACTAAGGATGTGTTGTTGACTGCTGAAAGCCCACTTCTTTCTGCTCAACATTGATCCTATCGTGGCAGCCGAGGAGAATAGTGAGGAGTTGATACGAGCCCTATTCGAAAGAGAGTTTCCCTTCGCTCATTCGAATTATACCTACTTGAGATTCCATCCACTGTCCTTGGTTTAATAGGTCCTTACCATGATGCATAGTCCTCTATATGTGCAAGTTCCGAGTTGATGTAAGCTTAGGGTTTTTTTTCCAGAAGGTGGTAGCTGTACTTCCCTTGGAGAACCCACAACCCAGAGTTGTCAGCCAAAAATCTCCAACACAATTTAGCCGGGACACCTGGTTTGCATCTTTCAACCTATCAATACCGAGTCCTCCTTTAGCTCTAGGTTCTCATCTATCTCTGAAAGTTATCTCTTATTTTCAGGGTGGCAGGCAGGCTGCGCATTCCGATATAGAGGGGCGATCGAACTTTTTAATCCTTTATGAGATTATCTGCCACTCCTACTATCTTATGATTCTACTCGGTTTACGCTTTTTTCATTTGCTATACGGTACTATAGTTCTTTATTACACTAGAAAAAATGCTACGTTGGACTTTTTGAGTGGAAACACTCAGGAGATGTTTGTTTTATTCTTTTAGGTTTCATTGCACAGTTTTCTTTGTATCAACCTCTTACCATTTCGTATAGGTACAACTCGGGTGTAGAATAGATCTGCTTTCGTTTGTAAGTTCAATTCCTGCAGGGGCTAATGCAAAGAAGCTTGCCAGCGCCTTGAATTGTTGGCTCCTTCAGACAAGTAGGCATGACAGCTCTATCAGCTTACGCAACTAAAGCTGCTAGTCAGGCAGCTCTTACAGCTAATTACGCTCGGCTTGGAGTAAGTTGTGGTACCTCTGAATCGTCCCTAAAAGAGTGAATACAACATGGCACCTGTAGCATCTGAAGGTGTTGCTTGCAACGAGGAGCTTCCATAAAGAAGTATTCGTCTATACAGGGCAGGGCCAGCTTGTTTGTCTCAGTAGGTGCTTTAGTCGCTTCTATACAGGGAAGAGAAATAGAAATCGTAACAAATCTGGTTGGAGGTAATGAAGGAATTCCAGGCATTGGGAAAAAGCTTCATTCAGGGAGAGTCTTGGGGTAATCCCATGTGGTTTTAGTTCTTCGCCCTTCAATTCATTCCTACTCCATTGTAGGCAGTGTAAGGTCAGTCCCTATAACGATCACTATATAAAGATTTGAGTCTTTATTTTCTGGTCCCTCTGGAGAGGTTGAAGATGGAGAAGGCTCCTGGGTGTCAAGGTTAGATGTTTGTGGCTGGAGTTCCCTTTGTTAGGGTTTGCCTCGTCCAGTAGGATACTATTAAAGTTAATGATACCGTTGAGTGTCTTCATCCGTGGTGTTACCATCTAATTACTTCAGCCGAGCATAGACCGTCAAAGATGCATTGGGTCTGGGGTTCCTTCTAATCTGTGAAGCGCGTGTCAAATTTTTTCATCGTCACCGATACAAGACTTCTTCTCATCAATAAGTTCCCCATCGCATTCAATGGTTCACTACATTGACGCTATACCCTACTACAGCGCTAGTAGTATTTTTAGGTTCTACTATGCCTGGCAGAGAAGATAAATGTACTAGTAGTATATAAAATCCCACGGTTCCTACTACATAAAATGATATCCCCAGTATGACTATCTGACTAACTACAGTACAGTTAGACGGCGTACTCATTAAAAATGCATGAGCAGTAATGATAAGTGAAGTAAGACAACTCAGCCTTAGCAAATAGAATTTACGTTAGGTCAAGAAGCTCCTTCCCAAACCGTACGTGAAAGTTTCCTCTCATACGACTTTCAACAAATACAGTGTAAATATCTAATCAGTGATAATTAAGTAAGAGTACTAACTCATTAACGATCCGTTCTTCCCATGGATAGTCATGTGACAGTCTCGGCATACTGAATCTATTTTCGATTCATCTGACTCATCATATTAAGGTAATAGTTCTTTTTCACCTGGTCACTTGTAGATCGGAGTTTTCGTACATGGTGTATCTCCACTTGTGTTTTTGAACCACAATTTGGCAAGGTGCTCCTAGTGCCCCGATCGTACGGAACGTAATATGAGATAGTTGTTCTAGTCGTCGTAGAGGATTGAAATTGGATCTAGAGAACTTGTTAGGCTTTGCTAGACTCGCATCGGGGAAAGATGCAATTGTCTTTCCCTTCGAGTCTCGAATAGTGAGTTCTCGTCCAAACTGAGCAAAAGTCTTAGGCTATGAGTTAAGCTTTAGCTTACGTGAAAGCTTTCAAAAAGCGGATTCAATTCATCTACACCTTCAAACATCGGAGGTATTTGACTTAAAGCTTCAAAGGATACCTAATTCCGAAAGAAAGTGCCACAACTGAGTCTAGAACAATGACAGCCTATTCATCTGAGGAGGAAGGAGTTAAGTGCTGCTAAGACTGGTAATTCTGCATCCACTTTCCAGGCAGTTGACGATGTGGTATTTCTTCC
Organism: Catharanthus roseus; assembly: GCA_028651295.1. Classification (NCBI taxonomy): domain Eukaryota; kingdom Viridiplantae; phylum Streptophyta; class Magnoliopsida; order Gentianales; family Apocynaceae; genus Catharanthus; species Catharanthus roseus. The sequence goes on from JAPQWS010000076.1 coordinate 13,823,191, forward strand.
TACACCTTCAATCTTGACTGAGAGTGAATCTTTATCTTGTCTTTTATTTTTTTCTAAGTGGAATTGTAGGCGGCATATAGTCAGGGTCGCGCCTTGGACTCATTCCCCTATCTTATTGGCCTATTTACGATCAGCAGTCAAAGTCTTCTATGTAGGTTATGGTCTTGCAGGTGGTGTATTAGTCCCCGATAACAATCAATCCTCTTCTAGGGCGGAATTCCTCTATCTTTCTCTCTCTCCCGTATGTGTTATGTCTGTCTATCAGTCTCTAGGTCTTTTAAGTCTTCGAAAGCGAGGATACGTGGATTCGGTTGGAAAACCATTTCCTTTAATCGTAGCCAGTTCTGCTAACACAGGGAATTGCTCCTCTTAAAGGCTTATGTAGATGTAGTGGATAAGCTCTCTCTTAGCGACTCGGAACTCTGTTCACGATGGGAAGTAGGCAGATCATCATTTCGATGAGAAGGTCCGGTTCCCAAAGCTTCTAACACCACCAAAGCTAAAGAGTTCTATTCCTTTTCCTAACGTAAGAGGTCTCTTTAAACCCTTAGCCACCTCGATTACGTGACATGAGGGACAAAGCTTCAGTGGATATGCTGTAAACTGATGATTTTCTCCCTTCTCCCTCCAGCCATCAATTAAAGGCATCACTACTAAGCTCACTACTCCGGATAAAGAAAGGAAAGAAGTAAGAATGCCCTAAACCTAAAACTTTGATGGCCTACTTTTCCAATAGAAATGTTCAGGTGAGAAGTGAATGACATCATTGACCAAGCAAGCCCTATTTGAGTAAAGGCTTACAGCTGGACTTCTATCTATAACTAGCTGACCCACCACTCTTTAATCAAGGAGAGGCGAGACTTCTCAAGAAAGGACTATTCCACCGATTGGCATTAGAGAAGACTTGTTATGTTTATACGGCTATATAGAAAAGGTGGGTGGGGCTTCAGGCGACCGGCCGCTTTCATATAATCAAAAAAAATTCCATCGATTATAGCTAGTGATTGCCCAGGGTGGCGATCTTAATAAGTGTGTTTTCACTTCTCTGAAAAGACTGGCACAAGGATGGAGCGAATTCCCTTTATGGTTATGGGTATTCTAATATATGGAATAGAATATAAAAAGAAAGAAAGGAAGGTAGCAAGAACTCTTCTATAACCCCGAACACAAGAGGAGACTCCCTGTCAAAGAAAGGACTACCTTAAACTCGATTTTTCCTTGAAAGAAAATGGTTATGAAGCAGCTCATTCGACTCAAGGGTACCAGCGAAGACAGAAGGTAGTTATAGGAAAAAGTTCGATATGGGTAAAGCTAGCATGATTCGAACTTCATCATACAAAGTCTGTTTCCAAACCAAATAAGAAGGAACTTCTGGCTTACTACTTTTCAAAGTTTACTTGCTACTATGCCTAATAAGTTGTTGTGTAAGGAATTGAATTTACCGTATAGCATCTTTAAGCAGAGATTGGATCCTTTCCACGCATCAAGGATGGATAACTCTCTTTACTTTGTATTAAATAGCAACCCATCATTGAGGAGTGAAGGTATAGGTGAAAGAGTAGGGAGTAGAATAACTACTTAAACTCAAAAGTAAAAGAAAGCGGAACATCTCCAATTCCATAGCTTGACTAAGGTCTTGTATGTAGCCAATAAATCGGGGAGTCACGCTCGGTAGGATTTTATTTGTTTGAATCGACACATGTATATGAAAAGGGAAGAAGCAGCTGGCGAACAATCAGACATGAGAGAATCCAACCCAGTTTCGAAAAGCCCTCGACCGAGGGGAAAGTTCCACAGCAAGAAACAAAGCACTTAAAGAAAAGAAGAGGGCTAGGTGGGAGCCCCAGTTACAAAATCTAGACGAGAGCGTGCAACAAGAAAACAAACCTCCTTCTTCTTAAAGTGAGCCAACCTATCTCTTATTTTACTCAATGAATCGAGCTACTTAGCTTTAAACTTCCAAGCTTGGAAGAAAGCGCAAAACCTAGCTCTATTGAAAGTGAAAGAGAGTTTTGAATCTTACTCATTATTGCGGCGAAGCTATTCGACCCGCTTGAAAGCTAAAATCAAGAAGTCAACAAAGGGAAGGGCCAAGGGCCTTACAGCTTGAGGGATCCCCTCTACTGTAGAAATTGATAGGCAGAAGGTTAGAAGAGAGCTACTCCAAAATACATGATTTTAAAGAGAACTGGGATAAATGAAAGAAAGCTTAAAGCCTAATCCAAGAAAGCCAAATCCTGGGTCGGAGAAGCAGCTAACAAGAGGCTAGCAGCCTTATCAATATAAGCTTTTAAAGCGCTGATTAAATAGCGGCTTTCAAATTAGACTGATTCAGTATTAGTGTGGTTAAGCCGGGACTAGGGTTAAAAGTTGTTCCATCTCAGGGGATTAGGCAGAGCCTCTACGCTTTCTTTCTTTGCTACAGCTACAGGGTCTTCATTAAAAAAAGAATACATTTACATTTCTACCCTGGGAGGAGAACTTGAATCTAGCTAGGGCTAGAATCCTCTAACTTTTAAGAATGTCTTAACCCAAGGTATTCGTAGACCAATCAGTGGATGGGCTTAGTCAGCTTGAAGGAAAGTACGCATTATTTCCACCCCACTTGGAGTAAGAAGAGAAGGAAGTCACATGAATGAATCGATATGCATGCCTACTGTTCTGTTCTACGATTCACTCCCCGACATTGACGGCTAAGGAAGAGGGTAATTTGCTCCTTTCCAAAAGATTCGGTTAGTGTGCATAGACTTCATCTTTCCTTAGGGGATTTTCTTTCCTATTGACTAAAAGGAAGGGCTGGCTACCTATCTGAAACCAGGTTTGGCCTTGGCAGGAACTCATCCGCTGGACACATTTTGGCGCTCTTCATCCTTATTGCCCCATGCTTACTCCCTATAGTCTTTGGGTTATCCCTGTCCCTACTCAATTTGTAATCCTGAATGAGCATCAAGATGGACACCTGCTTCTATAGTACAGGTAGGCTGACAGAAGTAAGTGTCAGTCTGGAGTCAAATCAAGATCTATATTACAGTTTAACCCTAATACTATTATGTACGACATTGCCTATTTCTCCTTCGGACCCTTGTTGTTTTTTTAATTGTTGGATTTTGGACCTATTTCTCCATACATAAAATAAAAAGGTAGGTAAAACTAGCCGATTGATCGATAACGAGGTAGGTAGGAGACAGTTGTTTGCCATGAAAATGACGTAAGGCTGGTTCAGGTAATCCTTTAGTAAAAATGTCCGCCACTTTCTTGTTGCTACGAACAAGTCAAATGATAAATTTGCCCACGATGACGAACGAAGTGGTAGTAACTTCAATGTGCTTAGAGCGGGCGTGGAGCACAGGATTGGCCGCCAAGTGTGCTAGCATTAGAATAGTGCAGGATAAATTGATAGCAAAATGGCACCGTTAGATCGTGTAGCAAGTAAGAAAACAATAAAAGTTCAGAGGTAGTAAGGGCCAGCGTCTTGTACTCTGCTTCCACACTAAACCTGGAAAGAGTCGGTTGCTTTTTAGAAACCAAAGTGAGTAGGTTTTTTCTGACATAGGACCTATTGAAAGAACACGAATCGATATTCATCATGAATATGATCTTTTACTGAAAGGGAACCCACAACAATCGATGAACTGAGCCTGAGCCCACCTGTTGCTACTGATAAAAATCTACCCGACAGTGGATTTGCTTTCATCCAAATCTATTCCCTAATCCGCATCGCTATATCCTTAGAAGACTTGATCTTTTCCATACACCAGATCAAGATCAATGTGCGAGAGACTTCATTATACTTTGCGATGTATTCCAATGCTAAAAACCAGGCTTACTAGTAAATCTACTACTCACACTTATGGCATAAGCCATGTCCGGACAAGTGCACGTTATTGCTTATATTAGGCTTCTAACCACAAAGGCATAAGGGAATTCCCCTATCCTTTCTTTATATTCTGCATTTTTTAGACACATCTCGGAAGAGAGTCACAAGGATCTAAAGGACGGACTACTAACCACTTTATGATCATACGCATCATGGTGCTTTAGAAGATAATATATATCTAAGATTGGAGAGCTTTATGGTTTTCTTTTCTCTATCCCTTCAAATCGGTATTCTTGTAATAACATCGGCTTTAAACCATTTGCAGTTGTTGCCTTCACTGCTCCGTGGGCTTTTCGTCTTTGAAAAATATTTGCAAAAGCTCGCTCGCTTAATATGTCCAATCATCAGTCTCAAGTACGTCTACTTCACTAGGCTCTGACAATGGTACCTGTGCAATAAGATCTTCACTCATCGGAACCATTGATGCAACTCTGTTTGAGTCTGATGCCACAGGAGCTTGTCTTTCATTCCTTCTTTCAGAGTGAGCTGCAAATTCTTACCCAGGTAATGATATATGTGAAGCTGGCCAGGGTAAACAAGATGAATAGCTAAGGTGGGGAGGGCCCAGACATATTTTAAGCTGAGGTAGAGGGAAATAACTTTAAAACTTACCCCGCCCAATAGATATATTTTGTTTCAAGAACTGCTTAAGGAAGGGTGGAATAGCCACCCAACCCTCATTCAGTTTAGTCTGCAAGGTTGAGCACCTTGCTTCCCGTTGCCACGTTCTTGTCTAGGTCTATGATTACCCCCGCCCCCCGAAGTCTAACAGCATGACGTGTCACACAAAGCATTTTCATACTAACTGGCAACAAATCCAATCATGGTAGCATATACGAAAACGCTTAGTGAATTCGCTACCACCAATGTCTGATATCAAAGACTTCAGTAAAGAAATCGTAACACCAAGTGCATTAATCACACTTTGATAGACATCAGCCACACATGGATCTGCAGTGATGATATCGTCACCGAGGAGAGCATACTTACCGAATACCCGAGAAAGGTATACTTTATCCGGACAATACCATAGAACAAAATGATAGCATAGTGCGAAGAGAGGCCAAGAAGACAGAAATCCCAAGGATTGTCCAGTTGCAAAAACATACAAACCAAGAAAACGAAGGGGATGAACAAGCAGAACTGGGGCAACTAAAACTGTTTGTCCCCAGCCCACAATGGGAAATGGGGAGGCATTGACAAAAGCCGAAGCCTCTAACTCTTTTTAAGCTGTTAAACTGGTACCCTTATCGGAAAGGGGTTAGAGGATTTGGCAGCGGTGTTAGATCCTTATTGAACGGATTCTTGTGTCGAAATTGATTCTATAAGCTAGCTTAACTCTTAAACTACCTGAACTATAGGAGCGGTACGAGCTACTAATAGACTTACTACAAAAGAAAGGCTTAATTACTCTGACCCATGATACCAATTAAGGAAAAGTAGGGGGAACTAATTCTATATATCGATTGACTGCTTTCCAACCTATCCCTAGACTGACGGATTGGCCTGCAGACGCCGCGACTTCATTGACTTCATTTTCACGGACCTTGCTTTAATGTAAGTAGTATTAAAACAACGACAATCATGGTACCCAAGATGGTGGTCAGAGGTGGAGTCAATTAGCCGCTTTCCTTGTTGCCATATACATGGTATCCAGGGATAAGACTTGTTGACTGCTAGAATACATTCCTTCTTTGGTTTCACTGCTTTGAGCTTGAATATGGGAAATTGACTCGTTAAAAGAGGAGATGTGTGCTTTAGGGTAGGTAACTCAATAGGGAATTTTCTCTCTTCTATCACCGGGTTAAGAGAAAGAGTTAGTTTAGTGTGGTTAAGCCAAGAATAAGAATGGCTTAGTCTTTTCTTTCATCAGCTGTGATTTCTCGTGTTCAAAGAAGAGATGCTCTTTCACCTCCTTTATTTCCTCTTTAAGGTGAGCTCATGAAGCTTAGATATCTTTGGTTATTCTTGCTTGAAAAAGACTCCACACACAAGCCAGTGCGTACCTAGGCGGGAATATACTCTTTGTTGACAACAGCATTCCCGATAGCATCGGTTTGAAATTTAGGGTTACAAGGGAACTTCCATATACATTTACTTTTTATGTAAATATGGCTTTTTCAAGAACGACATTCCCCTGTCCCAATGGTCTCCAAGTGTGTGTGTGTGATCGACCGATTCATTTGACTAAATGAATAAATAATATAGAAAAAATCCTTCTCTGAAGCCAGGCACACTTTAATTTGACTATTTTGGGGTACATAAGAGAGAGCATCAAAGACAAAGCTAAAGCTATAATTCAGACTTCAACCAAGAACTATAAAAGCAATAGACCAATCCTAGGAGTTCGAGAAGAAAGGACTATTGACTCAGAAGTTAAGAAAGGGGATTCCTTTCTTCCAAGTTTCAAGTTTTTTTATTTGTATTCTTTGTATGGAGCCTCTTCAGCCTCACCATAGCTACGAGCTTCCGGTGGACCAAGTTCTCTGGCACTCCTAAACCACCATTTAGACATGAAAATAGGATAAAGAAGGGATGAAGCTGTCTTTTAAACCATGGGTAAGGTAAGAGTTAAGCATTTCTTCTGGGTGTAACAGTCAAGCAAAAGTTGGAATTGATTTACCAATTAGTAAGCCTCGGCCGTAGCTTAGCATCAAATCATTTTCATAATTCGTAGTCTCGGGGGGTGAGGCCGTTAAGGGTCGGAACTATCTACTTAACCTTTCATTTCTCCCCTATGCTTCGATCTTGACAGGAAGGGAAACGCTTTACAGAATGTGACCCCTCTACCTGATATGGTGATGAAGGACGTCTTTGTCTGATCTCCCTCGGCCAACCTGATTTGGTTGTAGCCTGAGAAACTGTCCATGAATGATAACCTCTCATGTCCGGCCGTTGAGTTGATGAGGGCAAGCGCTGCTTGCCTTTGGACACGCGATTGCGAAAGTCGATGCAGACTCTCACGCGTCATCTTTCTTTGCAACGGGAACTTTTTTTGATATTCAATTAGAATCATCCACCATTCTGATGAAGCCTACTTGTGATAGCTTCACGACTTCTTCTTTGACTTTTTGTTGTATGTCGGGAGAGATCTTTCTCAACTTCTGCTTGTCCTATCTAGTAAAGCTTAGCACCTTCCTTGAGCTCCGGGCACGAGGGTAGACTTCCTTCCTCTATATCATTCATATCCCTTGGGAATTAGTTACTCGAACAAAGTTAGCGTACCATCACTATTCTCACCAGGGAATTGCTCTAAAAGCTTAGTCTAGAACCAGCTACCCATTCTCTTCTTATTCCGTACCTTCTTATTAGTCTACCTACTCTAGAACATGACTGACTTGGTGACTCCTATAGTACAATACAACCAAAGGCTAGTTGGTTAGCTAGTTCATACAGCGATGGACTTGCTCGTTGGGATAGTGACTTAGCTTAAGAGCTGGTTTGCAAAAAATCCCAATCCTAACGATAGATCTAGGGCTAGAGGGGTTGTTGGTTCACGAAATGAAACTGACAATCTCTACTTACTTTAGATAGAATCTGGGAGTAAGAGCCTATAGGTTTTGGCTTAGCTTTCTTTCTCCTTCCTTACTCATTAGATTATGGATTAGAGGGATTAGCTGGCTAGTTGCTTGGTGGACTCAAGACTTCTACTACTTGCTCTATCGTTGCAGGCTTACTAACTCTTGCTCTAGCTCCTACTCCTGGAAAAAGGCTGACCTAATAGTTTACGTACTGGGAATGCACCTAAATTCACTCCCTATCTCTAGGAATTCTTCTTTTATACATCTATGTAATACTGGATTCAATGGATAGTTCAATGTGTTCATCGGGGCCTTTTCAGCTGAAAAATAGAGTTATATAAGTGGTTCGGACTACTCCGTATGTATCTTTCAAAAAAGCCTGTGATGTGAGAGGCGCACCAGGAGGGGGAAAATGGTTAGGCAAAGTCGACGAATACGGTACTGGTTCGAATGCTAAAGAAGGCTAGCTAGAACATACGTTGAGCCAGCTTTGCCAGATCAGACCACGTGCATCTTAGAGTACCAATCAAGCTCATTACTAGGTAACGAAGGAGTCGAAACAGATGGTGATCAGAGATGGGACTACTTCCTTCAAGACCTTAACCCTTCAACCCGAGACCTTGAAGAAGGAAATATGCATACAGTGAGAATGTCACTGAGACTAAGACTCTGACTATCACTACACAAAAGATCCAACTAGTTAATAGAGTAGGGGAAAGTGCCATTGGAAGGTGCTTGTTCATCTGGCTAGGTATTGCTGCCGGTACCTTATTGGTAGGGAATCGAGTGGAAGCATGGAAAGCTACTAACAAACAAAAAAAGAACTCGACTTTTTTCCAAAAAAAGGGTTAGGAAAAGGTTCCAGATATCAAGCACAGATATAGACCTTCCACCTTTACTCACTTCGGATAGACCCATCAATCATACTCGCAGACAGCTCGCTCGAAGAAAACGAGAGTAGTACGATCACTTCGAACATCGCAATCGTACACAGCTACCACTATCGACCTCTCACTCGTAGACAAGTATCACATATCTCCACGAAGGAAGGACGCTGGGGTTTGGCCCGCTCATTACACGATGAACTTTTACGAACAACTGCACTTTTATTGAACAGCAACGTAAAGATCTAAACCATTCTGCTATACCCGAAAGAAAGTATTTCTATCCCTGAAATGTTGAGAAGTTCAAAGATAAAGCCTGAAAATGAGCAATGCCAGGGGAAGCCAGTGGCAAGGGTCAGATTGACCTTAGGCTTAATGCCCCAACAAGCACAATCATCAGAAAAGCCTTAAGTTCAATAATGCCTTGAACTCCAATTAAAGTACTTGGTATATATTGTTAAATACTCTAAACTACTCGCTATGTGAAGTGCTTCCAAGAGCTATCTACAGATAGAGTTCTACCGACATCTTGAAAGCTAATACATGGAGAACTCACATCCGATTCCGTGCCAGAAGTTGTGGATGACGATTAGGGGATACTAACATCAGCCGATGAGGCAACCTCGGTTACCCTACCATACATATGAATAAAGTGGTAGCAAGCCTGATCAAGTACTTAAGCGTCTACTGAGGCAGCAACATTTCCCTTTCCTACAATCTCATTTAAAAGACGTTGGTGAGTTCATAACGTATTCCAGAATGAGAGTACGTCAAACCTTTGACTTTCTCAATATGAAAGCGAGTTCAGAGAGTGAGAACTGATAGCTCTTCATTGGGTTGGTAATTCCGTTTATCAGGTGCACCATCTCTCTAATGGGACCCTTGTTTGTGATATAAGTATCAAGAATCCACTACGATTGGATGTTGATGATCAATAAATAGGAGGGACTTCTTGTCTTGACTTAATTTTCTTCCGTGTAATCAAAGGGTTCCTTTAGCGGGGGAACGACGAGTATTGAAGAACTTTACTTGCTCTTTCTCTCCATAAGAGAAAGGGACTAAGAAGCGACACTCTTTTTTTGCCGGAAAGTAATTCTTCTTTCTAAGACTAAGAGTAGGAAAATAGGAAGGAGAGGTCAGTGCCCCATAGTTCTTCTTATTGGTGAGTTGGCAGCTAGGTCCAAGTCTGACTTATAAAGAAGAAGCTAAGAACTTCCAGTCCCAATCTCTTCGACAACAGCATAGCTAGCAAATAGTCAGTCATTCCTAGAAAAATTTAGGACTACCTTATATATATAAGATAACATAAGATAAAAGACCAGGTGCTCAAGCCCGTTCCCTTTATAAAGCGAACAAATGGAACTAGACTACTGCGGAGGGCCCTCAATGCAAGGGAGGGTTATAGCCATGCTAGTATTTTTTCTCAGTCTACAAGCAAGTATAGAATGATTCAGCATTCATAAGCCATGAGCTCTGGAAAGTGTGATCTAACGTCTGAAATCCTCCACTTGAAGGCAACTGCAAGGTCCCGTATGTAGAGGTAGTTCTTTCTTAGAGCCTAGGTATGCATCGATGATGGCGAGTTAGATCAATATTGAAAGCCAAAGCTGCGGCTAGAGTAAGTTTTGCTACCCATAGATCAAACTTACTCTTGATCGATCTCACGAGCAATTGATGATTCCCTATATATAATCAAATAAAATATGAGAGCCCGGCTATCCTTTTTTTAAGAAAAGGCTGCTGATTGCTTTTATCCATAGAGTAGAAAAGGAAGGGCATCTAAATCAAGCCCATGTAAGCCAGTTCTCAACTTCTTGAGTAGCCGAGTACTAGGGTAGAGCGCTTCCTCATCAAAGCGGTTAAAACTTCTTATAATAAAGGGATGAGGTCCGGCTGACCCGTAATGGGTTCTATGGCAAGCTATCGACAACACATGATTCGCCTGCATTCATAATACTCTCACTTGCTGCACTTCCTAAGAAAGAAGTCGCCTTGGTATTGGATCCGCTCTTCTGTTAGCATGAACATTAATTATATTCCATTCGTCTTCTTCATTCTTAAGAGAACCCCCTACCCGAACCATTCTTAATACCATCAAACCCTCTCGAATGAGTTCTACTATGGAAGCTTTCAACGTACACCCGGGTTCAAATCTTTCACTCACTGAGAAGTGAAAACCTGTGACTAGATCATCCTGAAGATGGATGCGACGGGAAGAAGTGGCATTTGGAAGTGTTGTTGATTTAACATTTAGGTTTCGACATAACAAAGCTTGCACTGTCTTTTCGCACTTAGGCGCACAACGTGCCATTGGTAATGATTTGACTATGGTGCTACAAATTCGCAAGCTGATCCTAAGTAATCATTGTTGTTCATTGGATTCCGAAGGAACTACTTCGTTAGGATTGAAGAATTGCTGCAATTCTTCCTGAATAGCCTGGATTCTCCTGTCGAGAGTCACTTTGAAAGTCTTACCTAAACTCTTCCGACTGAATATGATAAAGCCTATAAAGCAAGTAGCTACTATCATTTCTTCATTATAGATTGAGATTTCCTTCGAACTTGATGCACAAATAGATAAAATAGTAGCAAATAGCATCTTTCTAGCCTACATATTCATGGAACTCAATCTCATTTAGAAAGCCTTATCTCTATCTTTTAGCAATTGAATGGGAAGTGCTTTAGGAAAGGACTTTAGAATCGGATGCGCTCGCCCAGCGTGGAGAAAGGCCCTGACCCTTCCAACCAAATCAAAAAGAAAGAAAAGAATGAAAGGTTTTAAAAGACTGATTTGTTATAGTCCGGAGAAGATAACTTCGTATTTTGTTAACTCTCTAGGAGTCATGTTTAACCTTGAATACTATTAATAGATCCTACAGCAATAGTCCTTCGGACTCGGAAAGTAATAACGAAAATTGCTAACCCAATAGCAGATTCCGCATCTGCCACCGTTGGAACCAATGAAGCAAATGATTGACCCATCATATCGTCTGAAGAAACGGAAAATACCAAAAAGTTCGAATTCATAGCTAATAACATTGATTCAATTGGCATTGACATAATAGGAATATTTTGTCTATTAAGGAGGATTCCTCGAATACCTGAAATAGAGATGATCATAGAAAATGTGAATATTTGATAGGATCCATTTCGGGAATGTAGAATGTAAGAGAAATTCAAATGTTAGAACTCCAGTACGTCATGAACCATCAGAAAAAGAAAAACTACCCTCCTAGAAATTGTAAAACATGGAAAAAGTAGTTACTTAGCACTCCATTAGAAAAAAGATCTGAATAAATATCTTGTAGGAGTATTGGCTCCCTTAAAAAAGAATAATTCGCTTACCGCTTGGAAATTCACACCTGTCGGAATATTTTGAGGAGTCTCCAAATAGACTTGATAAAGTATCTCAAGGTGATTGAAAATCTTTTCCTTAAGAACTTCAAGTGCTAAATTGGATATTTTCTCTTCCATATCATGAAGATGCAATTGATCGAGCATTCAGCCAGCCCTAACGCCTACAAGAACAGCAATAGGAAGAGACAAACTCATTTTTACAATAAAATCTAAAATCAGTTCTTCCATACTATGATAAGTTTTTTTTCTTCCTTATTAGAGAGGGGCCCCTTAGGGAGCGGAGCGGGGCTTATTTTTTAAAAAAGAGGGAGTGAGGAGGGGTGGGGAAGGTACGGAAAGCCCTTATTGATCGAACATTATGATCCCCTTTTTCTCTTACCCTCCCCCGGTTCTGGTTCAGGAAAGGGTCAAGGCAAAGGATCTTACTTCGAAACAATCTCTGGAGTTTTCTCTTATCCGAATGGGTCTTGCAAGAAAATAGGATTTCATATTAAGCTCCAAATATACGCTACTAGGATACGATGTCTCCTACTAGCTCTCCCCCCTAAGAACTGCACGTGCGAGTTCCCCCGCATACGGCTAAAGTGGTGAAGGCCTTTTCCTTCGCGCTTGGTAAGCGCTTCACTGTAGCCAAGCTTACTGCTAGCCTATCGGCTAGAGCCAAGCTTCGACCGTGACTGCTCATCACTTCTGGGCACCTTATTCCGTCACCCGAGGTCCAAGTCAGCACCGGCAAAGATCTCTTGATTTCTCGCGGCCGGGCCGGCTTGGAAGCAAGCTACCTCTTGCCTATCTCACCCCCTTTCTTATTATTAGTAAGATAGGTTGCCCCTTTCCCTTTTTAATAATAATTTAAGCTTCCAAGGGTGAGCCTTCGCTTTTTAGATCGTCTTCTGCCCAATGGGGTACCCCCTTTTGGTTCCCATTTGGTTTACCTTGTTCACAAGTCGACCCCATGGCAGCAAGCAAAGGCGATATCCTACCGAGGCACGCAAACTCCCATCGTGTCCAGTTTTACGAAGTGTCTAAGCAAAATTCACTCGCGTTGATCAATCAAAAGGTTTGCCGCCACTCCTTACCTGTTCTATCATATACACTTCTTGCATTCTTTCCCATGCTTCATACTTCATCTTTTTTCTTCTTAAGGTAAGGTAAAGGGCCAGGCATGGTGGGGTAGGAGCATCCAGTCAGTAATCTTTTTGGCTTGACCAAGAAGTCTTATGTCCTCTGAGTCGCACAGCGTTTTAACCGAAAGAACTTCTTGCGTAATTCATGCCTTTCTGTTTTTATGACCAAAAATTGTTTCTTGATTTCCATTTTAAATTGTTCTCTGGAATTTTTATCAATATGAGGTGATCGTAACACCGTATATAAGACTCGTGATTCAGGCAATCCAATCTTTCGTGTGTAGGGCAGAAGCCTAAAAAAAAAATTATTTTCCGAAAAAGGGTGATCAAAAGGTCTAATTACTATGCGTATCTTGGTGGTCGTTCTTTTTGGCTGACTCCTCTTCTTGTTCTATTGATCAGAAGTATCCAGCAACGCCACGCCAGTAGAAAGAGTTAAGCTACTAAGCTAAGCTACTGTTGGGGAACTGGGTGGACGCGATTTCCCGATTTCGCCTTTAGCGGCTGCACAATGATCCCCCCACTCTATCCATCCTATAGCTTTTTTCATCTATCCTGCTCGAACATTTTCAAATTTCTCCGAAAGGCTTCACTTCTTTTCTACTTGTCTATTCGTTCCTGGATTTTTTCCGGGTATCTGCCCCATTTCTCTTGGAAGAGTTGCCCCTCCATTACATTTTTCTCCAAAGGTCTAAGTAGCAAATCAACTATTCCAATTCGGGGCAAAGAAAGCCTAGAACGACTTTCTTGCAAAGGAACAAAATAATTGTACGAATTAGCATATTAGTACAGTATCTATCTATACAATAAGCACTGTGAACTATCCGCTTCAAAAATAGAATTGTAAGAATGAAACTGAAACTCGATCAGAATATGGATGAGATCAAAAAGGACATCGTTAAGACAAATCAAAGAAAGAGTGGGGGTATCACCCTTTAGGTTCAACTGTGATACGAGAAATCAATTGGTCATGACAATTCCCTCGAACCATAGTTTACTTTTCCTTATATATGAAATGTACACTCATCAGTCAACCTATATAATTACATTATATAATAATTAATAATAAATGCAAAAAATCATTTCGCTACCCCATATCAAAGAGGATTTATACCTTCCGCGATAACGCGATTATCATGTTAACGGGACTAGTGACTTCGTATTTCCTTCATCACATCCTCTGGTATGCTCCGATTTTTTGTTTTTTGAAGGTCCCATTCCTTTTACACATTTTTCATCCTCACAGACACAGTACAATGTAAGAAATTTATTTCACCACTTCTAGCTTCTTTTGGAACAACAGGGTAATAGGGGTAAGTGGTCAACTCTATCTCATTTTTTCTCTGAGTTTCTTCATACCCAAGATACCTGCCAAACCAAAGCAACAAATTTACAACCCCTCTCACAACCATCAATCCTGCAACACTTTTCAAACATTCAGAAAACAACAAACACTTACCTAACAAGCATCAAAAGAGTAGCCCGAGGATTGGTCCCCGATGATAGAGTTCGATATGAACTCTATCACCACTCCTTACAACTAAGCGCTAATTGAACCTTGTTTTATACGAGTTGAGTGAAAGAGAGTCCTGGGAAAGCATCTATCTATAGTAAACAAAATCATACTTATTTTCTTAGGGAAGGTTGAATACTTTTTTCTTTCCTTAATTTTGTTTAAGAGCTAACCCGGCGAAAGAGCATATTTGACTTTATTCGTTGAACGAGGGTAAGAGGTTACTGTTTCAGCACCATTGGCCTAGTCTTTCCTTTCCATATCGTATGGATAAATGGGACCTCGCTCAATCAGAAGCTAGAGACTCGTCTACAATGTGAAAATAAACTCAGTAGTGTCTTCCTGCCCCTGCCCCACGAAATACTTTTCTTTGCGGGTGGTCTTTGTGGAATCATCAATCTGGACTGCTGACTGGCAGCCTTACCAACCAATAATTAGCTCAAAGGCGATGGTTAAATGGGCGGGTAGGGGCTCCAAAACCAAAAAGAGATGTGAGCTTTATTTCTTTCTCTGCTATTGGATGTCATAGTATAAGACGCACTTTCTCAACTCTAATGTTAGCGGGTCTGCTTTATTTATGATTTTCTTTCGAATAAGGTTTTAAAATCCTTAGTGAAAGGAAATCATAAATGGATGAAAAAAGGGCGGCTTCCGCAACGGGCTACAAAGCCAATTCCGTACCCATAGTCATTCCTCTCTCTGGTAGCAATCTGGTCCCCAGTCGGTGGTAGTAAAGGAAGGAAGGCTAGCTATACTGTCAACAGGAGAAACTAAACTTTAAATAGAAGGATCAGTGCCCATAGCAGTCCTGGAGTTAGATTATGATGGTCATGATGAACTCTACTAGAAAGAAAAAAAATCTCTTCTATTCTTAGAGGAAGTGCTATCTAAGGGGCTTATAAGTCCAGCCCTTGAATTCCGTTCCGTAGTTCAATCCGGAACTCCAGATGTGTAAGTAGCGGGCAAGCGGCTCTGCCCTTTTCAAAGAGGTTATCCTTCTCTGTCCCCGCTTGTTAGTGTTATAGGATAGCTCCCCATTCAAGTAAGTCACTTTTCCCGGGTACGCGGTTGCTGTCTTCTTTGTAGCCCTTTGTTTAATATTGGTAGCAGTCTCTTTTTAGCACCACCTTTCCTTTTCTTCTCTTTCAGCAGCCTCCAATCGTTGGCCAGCTGAAGACCAAATAAAGCAGTTCAAGCCCGCATCTGATCTCAACAATGACATCTCAACGATCGCAATCTGTAGGCCTTGAAGGACCGAACCTAAAACCTTTACTTCAAGATAAACAGAGTATCGCGGGGAAGATGAGATGGCCGTGAGGGAGGGAGCTGGGTCCACAGCTCATGTTCAAGTAGAGGTTTCTACGCCCGCCCGGGAATACAGATAAGGAAGTGCAGTCAAAGGTAATGCAATTGTGGAATTCTGTTAAAATAGAAAGCTTTTGGCCAGTTCAAGGAAAGTGAAACAAAGTGTTTCCTTTATTTAGTCGTTCTCACTCACGGAACACTTGTCTATATGGCTGACGGTTTGCTTGTCATCTGGTTAGGGTTTACGTACTGAACAGTGACAACAGCTATTTCTTGATAAGATGAAATTACTCGTGGGGAGTCTGCTAGACAGACATTATCGAATAGCGCCTTTTGATGAGCTATGAACAAGAAGCTTCGAGAAAACTGGTGTTTTCTGAATTATATCAAGCTAGTAAGCAAACAGTGAACCCTGGGTATTTGAACCTGAGTATCCAGGAAAAAGTCGAATATTTAACGGAAGGATGGGGAATCCTTTTGAACAACCCGTTCTAATAGGAAAACCTTATATCATAAAATTAATTCATCAAGGTGATGATAAAATGCACAAACGTTCCAGTGGACATTATGCACTTGTTACACAACAACCCCTTAGAGGAAGGGCGAAGCAAGGGGGACGAGAAATAGAGGTTTGGGCTCTAGAAGGATTTGGTGTTGCTCATATTTTATAAGAAATGGTTACTTATAAATCTGATCATATTAGAGCTCGCCAGGAAATACTTGCGACTACGATCGTTGGAGAAACAATACCGAATCCCAAAGATGCTCAAGAATCCTTTCGATTACTCGTTCGAGAACTACGATCTTTAGCTCTGGAACTGAATCATTTCCTTGTATCTGAGAAGAACTTCCAGATTAATAGGAAGGAATCTTAATCGAAATGAATCATAATTTTTCTTCTATGATCGATCGATATAAACATCAACAACTCTGAATTGGATCAGTTTCTCCTAAACAAATAAGTGCTTGGGCCACTAAAATCCTGCCTAATGGAGAGATTGTTGGAGAGGTGTCAAAACCCTATACTTTTTATTACAAAAACAATAAACCAGAAAATGATGGATTTTTTTTTAAAGAATATTTTTTCCTATAAAAAGTAGAATTTGTGCTTGTGGAAATTATCGTGTAATCGGAAATGAAAAAGAAGACCCAAAATTTTGTGAACAAGGCAGAGTCGAATTTGTTGATTCTCATATACGAAGGTATCAGATGGGCTACATCAAACTCGCATGTCCAGTAACCCATGTGTGGTATTTAAAGCGTCTTCCTAGTTATATTGCGAATCTTTTAGATAAATCCCTTACAGAATTAGAAGGCTTAGTATACTGCGATGTATGATTTGACCAAAATTCTGATTTTACAGATTCGGAAAGAGAAACTGTCATCCCAGTCAAATTGGGATGCCCTGGACCTGACATGTTGCTCGGGAGGAGTAACATGAAGCTCAGAATTAGATTAGGGGTGTATGTAATAAATACTCCAAAATAAAAATAAATAAAAGGGGGAATTGATCTCTGGTCGGTTTCAGAACAAATAAATAGAAATAGAAATTTCTACCTCGTAAAAAAGACTTTTTCATTTATGTCGTAGTTGAATCAAAAATGAAGAAAATCGAAAGACGGAATCAATGAAATCTTGCTTGGTCTTGACTGGGAACTTGAGTAATGAGTAGATCTTTTTGTTTTGTTTGTGTTTTCTAGAATTTGAACACGAGAACCCCTCTCTTTATTTGGTGTACCTACTTGAGCCGGATGAAGGCAAATTTGCACGTCCGATTTTGAAGGGGGTGATCCTATAGGATCCTATCCCAATTTTGCTTTTGCTAGGCCAATAATTAAAAATATACTTTCTTACGATTACGAGGTTCATTCGAATATGAAATCTAATCTTGGAAATACAGCATCCCACTCCTTTTCACTGCCCAAGGCTTCGATACATTTCGAAATCGAGAAATAGCTACTGGTGCGGGTGCTATGCAAGAACAATTAGCCAATCTAGATTTACGAATTATTCTAGAAAATGCATTAGTAGAGTGGAAAGAATTGGGGGAAGAAGGTCCCACAAGGAATGAATGGGAAGATCGAAAAGTTGGAAGAAGAAAGGATTTTTTGGTTAGACGTATGGAATTAGCTAAGCATTTTATTCGAACAAATATAGAACTAGAATGGATGGTTTTGTATCTATTACCAGTTCTTGCTCTTGAATTGAGACCGATCATTCAGATAGACGGGGGAAAACTAATGAGTTCGGATATTAATGAACTCTATAGAAGAGTTATTTATCGCAAAAATACGATTACTGATCTATTAACAAGAAGTAGATCTATGCCGGGAGAATTACTAATGTGCCAGGAGAAGTTAGTACAAGAAGCAGTGGATACGCTTCCTGATAATGGAATTCGGGGCCAACCAATGAAGGATGGTCATAATAAAGTTTAAAAGTCATTTTCAGATGTAATTGAAGGCAAAGAGGGAAGATTCCGTGAGACTCTGCTTGGCAAATGGGTCGATTATTCAGGTCGTTCCGTTATTGTTGTGGGTCCTTCACTTTCATTACATCGATGTGGATTGCCTGAAAAAATAGCAATAGAGCTTTTCCAGACATTTGTAATTCGTGGTCTAATTAGACAACATCTTGCTTCGAACATAGGAGTTGCTAAGAGTCAAATTAGGGAAAAAGAGCCCATTGTACGGGAAATACTTCACGAAGTTATGGAGGGACATCCTGTATTGTTGAATAGAGCACCCACTCTGTATAGATTAGGCATACAGGCATTCCAGCCCATTTTAGTGGAGGGGCGTGCTATTTGTTTACATCCACTAGTTTGTAAGGGATTCAATGCAGATTTTGATAGGGATCAAATGGCTGTTCATGTACCTTTATTTTTGGAGGCCTCAGCAGAGGGCCGTTTACTTATGTTTTCTCATATGAATCTTTTGTCTCCAGCTATTAGGATCCCATTTCTGTACCAACTCAAGATATGCTTATGGGACTCCATGTATTAACGAGCGGAAAGAGTAGAGTTATTTGTGTAAATAGATATAATTTAGGTAATTGCAGAAACTATCAAAATAAAAGAAGTGATAATAATAACTATGAGTATACGAAAGAACCTTTTTTTTTTAATTCCTATGATGCAATTGGGGCTTATCGGCAAAAACGAATCAATTTAGATAGCCTTTTTCTAGTGGCAACTAGATCAACGCGTTATTTCTTCAAGAGAAACTCCCATCGAAGTTCACTATGAATCTTTAGGAACTTACTATGAAATTTATGGACACTATCTAATAGTAAGAAGTATAAAAAACGAAATTCTTTTTATATACATTAGAACCACTATTGGTCATATTTCTCTTTATCTAGAAATCGACGAAGCCATATAGGGATTTTCTCATGCCTGTTCATATTGTTAGTATATGCCCTAAGACCAATTGACTCACATTTATGATTTATGAAACATGTATTTTTGAATTGTATTTTATGCTCTTGGTTATCAAGTATGTGACTTGATAGTAAAACCTTTATAGCTAATAAAATACTATTCTTATTTGTCCCTAGTTTATTACATCTTGTAAACTAGTTTAAGTTGATTGATGGTCAAGTTTTACTGATCATGAATATGAGATATAAAATCAATTCATAAATACATATTGAGAATATTGTATTGGACATGACCCAAAGTGAAGAAGAAATATTGCATGGGTTTAAGTTATAAGTATTTCTTCTCAGTTTTATATTTGGTGTCCTTTAACCTAATGTTTCTAATGTTTCTTGCATGGGGAGAAAATATGTTTTGACATAGTCAAACATCACTTTTAATTAGGTGATCATTATGACCATTGATTGGCTTATTTTCTCGTCATGGCTTGAATATTGGAGATAGTGAAAGGGATTTGTCCCTCTCTTTTCAGAGAGAGATATCCATGGGCCCCTTGATAAGGAAGACTGGAAAATATGCATGGCCATGCTCAAATAAGTATTAATAAGGTGTTATTAATATTATTTGTTGGAACAATCTGCCTGGTGATCAATTAAATGGTTAATTAAGTTTTATAAGGATGACTTGATCCATGCATTATACTTAATTAGGATATCGTGGGACAAAAGGACTAAATATTAAATCTAATGCTAGGTTATTATTACATTTACTTAACTTGGGTAAGCATAATGTCTTGCTAGAGGCCGCTTATGTTTTGTGAATAAATATCTAGGACATTTTTCATTCACTGCCAACGTTAAGTGAACCTACAGGGTCACACGCATAGACGATTTTGTGAGCATAATGTCCACGTTCAATGAATCTAGATTGTGTCTAGATTCGTTGAACGTATACAAAAGGGGAATCAGATTCCATATTATATTTTCTGGTAAGTTAATAAGTAATTAATTTTATTTAATCAAATAAATAAAATTAATTACTTAATATTAATCATCCAACCGTTGGATGATTATAGTAATAGACGGACGAGATTAAACTGTCATTAGATGACAGTTAGGGTTTTGATATTGACAGCTATAAAAGGTTATGTTAACCTTTTCTTGGTGGCCGTCCTTTATCTGATAAAAGAAAAATAAAACCCTAAACCCTAGAATGGCGATATAATATCTAGCCTCCTCTCTCCGAAATACGACCGATTACCAGATAGTCAGGATCAGTTCTGAACAATTTTCAGAACTCAGAAGGGGCTAGCATCCCGATCGCTTGCAGAGGAGTTCGTCGTGTGGATACTAGTAGAGGGCGAAGTGTACAAAGCAGCGCCTCCACAACGAACAATCAAAACATTGAGGTAATTTCTATCCCATCTGTTTTTCTAGTATGTGCAGATCCTGTTGGTGGATTTTCGTAGTTTTATTTTATTTTGTTTTTGCCTACGGATTTCAACACATATAGTACCTAACTGAGCTAAGTAATTGTATAATACCGGCAGGAATTCTGGTCTCTCTAGTTTAGTTAGGATTATAGTTCCGGAATTTCTATGCGAATCAAGATCGAGAAAAGGAAGTTTTCCAATCACTGACCCAAACCCATTGTTGAATCCTACTCAGCAGAATATGGAGGTACTTATGACAAAACGGGCCAATTTGGTCTTTCATAATAAAGCGATAGACGGAACTGCCATGAAACGATTTATGAGTCGATTAATAGATCACTTTGGAATGGCATATACATCCCACATCTTGGATCAAGTAAAAACTTTGGGTTTCCAACAAGCTACGGCTACATCTATTTCATTAGGAATTTTTTATCTTTCAACAATACCTTCAAAATGATGGCTAGTTCAAGATGCTGAACAGAAAAGTTTAATTTTATAAAAAACACCACCATTATGGGAATGTAGACGCAGTAGAAAATTACGCCAATCCATTGAAATATGGTACGCTACAAGTGAATATTTACGACAAGAAATGAATCCGAATTTTAGCTTTTAATCCAGTTCATATAATGTCTTTTTCGGGAGCTAGAGGAAATGAAATGCATCTCAGGTACATCAATTAGTAGGTATGAGAGGCTTGATATCGGATCCTCAAGGACAAATGATTGATTTACCTATTCAAAGTAATTTAGTCGAAGGACTCTGTTTAACAGAATATATCATTTCTTGCTATGGAGCCTGTAAAGGGGTTGTGGATACTGTTGTACGAGCATCAGATGCGGAATATCTCACGCGCAGACTTGTTGAAGTAGTTCAACACATTGTTGTACGCCAAGCAGATTGTGGTCCCCGGGGTATTTCTGTGAGACCTCGGAATGTGATGATGCCGGAAAGGGTTTTTATTCAAACATTAATTGGTCGTGCATTAGCAAATGATATTTATATGGGTCCGCGTTGTATTGCCACTAGAAATCAAGACATCGGGATTGGACTTGTCAATCGATTGGAGAACCGGGTACTCAATTAACATTAAGAACTTTTCATACCGGCGGAGTATTCACGGGAGGTACTGCAGAACATGTGAGAGCGCCCTCCCAATCAACAAAACTAGAACTACTGATGACTGGCCTACAACTGACTAGTTTTCGGACTTCCTAGCTAAAGAGCCAAGAGAAATCTATTTTAGAGTTAATTCTGCTTAGAATAGCTATTCTGCTTTCCGGAAAGAAGTAAAAATACTAAAAAAAGAAGAGGAAAGGTAAAAAAAAGGCAATCAGACTGGCTTACAGGCCAACTGCTTCAAAGCCTAGCTGACTAACTGCCATCCCTAACTAACTAGCTTTCAGAAGAGAGAATCCATAGGTCAAACTATTTGCAACAACTTCTGCTGCCCTTCTATAAAATAAAAGAAAAAGTATTGTCTTATCCTACTTTCAAACTTCCTTCAGGGTCGAGATTAAAGCATCAAAAGAGTTCGGTAGAAATAAAGTTCTTTTAAAATAAGGGTATAGATCCTGCATTATAGGGTGGGTAACCTAATAAGAATTTACCTCGGGTGGTTTTCCGCGAACTGATGTGTACGAGCCTTGAGTCTGCTAACCGACCTACGACCTAAGGCCCAAGCTATGGACACTTCCCGGTCTTCGTGCTTCCTTGACTTCGGATTCAAACTGAACTAAGACTGAGACTGTCCAACTATAGTATAGCCGGAAGGAGCTCCCATATAAGTTCGAAAGCCATAGCAGAGTCAGGAGTGGAAGGTCAGGAGCGTCAAAGCAGACCCTTCAGTTTCATCCATTTTTCCATGACCAGCAGCAGAGACGGTAGCTTCATAGGGAACTTAGCTAGTCGGTTCAGTAGCAGTCGCAGGAGAAGTTGAGTCGGTTGATGCAATAGCAGTATATTCAGCAGAAGTTGTTGATTCTGTTAACCAAGATAGAGGAGCAGTGTTGAGTACAGATGAAGCAGTTGAAATTCTCCCTACTTCTGCTTGCTTTACTTCCGCTGCACTATAGGGGAGAGCCCGGGGAAAAGCCTACATCTATCTATTAGGCGTTAGAGCAGGCACAGGAACCAAGCAAAGAAAGACACATATTAAGGCACCCAAAGAAAGTTTCAGGTATTTATTAAGGCAGATCGTCAAGCGGAAGACTCTGTCTACTTCCATTCCTGTTTCGATTGAGGCTAGCTAATCCACCATTGAGGCACCATCAAAGCACCCTAACAAAATGCATTTTCCTATAGAAGAAAAGAAACTTACCTTATAGGGAAATTCCCTCTATAGCTACTCTTCTCCTTTAGGATATACTATAACATTACCCGCGCTGGACATCTGATCTTTTATTTCCTGTGCTAAACACATACCCGGTTGCCATTTGTCCTTAGCCTGAAAGGTGCCTTTTCCAGCAGAACAGCTAGGACTCTATCCCTAGATTATTCAGTGATAGAACCTATACTTAAGCTGACTTCGCTGCAGAAGTTTGATTTGAAACTACAGCCTCAGCCCTTGCCTCCTCTTCTTCCTAGCATTATTCTCGGCATCCCGGCTTTCCTCCACCTATCCCTTCCTTCTTCTAATAATAGACAGCGAAAGACGCTAGACAAACTCTTATTTAAACCTTTCCATTCTCTCTTAGGTCCTGATTCATCGAATGCAAAAAGTGGGCCTCTCGATACATTCTGCCTTTTATTTTGTTATTTTTATTTTCCTAAGGGGTAGTCCCTCAGAAGGATGAATGCTCTCCCTCTTTTGTATGGAGTCTATATCAACATGTGGATTCTGTTGAATCGATTTACTTTCGTGCTTGAACCTCTATGTTCAATTTTGCATATAAAGTTTGCATGGAGGTTGTGCAAAAAGGTGGTCTGAGGGAATTTCTTTTTATTCTGTCAATCTTTTCGGTCCAACCATTTAGGGGATAGGCAGTAGACTGAATTAGCAACAAAATCTACCCAATGTTGCACACATTCATAAATCCGGAATAGCTTTGATCTTCATCTAGAGTTATAACAAGAGCTACCGGACCGCCATCTAATCTAAAGGATCTTGAAAGCGGATTGTTGAAAGCCCAGAGCAGTCAAATAGAAGTGATCTAAGTCGGAGCCGGTTGGGGAACCATTCTACGCAAATATAGCCGCCTGGAGAATCCGTAACTGCTAAAGAAGAGGGTCAAGCCATAACAGATTGATGTGGCGTAACGGCGATTGGAATCGATCTGAATGAAGCTTCAAGTGTAGTTCTGGGACTTCTCCCATACCCCGCCTATATGGAAGGAAGATTAGGTGGGGAAGGTCATAGTGAAAGCAGCAAGCTAGAAAGTTCCGCCCCTCTCGCTTCGCCTTCAGCTTGTCTTGAGCCCGACGCCGCCTAATAGAATTGCCTTCAGGTAAGCGAGTGAGGCAGTAGTAAAAGGATCAGAACTAAGTCCAAAGCAGGAGAATTAGTAGGGAAATCGTAATAAAACTCCTAGTTCGTAGTCTGGTTACAGGGAAAAGGGCTTATTGAGTATCACAAAGAGAAGAAAGGGGGATTGCAGAGTTTGAATTCATTCCCCGCTACGTCCAACGATAGTTCCTTTTCCACTACATTGCTACCGAAGCATAGGAAAAGCTCATTCCTAGATTACATCAGATGCAATAGTATCAATACCGCTTGTTCCAGAGTTCGTTTAAAGAATGAAAATAAGGGGCGTAAGATGTATATCTAAGCAGTACCACTCCTGCAAGGGTAGGTAATATAAGATTCCTTCGTACACCTTTGATTTGACATCCTCAGCCTAGGAAAGACAGGATGCAGCTAATTGGCTTTCTCAACCATCAGTAACAGGAGTTCCAGACTGAAACCTAGGAAAAGAAAAGAGGTTAATCTGAGGGCGTTAAGCTTTAAAGTCATTTTTTATTATCACAGAACAAGTCCCCCTCAGTCACTGCCATAGTTGACCCAGTATCAACCGTCTCTTCCAGATCCTTGCCCTTACTTTGATCAACCTACCTTCATACTGCCTTTTGTTAGAGAAGAGATCAAGGGGCTAAGTGACTCTCGAAAGTCTCTTTTGTATCGCGTCAAGAGAAATGACATAGATAAGATCATTGCTTAGATAGTTTCACTGTCGAATTAATCTCGGAATTTGATCCCAATAGTAGCTGGTGGCCAAAGGTGCTTTATAAATGCCGGTCCACAGCAGTGAAGGTACGATTGATTCCATCGATCGAACGAAAACCGCTTCTTGCTTTTTTTTGCCTCTCCGACTTAAATACTTTGCTTACTTAACACAAGTCTTCTTTAACCTTCACAGACCACTTCACTACCCAGCAAACTCTTTGGCTCAAAGGCAACAAGGAAATGATTGAGCTGCGCGAAAGTCGTTGCGCTGACGAGCAAGAAAGGGGATGTGTGTTAGTGCTTTTCTTTTTTATTGCAGGGCCTTTTTAAGGGACTTTCTCACTTGTTTGAGACCATATAAGGCTTTCTTCAATTTCAATCGGCAAATAAGGACGAAGCCCAATAGGGCTTTAAGAGAGAGGGACTCCAGCGGTAAGAAAAGTCACTCAGCAAATCGGTGGATCACACACTTGGAGACAGGGACAGGGGCATGCTTGACTCTTTAGAAAGTATACAAGTGTTGAAAGAGTGAAGTCTGGGGACAACGGTAAACGTGAGGATTGAGACCTCCAAACTGCCTTACTAAAGAAGTTCGCAAGCAAGCGACATGCCGAACACCTACCTTTGCAACTAAGTCCAAGGCGAGAACCCTTTACGATGCATTCTGTCGTTAGCAAGCGGTGGCCGACAAGGCCCTTTTCCCTAAATATCTTGGGAAGCGAAAAGGACAGGTTTGAAACTCATTCAGTAAGGTTCTCCTGAAGGTAGACATTTACCTAAGGCACTGATATTCTGAGTCTCTCAATTACACGTGTTTTAGGGAGTTTAACGTCTTATTCTCATGAGTGGCCTATGTGAATATGAGCCAGGAGCAAGGATTCCAGAAAGTCAAATTCGATATTGCAAGTGCAAGTCGATGTTTTTGATATGAAAGTGAAAGTGTATTGAAAGCTGGCCCTAAACAGGATCCAAAGACGTTTAAGTCCAGTTCCAATGTGGATATAAAAGTAAAGTTCAATCATCGAAAGTGATATCTCTTTTAGTCTGGTCTTCTTTTCTCTTTTGAGTCAGGCTATCGTAAGACAGGAAACCGGGTTTTCTGAATATCTCTTTTTTAGCCTATCTATTAAGAAAAGTTAGTTCGAGATCGAAACTGGACCTGAGAGAGACTAGACTTCTAGTAACAGTAAGTGCGCCTTCAGTTGAGGAGAGCTGCTCACAAGCAGTAGTTATGAGCTCTTTCTTGTTTGTTCCGGTTAATAAAAGGGATTTCCTTCAGTTACACTAGTGGATTGAATAACCCTTTTTTTGTGCCAACAAAGAGCATGTGTTGTTGGTTACTAAAATAAAAAAAACATTTCGATAGGCTGGAGGACTGATTCTATAAGTGGGACAAAGGCCTTAAAAGAGAAATGAAAGGCATTTTTGCAACTTAGATTGTCTCCATAAAAAGTGAATAGATATACAGATGTATACTTTATCCGGTCATGATCACCTTCCATATCTGCATCTGTGAAGCCTTTTAGTATAGGCGATGTCTTCCTAAAACTCAAAAACACTTTCAAGGCATTCCTACTTTTTTTCTCGAATGCTTTTCCTTTCCATACCATGCCCTTCTTTTACTACTTTAATTCACTTGGGTATTCCACTACACTAAGACGATAGAAGTCGGGATTTGTGTCCTACCCCGCATTTACCTTCTATACGCTACGAGCATCGACAAAGGGTTAGTTCATCACATAAGTACGCTTCCGAATGACCAACCTCTTTCGTCAGGTGTAGCATATTCAATCAAGGTCAAAGTTTCCTTAATCAATTGTATAAATTCTTCATTCAGAAAGAAGCCATTGTTGATCTATCCTCAAAGGTGTAAGGCTTATCCTTGGTCATCATTAATATAGGTCTATGATCAGCCCTTCCATGTAGTGGGAGGAATGGATTCAAGTAAGATAGATTCGTTCTCCATGAATTCTTCCTTATCCTTCCCAGATTCCAATGTTGTTGATGCGCCGCGGCATCATATGATTGCTCAATAAAGAGATGGCACTAGGAAAGCGAAGGTCTTCCCTGCCACTTGCTACCCTGTTTCGGCATGCTTTCTTTCCCTTCATTCTGTCTTGTTCTGTATTCTTGCTAGAATAGAGGTGGGTGGCTGGGGCCATAGCAAGCCTAAAACTCAATCTATCAGCTATGGACTATTTGCTAAAGTTCAATCGATCGAAGTCCTTACCTTAACTGCAAGTGGAGCACGGGAACTCAGGTAAGAAGTGGCTCCATACTAGAAATATCTGCATGATGAGCTCTCACAAAGAGCAAGCACGGACAATAGATACGGGAGGCTAGGACCCTTAGCTTTGAACTTAATGCCTTTCATTTTCCCTTGCCCTTCTGCCCTTTTCAACATGGAAGAGAACCCTTGCGCACATAGAATCAATAGGAAGGGCGACAAAGGATCTTCCTGCCTCAAACCTCGAGAAGGATTAAACACATTGCTAGGGTAGCCATTAGCAAGCATAGCATAGGAGATAGAGGTTACACATTTCATGACCAGATCACTAAAAAGGCAGGAAAGTTCATTGCTTCCAACAACAACTCAAGGTAACTCCATTCAACCCTATCAAAGGTCTTACTCATGTGAGTTTGAGGATCTGTCCCATAGGTCTGGAATTAAGCGAATTGAAGAAGGGATTCAGTAAGACTGTCTTAGAGGGCTAGTATTTTTATGTAATACTAGAAAGATAACTGGTCCAAGTAAGAAAGCTGCAAAGATCCTAGCTGGCCCTAGTATAGATTCAATCCTATGCCTTTCGTTTGACACAGAAAGTCCGTACTAAATTTTCTTTCTTCTTAAGATAAGGATTCCCTTTTAGAAAGAACTGATAATAGCATTTGGAAGCCAGACTTCTAGGCGAACTTCAAAGGCTTTTTTTTGAGCATATTTAGTGGTATAGTCCTTAATACGCAAGAAGTGAGAAAGAAAAGGGTTGCGCTTCTTTTTTCGCTAGGCTTTTGCACTAATCGTGAATCCCTAGCTTGGTTCTTGGGATATCTTTATTCTGTTTATGGTGTAAGAGTCGGCACCAAGCTAGGAGTTGGGGTTGAAATCGAGGTGGAGTGAAGCACGGTCGGCAACAACTAATTGGCTTAGGCTGTTATTGCGGGGGTACGGTATTGTATGGCTTGGACTAATGCAGCTTCGACTGTAAACTCCGAAGAATCGACTACTAGCCAATATTTTATAGTCGGGAGCCCCGATCGACCCACCAGGAATAACGAGCAAACTTTTATCTTATCTACGATAATTTGTGATTCGCCGCTTTTCTACTTTTAAGGTTAGATGCCTAGGTCAGAGAGTTAACCATTAAGAAATCAGCTCAATTACATCGACCTTCTCTTACTTAAAACATAGTAAGACTTGCATGTCTTAATGATATATAAAATGAAGAAAGATGCTGAGGGAATGCATCAAAGCCAGGGAAGCTTTTAAGGTTTCAACTGTCCTATGGCTCAATGTATATTTCTTATTATTTAATTATGAAGTAGCTTCCATTCCGATTGGAGTTTACGCTGTAGTGAAAGATTCTCTCTTGCTTCCTTCGCTGGAAAGAAGATCAAACAAAGATGCTCTTAGTACCTGAATAGTCAGTCCAGGTGTGGGATCTTTCCCATCTAGTAGCCCAGCCCCTCCGACAAGAGCAGTTACGCCTTTTCCTAAAGCCCTTACTAAACCACTGCCTAGCGACAGCAGAAAGCATAGTCAGAAGAGCTGAAACAATAGCCATGTCATATTCCTCGAGAATTGCTGTGAATTATCATGACTCTCTGCATCGGATTCGTGAATCAATTGCTGCAGATTATCACATTCAATTGCATTAGCCTTCAATTTGCGTAGATAGAAGATCCGGCTAGATACTCCTCATCTTCACCTTCGACTTTAAGGTTTCAATGAATTTCTCTATATCTAATTCCAATCTCAGGGATTCTTTTCGCGCCTAACTCGCACTCAACTACTACTATACCCCTTTTGGGCGTTTTGGTATTGGACTTGTAGACTGGCCCGAAGTAAAGAAGCCCAATCCAACCATAGGTACCTCAAATATATCATGACTAGGAATACCATACCCACATCAATTGGCTTTAAATGAAATAAGCGTGGATTAACCTTTACCTGTGAGCAAAACCTTTTCTGCAGTTTGCCTGAAGGATCCGAATCAGATTGGGATGGTTTTGGCAAGGCCCAGAACACGAGCCAGAATCTGGTGTGCATGTGGGTGGTCCAGCTGGTTGTGCTTGCTTCAGTGTAGGCGAGACCGCAGCACACTGGTAAGAGAAGAAACCTCAGGGTGATGTGTCGTAGGCGAGTTCGTCCGATCAAGCCTGCTAGTATTTTTTCAGTAGGAGTTGGCGGGAAAGGATTGAGGAAGAGATGACACCATGGGCCCTGAAGTCTTAATGCGCCATGTTTTTCGAGAACCCTATCCTTTCAAGCGCAAATTGACTAACTAAGGAAGGCAGGGGTAACTGGGTTGGAGAAGAAATCTATCTCTTAGCTTATAGCTCTCTGTAACCTGCTTATCAGTTACTCAATTGTAAGCGATCCTAGGGAAAAGATACTAACTATTACCTCCCATCTAACCACATGGAAAGACTTAGCACTCGTTTTAAAAAGAGGAAGAAAACACATTATAGTACTCCTGCTTTCTAACTTGATTGCTTCTAGTTGGGAATCCACACCTAAGCTTTTCTTGCCTTCTGTTAAGGGAAATAGAGGGACTTTGCGCTCCCAAATTGTCAAAGCTTTGATAGATAGTAGTTAAAAAGGTAATGAAGTACGGGTCATTCTCTACCAAGCGTTCCAATAAATCCGAGGTAAATTGGAAACCTCGGGAGAGTTGAATACCCTGTCGTTGAAATAAAGGGTCCAAAACGAACGATTCGAGTGACTCTCACTTAGCTCAGCATCGGGACGAGTCAAAGAAACTCGTCTCAACATAACAATTTACTTAGTCTCGCTATCTATTGAATTGACACCTAAAACCTCTCCTTATTCGGTTGAGTTAGCATCATGCGACAGAAAAGAAGGCAGTACTTCAGTCGCCTCCGATACCATAGGAAGGAGCCACAAAGTATTGTAGGGGAGGCATTAACCTTTAGAACAAGACCAATAAAGGCTAGGCGAGGACCTTGAATCAATCAATCCTTTACCATCATCGAACGTTTTCTTTTGACATTTACTTTTATGATATACTTTGTTGCGAAGGAATGCTTACACGGGTGTGGTCTTTGTGATAGTGTGTAATTGCGTATAAGCTGATTATTCCTCTTTTGTGTGTACTATTATTCCCTTCGTGTGATTTGCTTGTACCACTTTTGAAGCTCTTTAATCAGTCGATTTTTCTTCGTCCCTCCTTTTTGTTTTGTAAATAGAAAAGTCTTGTAAGAAGGAACTGGTCTTACTTGTCTATCACCATTCTCTACATACAACAATTCCAAATGTTGGAATTTACAATCCGAGCAAAGAGAGAGAGGCAATAGAATACGAGACAGACAGAGCAAACAATGAAAGAAAAGAGGACGGAATGGAATCCTGGTCCATCCAGTACGGATCCTACCCACCCTATCCTCAGCTCACTTCACTATGTTTACTTTAGAGAAAATAGTTCCAGCAGAAGACGTAGAAGACTTTCAGACAAAAATAAGAATTTAAAGACGATAATTTAGTAACTCTACAGGTACCACCAGTCATTTTTGGATTTCGAAATAGAACATCCAGCTATTCCTGTAGGTTGTTGACCAGATACGCACCTGGGAGTCTCTATCAAAGCGATTCTCTTTCTTGCTTCTTATGATGCACATTAGTGCAACGAAATTCAGTAATGACCGCATTACCATATAAATGGAAGAAAGCTCATCAACAACCATAGGCGCTGCAGTTGTAAAGCCAAGAATGGTTTGGGCACAACCCAGTAGGTGTAACATTTATAGAGATCAAACCTCAAACTAACTAATTTCGCATCAAAGAGAAGATTGGCCCTCCCCATTGGAAAGATGTCTTCCTTATTTCAGTCTATCTATGAGCAGATGCCTCTCCAACCTGCCCAGATCAGCCTATTAAGAAAAGGATGCCTTACAATTGAAGTTGGTTGGAAAGACTTTGGGACTTAGTCTGGCTATTACATCATCCTCATATGGGATCTCTTATCATAGATCGGACTATTCCTTCTTCCTCAAATAATATATTAGCTGTGCCCGACTCATAAAGAGGCTAACTCGCTGCATATGAATAATTTTTAAACTTCTTAATGATCATGACTCAAGCTTAGGCACCCGCTCGATCCGGTTTAAGAATCAAACCTCGCAAATGGTTCTGCTGGACGGGATTTCACCTCCCTAAATGGAACAAGATTCCCACTTGGATACGGAGCTTTGCCTTTTTCTTTCTATTTTGCTTACGTACTAGGGGGCTGCTAAAGAAGAAGGGCGCTCCATCCTTCCTCTTGTTTCCATAATTGCGTGGAAATAGATACACTCACCATGGACTACTCCTCCCATAAGCTTCACACTAACAGAATATTCCCGGTGTTACCCATGAAAGTAATTCATGCAAAGAGCGGATGGAATGCTCGCTACGGGCTTAGCACAGTCCTAGATAGTCTCCCAAGAGTTTAGTCAAAGCGAATGGTACTTTTGTTCCACTAAATGGCTTCCGACCGAATACAAGTAGCAATGTAGCAGCTACAGGGGTTGAGCTTTCAGGAAGGAATTTTTATTTTGTGTTTTGGGCTTGTGGGGCTTTCCCTAAGATGATGAGTTCCCTATCTAGTCCCTGTGAGTTGAGCCTCTCTTTTATGTTCGAGGAATACGAGGGGGATCCCTTTTGGAGCAGTATGCATGGGATCGGAGCGGAAGTAGAAACCAAAGCTAAGAACGAAACGAGCGGGCCGAAGGATACAGAAGCAAGCCATGAGCGTACCTTAGTGCGTTCAGCTTTCAGCGAGCATATCGATTAGTGCTAGGTAAGATAAATACTAGACTGTAAAATAGTATAGGTAGGTTCAGTACTATTCAAAACTTAAAACAAAGTTACCTGAACTAGTACCACGCTATATGCCATGGATTAGAAGTGTACCTCTCGAATAAGGGATGCAGTTCAAACCAATATGGCAGGCGCTTCTTAGTTGGTCATACTCACAGAAGTGTCTGCGGGCAACAAGATTCCAGGAGGAGGAAGTTAAAAGGGAAAAATCATCGTTTACCTATTTCCTCTTCGAACTCTGTGCTTTTGGCACCTTACTAAACATTTCAAATACTGAAGCGTTTAGTTGGAGCCAAGGCAGCTTGTGGATGCCATGTGTTAGGTACCCTTTGGATAAGATGAATAAATTCTTTTCAGGGTGGGGCCTAGACTGGTTTGAATCTAGATTGGGGAAATATTTTCCTTCAGTCTATGATTTCAGAGACAGTGGTATGCTATTCATACCTGGCTGGCTATCTTGCGCGTTCCCTGGTATAGGAAAGAGATGAATGTTTGCGATAGGTAATTATATCAATCAGAGATTGCTGAGCCCCCTTCACGAATGGGCTATGTCGGTATTGAAAAGGATTCCAATGGATGGAACTTTCAACTAACATGCCCTTTGAGGAGATTGGTTAGCGCTACGCATCTCTGCTGCCACAGATAGGTGGCCTTTGAGAATCATATTTACGACAGTGATGTATCTCTTTGATAGATCCTTCGCATCCGCGGCTGTAAATAACTGCCTTGCAAATAATTATTTTCTTGTAGCTTTCACTAACAATAAGAAGCGCTTGAGTGAAGTTAGTTTTCAGGTAGGACAGCCGTTGGGTTACTATTTATCTTGGGCACTGTTTGCGCTGACCCATCATGATATGGTTGGCCGCAGAAGAGGTGCATCCTGGTAAAAGATAGCACTTAGAAGAGTGAGTTTTCCCCAAGAAGGGTTTAGAGTATAGAGAGGATGCCTTTCGATAAAAGAGAATAGTAATAGTCAAAGTCAGACAGAAACCCTAAAATGCCTAGAAAAGATTTGATTAAGAGGCCATGATACCGGCGTGCCCACAACATTTTATGTTAGCCGATTTCTCCCATCCTCATCCAAAATGGGACATTCTAAAAAAGAGAAATTTATGTAAAAAATGTACCTATCCCTCACCAAAGGTTCCAACTTTCATAAAAGAGCGGGACGATAGATTGTATTTAGAGAGTAAATCAGATCAATTTTCTAAAGTTTTCTGACTCTGCCTCCTCCGGCTATAGAACACCTGGTGATCCGTTCGAAAACCAAACGATTGATCCGAAAAGACTGTAGATTTCAAAAAGTGAAAACTCAGCATATGAGCGAGTGCAGTCAAGACGAGATCGTTGCCTTTTTCGAGACGCACAAAAAAATCAAAATCGGGTAAAGAAAAACTTTGAGAGAATCCATTTTCATTGCGAGAGAACTAGAAAGCTTAAGCGGCAAAGGTGCAATTATCGATCGATTTCATTCCTGCGTATGCCGGCGTAGCTAGCTTGTGATGCCTCTTTTAGATAGCTTGATAAAGAGCATTTGTTTAGCGGGTGGGAGTAGCATTCACAAGAGCTCTTCCCCTATGCATCTTTCCTTTAGGACAGAATTCCCTCCTTTTTCTGTTTCATTCGTGCTTTGCTTAAGAATCCCTTCGGTTCATACCCTCCCTCTATCACTTATTCACTCTATCAACTGTCTAGTCATCTATCGATCCACTTCGTAGTCCATCCCATGGACAACTCCTACTCATAGGGTGGTGGGGATGGAAGAGCCATTCATTTATCTCAGATAAACCATTACACTCGATAGACCGATCGAAGACTCACAGCAGACCGCAGATAGCAAGCCAGTGGAATAACTAAGTTGAATATGTGGCTAAGCCGTAAGGAAAATGCAACGGGAGTACTTTTGATGCAAACGAGAGCAGTAGTAACTCGACGAAAATAGAAGTACTCGACCTATATGGTAAACTATTATGGAATCAATTTCTGCTTCCAATTATCGGGAGAAAAGGGAGGATGCTCACTGTCGGGCTTCTATGAGTGGCGCTTTCGATTCCTCTAATCTAAGAAGAAGATCTTCAAGACCAGAGATCCAAGCCCCAAGTAGACTGTTCTAGGGACGAAAGTACTGTTCTTTGGTTTTGTCAATAACAAGTCAAGTTGTTTTGAGAGTTCAAGTAAGGACAGGGGCTATGCTCTATAAAATTATATTCTTGTTTCAATGTTAGTTCAAGCCTGCTGTTGCGCAAGAGAATTCTTTCTCCGATATGTACCGGGGGATACCCGTTTATCAAGGTATCTCTTGGAAACTAACATGGTCCAGTGTACCAAATAGTGGTTTGATCCCAGGGTTAAAAGACTTATTTTATTCTCCCCGGGCTTTACTTTATTGTCTGAAGTTGACTTTCTTTCTATAGATTGAAGGAATGAAAGCATCGTTCCAATGAGCTCTAGACTTCAAAAGATTAAATCGAATAAATATGTCTTTTCTAAGCCAAATCACCACCTTAATTGAAAGAGTTTGCTATTATCATGTTCAAAAGAGAGTGACGCCTACAATCTTTTTCGGGGTGGGGGGGCTAGTAAGCCTAACTACAGCTACCTTTTCCCTTATGCTTAACGCTCTCGCTAAGAGTTCTAATTGGCTAAAAGCATCGTACTTCTTACGGTAGCTGAGTCATCACCTTTAAAGATAAAGAAAGACTAAGGTCCTCCCTAAGCCGATACCCTACAGATATCCTCAAAATCTAGCTAGAGGAACGTCTCTTTCGCCCTTTTCAAGGTCTTCTAATTAAGAAGCAAAGGTCGAGAGAAAGATTGACTACGACAGATCAACTGGATAAGACATCTCTTATTTACAAAACCATGCCAACGTGTCCCTACATTGTTAGTCTATTTGATTTACCAATTCTGGGAAGAGATATTTATTGAATAGAAAGAATGAAACCAGTACCAGCTTATCGCCAACCGTGCTTCCTACAAACTCCCCCAACCCCAGACGGTCCTATTGATTTAGCCGCACTTGAACCCGTAACTGCTGCTTCTACTCTACCTATTTATTGTGCCGAGCCTGTACTTCCCAAATTGTCTACTCTCTTTCCCATACTGTTCTATTAGCCAGCTAGTATACCAACAGCTTTTATTCAAAGAGCTACATGTACCGCCTGTGCCGCTAGAGCCCAATAGCTGATTAACATACCACATGTTCCCATGTTCGCCTATAACTCCTCATTCACCTAATGAAGGAACTTAACCAAGCTACAAATTGAGGGCCTAGGGCAGGTTCTTATTCCAAGCACCAACAAGCCGATGTACGTACTAGCGAAAAACCAGGCCAATGAAGCGAAAGACCGCCTTTCCTGCGTGTGCGTGCCGTTGACTCCTCTATTTAATGGGGTATTTATTTCTGAGATTTGGAGTTCCGAGGCTTTGAGAAGTTAGAAAGGAATGATATCGGGTAAACAGAATAGATGTCTCGTCTCCCAGCTACTTGAAGGCGAAACTGCAGTTGCTAGGCCCATTAGACGGAGTAAGTCTAGGACGAATTATCAACGTGCTTGAAGAACTTGTTGATAATTTAGGTCCGGTAGGTACCCGTCCAACAGCTCCTATTCATAGATCTGCGCCCCTGCCAACTAGAAGATGTATACCATTAAGGCAATGCGACATTGACTAAAGAAAGTAAATAAAAAGCCAAACCATAGAGTTCGCTGCCGGTACAACGCCTATTCAAGTAGGACCGATTACTTATGTATGAGTTGAGTTTTGAGTAGTCGATGAGACTAGTCAGGCTTGCTTGAGCTGATATGCGAATAGCAGATATGATCACAGTAGCAGCTACTACTTAAAAAGAGTAGAAAGAATTTATGACTTGAGTTAAAAGGAATTCCCTGATCTAGTTGTTTGCCTGCCTATTTGCTTTTCCAAGCTCTGATGTATCTTCCCCATACCGGAGATTCCCATTTTTAGAGTCCGTTTAATTGCTAGTTTTAGGTAGTTTTAATTCTGTTTCAGCCAGTGGGATACTTGCAGTTGGAGTGCCAAGCCAAGCAGTTGGAGAACTTTTTTTACTATAGGATCTTCTCCAGTTCAAAGCTGCTCATCTTTTAATTACAATTCAAAGGCTAAAAAAATATGTCTATCAAGTGGGAACT
This sequence comes from Catharanthus roseus, assembly GCA_028651295.1. Lineage (NCBI taxonomy): Eukaryota > Viridiplantae > Streptophyta > Magnoliopsida > Gentianales > Apocynaceae > Catharanthus > Catharanthus roseus. The sequence goes on from JAPQWS010000076.1 coordinate 13,858,938, forward strand.
CTTTGTTTCAAATTCTTCTTTTGTTCCTTTGTTGTAGCTCATGTCAGCCCTTAGACCAACCTTGCCCTACCGAGATCAAGATAGTTTTTCTTAAGAAAGTACGAAATGGAGATAGAGGTATGGAAAGGTCAGGTAAGACTACAGTCACTAGACCTACTTAAGCCAGTGCTCCTGCCACTTTCTATAATTTGCCGGACCTATATTGACTCTTTCGTTCTTGTTTACCTCAATGATATCGTGGTATACAGCCTAACTAAGGCCCGACGGGAATGCGTCATCGATACTTCGAACCAAGATAGGCCTCGTTATCTAACGACTGCGTGGCAGGTGAAATTCTTTCCTTAATCTTAATGGGCCAGCGCATGGCATTTACTCTAGCCCATCTTTATAGGATAGACCTATTTATTCAGTTGTCTTTCCCCTTACCTTATAGTAGATCGGTTGAGGCTCGCCCCTTGGGGTTTCCCACCTTGATGCCATAGTTTGGAGGGGGCTGAGCAGTGGGGTGGAAAGAAAGAGTTTTAGAAAGAGAAGAATTGAGATAAAGTGCAAATAAAGGCCAGGGGCATGGCCTCGCCTCACCTGAAGATTCAGGCACGGAAAGGCGAACTGAACTCTCATAGATTGGATTTATTCAAATGAGAATGAAAAGCCCCAGCTATATAACTCTGTATAAATCCTTTTTCAAATCCCTAGCTCTCTTCCTTAGTGCAACTGTCCTATTCCTACCATGGGAATATCTATCTTGATTTATTGTGCCATATCATTAGTTTCGGATATCAAAGCGTGGCGGTATTGTATATGAATAAAGAGATTGTTGACATTAGTAGACTAATCTATTCATTGGTAGGGCATTTCTTCCTGTCTTTCCTACAAAAAAACTAACCCAACAAAATCCAGGTTTTTTTCTAGACTAGACCTTCGGGATGTTTTTAGGATGAACACATGCATTGATCCAGTTCTCTAGAATTGCCTGCTCCAGAGCCAGGAGCACCTGAAAGATATTGATTTTTTTCATACAAGTACCTTTTTGAGATCGAGACTCGAGAAGCGAGTCACAGAGACAAAAAGAGAAGCGGGGGCATAGCTATCAGGGGTAATGGGGAGAGAAGCAAGGATGCTAGTTCAGATTGACTCCTCCGCGCATACATTTACAACACATGCTCTTCCGAGAATCTTGAAAAAGAATCTCCTTATCGCTAGAATTTTTCATCTGGCATTTCCACGCGCGACTCGCTCAAAGAGGATTTCCTTATTTTGATTTAACGAGTAGAATTTGGTACATACGAAATGGAATGTTCTTTAGCGCAGAAAGGGAATTATTGAATGGCACTTTGTTGCTCCTACTAGTTCGATTCTTCCTTTTCTGAGCCCTTTGGGGTATCTTACAGGATTGGATGATCCGGGTATGAATCATGTCTCTCTTATGGCTTTCAAGCACATTCCGAAGCTGAGACATTACATTAGCAAGCATGCCCGAAGCAGCTTAAACATCCTGGTTTCGGTAACCTCTTTTTCTTACAGATGGAGTAGCTCCGATCTCTATAGATTGGGACTCTCGGTGAATAGATGCAATCGTAGTACAGTATACCCTCTCCATCATAGAAAGAATCTTCCAGATAGCTGGCTTGGGAGACAATGGAAACCTTTCTCATCAATAGGCATCTTCCTGTTCATAAATGCTCATTTCGACCAGACGAAAGATTATGTGTTTTTTCATTTAATTTAAGTAGAATGCCCTTGGGCAGAGTATACCGATAGTTGGAAAGGAGTACCCCGAATCCAGCCGACAGTAGGCCAGAAAAACCTTACTAAGTGTAGAGTAGTCATGACACACAATAGATTGTTGAAACATTCTCATTCTTTACTTTATCGTCTCGAGCTCGCCTTGCCAAATTATTCAACCGGATCTCTATAGATAATATATCATTCGAAATTCCCGATCTCATCTCATTTTGGACCTACTTCGGGAATCAATATCACCAGCCACGTCTGCATCTGTATACTCATCCAAATGTCCTTTCCATTACCAGCATACCCTTGAAGTGTCTCTGAGATACCTAAGAATCCAATCCACTTCAATGCTTCCCGAAAGTGACCTGCTTACAGTGCACTGCTGCCCAATATTATTTTCGGGGTTAGAGAGAAACCAACTGACCACTCCAACTGCATGAGCAATGTCTGGCCTTGGGCACACCATATTATACATTAAACTTCCAACCGCTAAAGGCACTTTCTTTATTTTTTCTGTATCTTTCTCACTTGTAGGACACTGATTGGTACTGAGTGCAAATTGGCCTGCAAGTGGACTAGTGACTGGTTTTGCCTTGCTCATGTTGAATCTCTCAAGCACCTTTTCAACATATTTTTCTTGAGATAACCACAGCTTTCCATTTTGTCTGTCCCGAGAGATTTTCATTCCAAGAATATGTCTAGCCAGTCCCAAGTTCTTCATTGCAAAGGACTTACTAAGCTCTCCTTTTTAAACCTATCAATCTTGCTAGAATCATGGCCAACAATCAGCATGTCATCAATATAAAGCAAGAGAATAATCAAATCACTATCAGCAAATTTCTTTATAAATACACAATGATCTGATGTGGTCAAGCATTCAGGAGTTAAATTTCTTATACCACTGTCTTAGTGTCTGTTTCAGTCCATACAAACTTTTCTTCAACCTGCACACAAAATGCTCCTTGCCTTTAACCCCCTCTGGTTTTTCCATATAAATTTCTTCTTCCAAGTTACCATGAAGAAATGCAGTCTTCACATCAAGCTGCTCAGTTTAGAAGTTCAAGCTGAGGCTGCCAGGGCATTGTATCTAACCACACTGTGGCAAATTAATACAAGTAGCTAAACAACTTGTTACACTATAAAAAGGCATCTCCGGCCGAATGGTTAGGCAAGACTACGGCGCCTGGGTAAACATCCAGTTTACCAAATAAGACGTCGAGAGTGTCACTTAACTATTCCCCTCCTGCAGCCAAAGTGATAGCGGCTGTAGCATCTACCAGTAATGTGTGGAAGAAGGTAAGCTTATCTATGCAGATAGGACGTATCAACAGCTTTTGCATCTTTTAAAGGAAATCTCTAATAAGAATAATGTGTTGGGTCCTAAGGACCAAGATGGCCGAAGATCTAAACCTAAATATACCAAGGGTTGATCATCGAAGCCAGGGCAATAACGATGAAGGAATTTGATCGACGATGTAGCTAACAGCCACCTTCATAGTCAATTCATTAGGGTCGGCACCTTCTACCTGGAAAAGTATCCACCGTTTTCTTTGTCGTCTCACAGCTATGAGACTTCCTAAAGAAAACTGCAATCCCAGTTTATCAACCACTCACAAGACCACTGAGATCTTCGACTTAGCTCCCAAGGTAATCCACCCGGCCCTTTCCCAACCTATACAAGGGGAGCGGAAGGTAACGAAAGGGAGACAAGGTTCTAACTAAATCATAACACAAACTACTATTCCATCTATTATATAAGCCGAATCGATCCGATTCATTCTTATCTGTAAGAAAGAACCCTTAGCAGCCTCGCCGCGGATGGAGAGGGATTTGAACCCCCAGCATTTCTATCAATACTTCAGTTTTCAAGACCGACTCTTTCAACCGCTCAGGCATCCATCCCCTTCGCGCTTCGCTCGCCCTATCTATCTGCGTGCTGGTAGGTATGGGCTTATCTATGTGATTCGCTATGCTTGCTTGTGCCTATCGACTGATTCCATTGCCTGCTGGTTAGCGAAACTTTTCCGGTAGTACGAATTGCTACGCTTTGCCTCTTTTTCTATATGATAATATGCACCTTGGTTGCTGCGCTCCCTGTGGGTAATAGCAAGAGAGTGAAGAACGAATGATTCTCCAAATAAAACAAAAAGAGTGATTGAGTTTGACTAAAGCGAGTGAGTGAAAGGCGCGGTAAGAGAACAAGTTCGACTCACAAACGATGAGCAAGAGCAAGTGAAGGACCAATCCTTTTGCGCCAATACTATTGCGAGACTGGTACTTGGCGGCTCACGAGCAACATATAGACTAAGGCCATTAAGGTCACTCCCTCGCTTTTTTTAAAGCCCTTTCTATTCTCTTTCTAGTATGGTTCTTCCATAAAGAACACTGAACGCCCAGCTTCGAAGAGCAGAGCAGCTCTCTCCCCAGCCCACAGCATAGCGTGGAATCTGGATCCTTTCATCGAGTAACATTTCTTTTAGTGTTCTGACTTTATTGGATCCAGTCATAACCTAAGCCTTCTACTAACTTACTATGGAGAGCCTAAGCTCTACTTCAGAGATTGGACTCTCTTACTGTGATTGGCTTTTACTAGTAATAAGCTGTTCCTGAGCCAGGTTCCTTGGATCCACGTATTCCTAGTCGGGCCTAAATGGATGAATTAAGAAGCGCGCCCGGGTAGACTTCAAGAGCTCTTGCTCTGCCTATCCTCCGACTTATTATTCTGTGGGTCATTGAAAGATACGAATCACCTACTCTTTTAATTAAAGCTCTACCATTAATTTTAATAAAATGAAAGCCGTTTGCCCTCACTACTAAAAAACAGAAATCTCATAACAAGTAAGCAAATAAACTACCTTCTGTTACCTACTGAGGGGGAGTCCCATAGCAGTAGCTTCCAACACTTAAGCTCAAGTACCAGATATGAATTTTTTATGAATTTAATACGGGACTACTTACTTACCTGAAGTTCACTTTTGGCTGACCAAAAAAGTTTACTGAAGGAAGTGACCTAAGCATAGCTCTCTCTCTCATCAAATACAAATTCCAAGAAAAGTATAGAGAAGGGATTCCTTGGATAAGTGAAAAAATGCTAAAAAATGCCTTTCATTTCTCTTTTAAGGCCTTTGTCCTACTTATAGAATCAGTCCTCCAGCATATCGAAATGTTTTTTTATTTTAGTAACCAACAACACGTGCACTTTGTTGGCACTAAAAAGGGTTATTCAATCAACTAGTGCAACTGAAAGAAATCCCTTTTATTAACCAGAACAAACAAGAAAGAGCTCATAACCACTGCTTGTGAACAGCTCTCCTCAACTAAAGGCGCACCTACTGTTACTAGAAGTCTAGTCTCTCTCGGGTCCAGCTTCGATCTGGAACTAACTTTTCTTAATAGATAGGCGGGAAGAGAGATATTCAGTAAACCCGATTTCTTGTCTTACGACAGCCTGACTCAAAAGAGAAAAGAAGCCTGGACTAAAAGAGATATCACTTTCGATGATTGAACTTTACTTTTATACCCAGATTGGAACTAGACTTAAACGTCTTTGGATCCTGCTTAGGGTAGGCTTTCACTACACTTTCACTTTCATATCAAAACCGTCGACTTGCACTTGCAATATCGAATTTCACTTTCCGGAATCCTTGCTCCTGGCTCATATTCACATAGGCGACTTATAAGAATAAGACGCTAAACCCCCTAAAGCACATGTAATTGAGAGACTGAGAATATCAGTGCCTTGGGTAAATGTCTACCTTCAGGAAAATCTTACCAAATGAATTTCAAACCTGTCCACTTCGCTTCCCAAGATATTTAGGGAAAAGGGCCTTGCTGGCCACTGCTTGCTGATGACAGAACGCATCGTAAAGGGTTCTCGCCTTGGACTTAGTTGCAAAGGTAGGTGTTCGGCATGTCCCTTGCTTGCGAACTTCTTTAGTAGGGTAGTTTGGAGGTCCCATTCCTCAAGTTTACCGTTGTCCCCAGACATCACTCTTTCAACACTTGTATACTCTCTAAAGAGTCAAGCATGCCCCTGTCCCTGTCTCCAAGTGTGTGATCCACCGATTGGCTCAGTGACTTTTCTTACGGCTGGAGTCCCTCTCTCTTAAAGCCCTATAAGGTTTTCCCCTTGTTTGCCGATTGAAATTGAAAAAAGCCTTATATGGTCTCAAACAAGCGAGAAAGTCCCTTAAAAAGCATTGCAATAAAAAAAGAGCGATAACGTTCATCCCCTTTCTTGCTCGTTAGCGTAACGGCTTTCGCACAGCTCAATCTTTTCCTTCTTGCCTTTGAGCCCCGGAGCTTGCTGGGTAGTGAAGTGGTCCGTGAAGGTTAAATAAGACGTGTTAAGCAAGCAGAGTAGTTAAGCCGGAGAGGCAAAAAAAGGAAAGAAGCGGTTTTCGTTCGATCGACGGAATCAATCGCACTTTCACTGCTGTGGACCAGCTTTCATAAAGCACCTTTGGGCAGCAGCTACTATTGGGGTCAAATTCCGAGATCAATTCGACAATGAAGCTGTTTAAGCAATGATCTTATCTATGTCATTTCTCTTGACGCGATACAAAAGAGACTTTCGAGAGTCACTTAGCCCCTTGATCTCTTCTCTTAGAAAAGGCGATGTGCGGGTAAGTCGATCAAAGTAAGAGCAAGGATCTGGAAGAGAGGGTTGATACTGGGTCAACTATGCAGTGACTGAGGGGGACTTGTTCTGGGATAAAAAAAAAATGTCTTCAAAGCTTAACGCCCTTAGATTAACCTCTTTTCTTTTCCTAGGTTTCAGTCTGGAACTCCTATTACGAATGGTTGAGAAAGCCAATTAGCTGCATTCTGTCTTTCCTAGGCTGAGGATGTCAAATCAATGGTGTACAAAGGAATCTTGTATTACCTGTCCTTGCAGGAGTGGTACTGCTTTGGATATGCGTCTTACGCCCCTTATTTTCATTCTTTAAACAAACTCTGGAACAAGCGGTATTAATACTATTGCATCGGATATAATCTAGGAATGAGCTTTTCCTAGGCTTCGGTAGTAATGTAGTGGAAAAGGAACTATCGTTAGATGTAGCGGGGAATGAATTCAGACGCTGTAATCCCCCTGTTCTCTCTATGATACTCAATAGGCTCTTTTCCCCTAGAACCAGACTACGAACTAGGAGTTTTATTCCGATTTCCCCGCCTATCATCTTTGTCACCCTTTAGTTTAAGAGGACGGTGGTAGGACCTTCTTCTCCTGCTTTGGACTTAGTTCTGATCCTTTTACCACTACCTCACTTGCTTACCTGAAGGCAATTCTATTGGGCGGCGTCGGGCTCAAGATAAATTGAAGCAAAGCGAGAGGGGCAGCAACTTTCCAGCTTGCTGCTTTCACTGTGACCTTCCCCACCTAATCTTCCTTCCATATAGGGGGTATGGGAGAAGTCCTAGAACTACGTTTGAAGCTTCATTTAGATCTATTCCGGTCGTCGTTATGCCACATCAAGCCGTTATGGCTTGACCCTCTTCCTTAGCAGTTACGAATTCTCCGAGTAGCCATATTTGCGTGGAATGGTTCCCCAATCGGCTCCGACTTAGATCACTTCGATTCGACTGCTTTGGGGCTTTCAACAATCTGCTTTCTAGATGCTTTAGATTAGATGGCAGTCTGGTAACTCTTGTTATAAGAACTTACTGAAGAATCAGTCTCACAGATGAAGATCAAAGCTATTCCGGATTTTTGAATGTGTGCAGTATCGGGTAGATTTTGTTGCCAACTCAGTCTACTGCCCATCCCCTAAATGGCCGGACCGGAAGGATTGACAGAATAAAAAGAAATTCCCTCAGACCACCTTTCCGCACAACTTCCATGCAAACTTTATATGCAAAACTGAACAGAGGACTAGAAAGCTTGGATGTAGAGAATAACGCTAGGAAAAAGAGGAGGCAAAGGCTGAGGCTATAGTTTCAAATCAAACTTCTGCTACAGAGTCGGCTTAAGTATAGGTTCTATCACTAAATTATCTAGGGAAATAGAGTCCTGGCTGTTTCGCTGGAAAAGGCACCTTTCAGGCTAAGGACAAATGTCAACTGGATATGTGTTTAGGACAGGAAATAAAAGATCATATGCCTAGTGCGGGCAATGTTATAGTATATTCTAACGGAGAAGAGTAGCTATAGAGGGAATTTCCCTATAAGGTAAGTTTCTTTTTTTCTATAGGCAAATGTATTTGTTATGGTGCTTTGACGGCGCCTCAATGGTATATTAGCTAGCCGCTATCGAAACAGGAATGGAAGTAGACAGAGTCTTCCGCTTGACGATTTGCCTTAGTAAACACCTGAAACTTTCTTTGGGTGCCTTAGTATTTGTCTTTCTTTGCTTGGTTCCTGCGCCTGCACTAATACCTAATAGATAGATGTGGGCTTTCCCCGGGGCTCCCCCCCTATAGTGCAGCGGAAGTAAAGCAAGCAGAAATAGGGAGACTTTCAACTGCTTCATTTATACTCAACACTGCTCCTCTATCTTGGTTAACAGAATCAACAACTTCTGCTGAATATACTTCTACTGCATCAACCGACTCAACTTCTCCTGCAACTGCTACTGAACCGACTAGCTAAGTTCCCTATGAAGCTACCGTCTCTGCTACTGGTCATGGAAAAATGGATGAAACTAGAGGGTCTGCTTTGATGCTCTTAACCTTCCACTCTTGACTCTGCTATGGCTTTCAAACTTATATGGGAGCTCCTTCTGGCTATACTATAGTTGGACAGTATCAGTCTTAGTTCAGTTTGAATCCGAAGTCAAGGAAGCACGAAGACCGGGAAGTGTCCATAGCTTGGTCCTTAGGTCGTAGGTCGGTTAGCAGACTCAAGGCTCGTACACATCAGTTTGCGAAAAACCACCCGAGGTAAATTCTTATTAGGTTTCCCACCCTATAATGCAGGATCTATACCCTTATTTTAAAAGAACTATATTTCTACCGAATTCTTTTGATGCTTTAATCTCGACCCTGAAGGAAGTTTGAAAGTAAGCTAAGACAATACTTTTTCTTTTATTTTATAGAAGGGCAGCAGCTTTCTCTTCGAAGAAGTTGTTGCAAATAGTTTGACCTATGGATTCTTTCTTCTGAAAGCTAGTTAGTTAGGGATGGCAGTTAGTCAGCTATGCTTTGAAGCAGTTGGCCTGTAAGCCAGTCTGATTACTTTTTCTTTTTTACCTTTCCTCTTCTTTTTTCAGTTCTTTTACTTCTTACCGGCGAGCAGAATAGCTATTCTAAGCAGAATTGACTTTAAAATAGATTTCTCTTGGCTCTTCAGCCAGGAAGTCCGAAAACTAGTCAGTTGTAGGCCAGTCATCAGTAGTTCTGGTTTTGTTGATTGGGAGGGCGCTCTCACATGTTCTGCAGTAACTTCCGTGAATACTCCGCCAGTATGAAAAGTTCCTAATGTTAATTGAGTGCCCGGTTCTCTGATCGATTGACAAGTCCAATCCCGATGTCTTGATTTCTAGTGGTAATATAGCGCATACCCATACATATATCATCTGGTAATACACAACCAATTAATATTTGAATAAAAACCCTTTCCGGCATCATCACATTTCGAGGAATCACAGAAATACCCCAGGGGTGCCACAATCTATTCGGCGTTTAACAATGTGTTGAACTACTTCAACAAGTCTGCACGTGAGATATCAAGCATTTGATATTCGTACAGCAGTATCCATAACCCCTTTACGGGCTCTGTAGCAAGAAATGATATATTCTGTTAAAGAGAGTCCTTCGCGTAAATTGCTTTGAATAGGTAAATCAATCATTTGTCCTTGAGGATCTGACATTAAGCCTCTCATACCTACTAATTGATGTACTTGAGATGCATTTCATTTCTTCTAGCTCCCGAAAAAGACATTATATGAACTGGATTAAAAGCTAAAATTTGGATTCATTTCTTGTCGTAAATATTCACTTGTAGCATACCATATTTCAATGGATTGGCATAATTTTCAACTGCGTTTACATGCCCATAATGGTGGTGTTTTTTATAAAATTAAACTTATCTGTTCATCATCTTGAACTAGCCATCCTTTCGAAGGTATTGTTGAAAGATCAAAAATTCCTAATGAAATGGATATAGCCGTAGCTTGTTGGAAACCCAGAGTTTTTACTTGATCCAAGATATGGGATGTATATGCCATTCCGAAGTGATCTATTAATCGACTAATAATTCGTTTCATGGCAGTTCCGTTTATCGCTTTATTGTGAAAGACCAGATTGGCCCGTTCTGTCATAAGTACCTCCATATTTTGCTGAGTAGGATTCGACAATGGGTTTGGGTCAGTGATTGGAAAACTTCCCTTTCTCGATCTCGATTCGCATAGAAATTCTGGAACTATAATCCTAACTAAACCAGAGAGACCAGAATTCCTGCCGGTATTATACAATTACTTAGCTCAGTTAGGTACCATATGAACAGGCATGAGAAAATCCCTGTATGGCTTCGTCAATTTCTCGATATAGAGAAATATGACCAACAGTGGTTCGAATATATATAAAAAGAATTTCGTTTTTTATACTTCTTACTATTAGATAGTGTCCATAAATTTCATAGTAAGTTCCTGAAGATTCATAGTGAACTTCTATGGGAAGTTTTCTCGAAGCTTCTTGTTCATATCTCATCAAAAGGCACAATTCGATAATGTCTGTCTAGCAGACTCCCCACCAGTCATTTCATCTTATCAAAAAATAGCTGTTGTCACTGTTCAGTACGTAAACCCTAACCAGATGACAAGCAAGCCGTCAGCCATATAGACAAGTGTTCCGTGAGTGAGAATGACTTAATAAAGGAAAAACATTGTTTCACTTTCCTTGAACTGGCCAAAAGCTTTCTATTTTAACGGAATTACACAATTGCATTACCTTCGGTTGCACTTCCTTATCTATATTCCTGTGCGGGCGTAGAAACCCTTGCCTGAATATGAGCTACGGACCCAGCTCCCTCCCTCACGGCCATCTCAGCTTCCCCGCGATTCGGATTGCGATCCTAAAGTGAAGGTTTCAGGTTTGGTCCTTCAAGGCCTCCGGATTGCGATCGTTGAGATGTCATTGTTGAGATCAGAAGCGGGCTTGAACTGCTTTATTTGGTCTGCAGTTGGCCGACGATTGGAGGCTACTGAAAGAGAAGAAAAGGAAAGGTAGTGCTAAAAAGAGACTGCTACCAATCTTAAACAAAGGGCTACAAAGAAGACAGCAACCGCATACCCGGGAAAAGTGACTTACTTGAATAGGGAGCTATCCTATAACACTAACAAGCAGGGACAGGGAAGGATAACCTCTTTGAAAAAGGCAGAGCCGCTTGCCCGCTACTTACACATCTGGAGTTCCGGATTGAACTACGGAACAGAATTCAAGGGCTGGACTTATAAGCCCCTTAGATAGCACTTCCTCTAAGAATAGAAGAGATTTTTCTTCTTTCTAGTAGAGCTCATCACGACCATCATAACCTAACTCCAAGACTGCTACGGGCACTGATCCTTCTATTCAAAGTTTAGTTTCTCCTGTTGACAGTATAGCTAGCCTTCCTTCCTTTACTACCACCGACTGGGGACCAGATTGCTACCAGAGAGAGGAATGACTATGGGTACGGAATTAGCTTTGTAGCCTGTTGCAGAAGTCGCCCTTTTTTCATCAATTTATGATTTCCTTTCACTAAGGATTTGAAAACCTTATTAAAAAAAAATCATAAATAAAGCAAACCTGCTAACATTAGAGTTGAGAAAGTGTGTCCTATACTATGACATCCAATAGCAGAGAAAGAAATAAAGCTCGCATCTCTTTTTGGTTTTGGAGCCCCTACCTGTATGTCTGACCATCGCCTTTGAGCTAATTATTAGTTGGTAAGGCTGCCAGTCAGTAGTCCAGATTGATGATTCCACAAAGACATCCCGCAAAGAAAAGCATTTCATGGGGCAGGGGCAGGAAGGCCCTACTGAGTTCATTTTCACATTGTAGACGAGTCTCCAGCTTCTGATTGAGTGAGGTCCCACTTATCCATACGGTATGGAAACGAAAGAGTAGGCCAATGGTGCTGCAATAGTAACCTCTTACCCTCGTTCAACGAATAAAGTCAAATCTGCCCTTTCACCGGGTTAGCTCTTAAACAGAATTAAGGAAATAAAAAAGCATTCAACTTTCCCTAAGAAAATAAGTATGATTTCGTTTACTATATATAGATGCTTTCCCAGGACTCTCTTTCACTCAACTCGTATAAAACAAGGTTCAATTAGCGCTTAGTTGGAAGGCGTGGTGATAGAGTTCATATCGAACCCTATCATCGGGGATCAATCCTCATGCTACTCTTTTGATGCTTGTTAGGTAAGTGTTTGTTGTTTTTCGCATGCTTGAAAAGTGTTGCAGGATTGATGATTGTGAGAGGGGTTGCAAATTTGTTGCTTTGGTTTGGCAGGTATCTTGGGTATGAAGAAACTCAGAGAAAAACTGAGATAGAGTTGACCACTGACCCCTGTTACCCTGTTGTTCCAAAAGAAGTTAGAAGTGGTGAAATACATTGCTTATATCGTACTGTGTTTGTGAGGATGAAAAATGTGTAAAAGGAATGGGACCTTCAAAAAACAAAAAATCGGAGCATACCAGAGGATGTGATGAAGGAAATACGAAGTCACTAGTCCCGTTAACATGATAATCGCATTATCGCGGAAGGTATAAATCCTCGTTGATATGGGATATCGAAATGATTTTTTGCATTTATTATTAATTATTATATAATGTAATTATATAGGTTGACTAATGAGTGTATATTTCGTATATAAGGAAAAGTAAGCTATTGTTCGAGGGAATTGTCATGTCCAATTGATTTCTCATATCACAGTTGAACCTAGAGGGTGATACCCCCATTCTTTCTTTGATTTGTCTTAACGATGTCCTTTCTGATCTCATCCGTATCCGATCGAGTTTCTACTTCATTCTTACAATTCTCTTTTTGAAGCGGATAGTTCACAGTGCTTATTGTATAGATAGATACTGGACTAATATGCCAATGCGTAAAATTATTTTGTTCCTTTGTAAGAAAGTCGTTCTAGGCTTTCTTTGCCCCGAATTGGAAGAGTTGATTTGCCACTTAGGCCTTTGGAGAAAAATGTAATTGAGGGGCAACTCTTCCAAGAGAAATGGGACAGATACCTGGAAAAAATCCAGGAACAAATAGATCAGTAGAAAAGAAATGAAGCCTTTCGGAGAAATCTGAAAATGTTCGAGCAGGATAGACGAAAAAAGCTATAGGATGGATAGTGTGGGGGGATCATTGTGCAACCGTCAAAGGCGGAATCGGGAAATCGCTTCAACCCAGATCCCCAACAGTAGCTTAGCTTAGTAGCTTAACTCTTTCTACTGGCATGGCGCTGCTGGATGCTTCTGATCAATAGAACAAGAAGAGGAGTCAGCCAAAAAGAAAGACCACCAAAGTAACGACCACCAAGATACGCATAGTAATTAGATCTTTTGATCACCCTTTTTTGGAAAATAATTTTTTTTTAGGCTTTCGCCCTACACATGGAAGATTGGATTGCCTGAATCACGAGTCTTATATACTGTGTTACGATCACCTCATATTGATAAAAAGTCCAGAGAACAATTTAAAATGGAAATCAAGAAACAATTTTTGGTCATAAAAATAGAAAGATATGAATTGCGCAAAAAGTTCTTTCGGTTAAAACGCCGTGCGACTCGAAGGACATAAGACTTCTTGGTCAGGCCAAAAAGATTGCCGACAGGATGCTCCTACCCCACCATGCCTGGCCCTTTACCTTACCTTAAGAAGAAAAAAGATGAAGTATGAAGCGTGGGAAAGAATGCAAGAAGTGTATATGATAGAATAGGTAAGGAGTGGCGGCAAACCTTTTGATTGATCAACGCGAGTGAACTGTGCTTAGACGCTTCGTAAAACTGCACCGATCTATGAGAGGAGCTGATAGATGAGTAGGCTTCTCTTTTCAATTCACGGAATGTGATCTGGGATATGATGGGAGTTTGCGTGCCTCGGTAGGAAAGAGATCACCGGAGTATAGCATTGATCGCCTTTGTTTGCTACCATAGGGTCGACCTGTGAACAAGGTAAACCCAATGGGAACCAAAGGGGGGTACCCCATTGTGCAGAAGACAATCCAAAAAGAGAAGGCTCACCCTTAGAAGCTTAACTTATTATTAAAAGGGGAAAGGAGCAACCTATCTTACTAATAATAAGAAAGGGGGAGAGATAGGCAAGAGGTAGCTTGCTTCCAAGCCAGCCTGGCCGCGAGGAATCATGAGATCTTTGCCGGTGCTGACTTAGATCTCGGGGGACGGAATAAGACACCCAGAAGGGCTCTAGCCGATAGGCTAGCAGTAAGCTTGGCTAAAGCGAAGCGCTTACCAAGCGCAAAGGAAAGGGCCTTCGCCACTTGAGCCGTATGCGAGGGAACTAGCACGTGCAGTTCTTAGGGGGGGAGAGCTAGTAGGAGACATCCCGTCCCAATAGCGTATATTTGGAGCTCAATATGAAATCTTATTTTCTTGCAAGACCCGTTCGTATAAGGGAAAACTCTAGAGATCGTTTCGAAGTAAGATCTTTTGCCTTGACCCTTTCTTAAACCAGAATCGGGGGAGGGTGAGAGGAAAAGGGGATCATAATGTCCGATCAATGAGGGCTTTTTGTACCTTCCCCACCCCCCTCACTCCCCCCTTTTCAATAAATAAGGCCCGCTCCGCTCCCTAAGGGGCCTCTCTCTGATAAGAAAGAAAAAAACTTATGATAGTATTGAAGAACTGATTTTAGATTTTATTGTGAAAATGAGTTTGTCTCTTCCTATCACTGTTCTTGTAGGCGTTAGGGCTGGCCGAATGCTTGATCAATTGCATCTTCATGATATGGAAGAGAAAATATCCAATTTAGCACTTGAAGTTCTTAAGGAAAAGATTTTCAATCACCTTGAGATACTTTATCAAGTCTAGTTGGAGACTCCTCAAAATATTCCGACAGGCGTGAATTTCCAAGCAGTAAGCGAATATTTCTTTTTCGAGGGAGCCAATACTCCTACAAGATATTTATTCAGATTTTTTTTCTAATGGACTGCTAAGTAACTACTTTTTCCAAGTTTTATAATTTCTTGGAGGGTAGTTTTTCTTTTTCTGATGGTTTCTAACGTACTGGAGTTCTAACATTTGAATTTCTTTAGATTCTACGTTCCCGTAATGGATCCTATCAACTATTTCACATTTTCTATGATCATCTCTATTTCAGGTATTCGGGGAATCCTCCTTAATAGACAAAATATTCCTATTATGTCAATGCCAATTGAATCAATGTTATTAGCTGTGAATTAAAACTTTTTGGTATTTTCCGTTTCTTCGGATAATATGATAGGTCAACCATTTGCTTCATTGGTTCCAACGATGGCAGCTGCGGAATTTGCTATTGGGTTAGCAATTTTCGTTATTACTTTTCAAGTTTGAGGGACTATTTGCTGTAGAATCTATTAATAGTATTCAAGGTTAAACATGACTCCTAGAGAGTTAACAAAATATGAAGTTATCTTTTCTGGACTGTAACGAATCAGTCTTTAAAAACCTTTCATTCTTTTCTTTCTTTTTGATTTGGTTGGCAGGGTCAGGGCCTTTCTACTCGCTGGGCGAGCACATCTGATTCTAAAGTCCTTTCCTAAAGCACTTCCCGTTCAGTTGCTGAAAGATAGAGATACAACTTTCTAGCCTGCATATTCGTGGAACTCAATCTCATTTAGAAAGTTGTGCATCTCTATCTATTTGTGCATCTAGTTCAAAGAAAATCTCAATCTATAATGAAGAAATGATAGTAGCTGCTTGTTTTATAGGCTTTATCATATTCAGCCGGAAGAGTTTAGGTAAGACTTTCAAAGTGACTCTTGACAGGAGAATCTAAGCTATTCAAGAAGAATCGCAGCAATTCCTCAATCCTAACGAAGTAGTTCCCTCAGAATCCAATGAACAACAACGATTACTTAAGATCAGCTTGCGAATTTGTGGCATCGTAGTCAAATCATTACCAATGGCACGCTGTGTGCCTAAGTGCGAAAAGGTAGTGCAAGCTTTGTTATGCCGAAACCTAAATGTTAAGTCAGCAACACTTCCAAATGCCACTTCTTCCCGTCGCATCCGTCTTCAGGACGATCTAGTCACAGGTTTTCACTTCTCAGTGAGTGAAAGATTTGAACCCGGGTGTACGTTCAAAGCTTCCATAGTAGAACTCATTTGAGAGGGCTTGGTCGTCTTAAGAATAGTTCGGGTAGGGGGTTCTCTTAAGAATAAAGAAGACGAATAGAATATAATTAATGTTCATGCTAAAAGAAGAGCGGATCCAATACCAAGACGACTTCTTTCTTAGGAAGTGTAGCAAGTGAGGGTATTATGAATGTAGGCGAATCATATGTTGTCAATAGCGTGCCATAGAACCCATTATGGGTCAGCCGGACCTCATCCCTTTATTATAAGCAGTTTTAACCGCTTTGATGAGGAAGCGTTGTGCCCTAGTCCTCGGCTACTCAAGAAGTTGAGAACTGGCTTAGATATGCTTGATTTAGACACCCTTCCTTCTCTACTCTCTGGATAAAAGCAATTAACAGCCTTTTCTTAAAAAAACGATAGCCGGGTTCTCATCTTTTATCCGATTATATATAGGGAATCATCAATTTCTTGTGAGATCGATTAAGAGTAAGTTCGATCCATGGGTAGCAAAACTTGCTCTAGCCGCAGCTTTGGCTTTCAATATTGATCTAACTCGCCATCATCGATACATACCTAAGCTCTAAGAAAGAACTACCTCTACATATGAGACCTTGCAATCGCCTTCAAGTGGAGGATTTCAAATGTTAGATCTCACTTTCCAGAGATCATGGCTTATGAATGCTGAGTCATTCTATACTTGCTTGTAGACTGAGAAAAATACTAGCATGGCTATAACCCTCCCTTGCATTAAGGGCCCTCCGTAGTAGTCTAGTTCCATTTTTTCGCTTTATAAAGGGAACGGACTTGAGCACCTGGTCTTTTATTTTCTTTTATCTTTTATATATATGGTAGTCCTAAATCTTTCCAGGAATGACTGGCTATTTGCTAGCTATGCTATTGTCAAAGAGATTGGGATTGGAAGTTCTTAGCTTCTTCTTTATAAGTCAAACTTGGACCTAGCTGCTAACTCACTGATAAGAAGAACTGTGGGGCACTGACCTCTCCTTCCTACTCATATCTTCTTGTTCTCTTGTAAAGGGAGTTTTAGAGGCAACACAAGTTATGGATAGTAGTCACATGGAAGTCCATATGGAGGCTTATTGCTACCATCAAAGCAAGCAGCCACTCACAGGCAAGCAACATCTGGAGTCTATCACTTAATAATCCTAATGCCTAAAAGATCCACTATCTACTGTCGGCCACTGCTGCCTACGATCCAGTGTACAGGCCTTTCCCAATAAAGAGTTTATTCAAGGTAACCAAAGACCGAATAGCCTAGTAAAATAAGTATGGTTTCTAAGAGGGCTGTTCTATAGCTAGGATCTATCAATTCTTATTCCATCTTGTAGGGTTGTCTATGTATAATAGAGCTAACTTACTTAAGTATGTGTGGCCATGTCCACGATGAAGAAAAGCAATGGGCCAAGGGAAGAGGAATTCGGCTATAATTAAGGAAATCCCAGTAGAAAGGAATCCCTACTATGTTCTCACTTAGTATATCTGGTGCAAGGTTGTAGGGCAAGATCAATAGGTCAAGTTTGTTATCTTCTGGGTGAGACTGCACCATCAATAGCTTATCAATCACCATCTTGTGCAAGATCCCTTCCAAGTCGGTAGCCGGTAGCGGCACTAGTTCTTTCTGTATTTTCTTTATTCAACCGATGAACCTTTTCCTGTGCATAGGCTGAGGAGCAGTTGATTCTCGCGCAGAAGTTGAAAAAAACCATTTAGGCCTTTCTCTCTCTAAGCTGACGTTTTGAGCTTAGGGTGGACACAAGGTTTTCTTACTTCTTCAATTCCACATATAGATCTCCCGTGTCTTTCGGATATTTCAATGTACAGGAACAGGGTATTCAAACCAAGCTTTTCTGTTGTTTAAATGAACTCTGTCACCCTTCTTTTCAATAGAAAATGACTTTTCACAGCTATATAAAATGAAAAATTGAAAAACAAAAAGGACTCTATGGGAAGGAAATGGTTTTTATTGTTTTTGCAGCTATATGAAACCAAATTCTTTTTTTTCAAGCCTTAAGAGCATCGCTTCCAATTCGAAATCAAGTCTATAATGAGTGATCTTTCCCTCACCGAATCTAGCTCTGAGGGTTCGTATTTACTAGATTGAATACAACTCCTATTTACTTTGTCTGTCTTCTGGCCACTTGCTCTGGAATTGGACACCTTCGCCTGCACCACAATAGTAATATTAGAGAGTCAAGACGAGAAAGAACTCTATAAAAGTGGTTTTCAATCCTGGATTGCCATTTCAAAGCAAAAAGCCACAGAATCGATCAAAGAACTTAAACTGGCTCACAGTAGAGTTAGCACTACGGTACTTAACTACGCCCTTCCTCTACAGTAGTACCCCACGCCCTTTATAAGAGTGCTGATCTAATGTCGTATCCTCCGCCTGACACAAAATGGAAAGTAAGCCTATTCATTTTTTAGGAGTTAGCCTCTTTCCAGTAGTTAGTAATCCAAAGTTGATACAAAAGAAGAATTTTATAAAGTAAGTGAAAGCAGCTAAACCCTCGTACTCGCTAGTATACTCTGTTACACCACCTACGTGCTATCGGTTATAGAATAAAGAATTCCAGCCAAGTAGGCCAACAAGCAAATGAGCATACGTTAAACCCTGGAGTATTTCGCGTCAGTTGGGGAAGATATATAGAAAAGAACTAAGCTAGTGGGATCAATCTCTTAGTTCAAGCGCAAGGGAATGGATCAAAGAATACATTGCCAATATCGATTCGGAATCAACAGTAAAGGAAGAAAGGCAAGAAAGAGAGAGAACTTCCTAAAAGAAGAAGTGCTCCAATTAGCCCTCATAAAGCCTAACGCTCAAAAGGCAGTTCACTGGGTAAGACCTCCCATCAGCTAGTTTGGTCGTTAGGCCGCGAAGAAAGGGATTCCTTAAACCTCGATTACAGAGTAACGTACTATTAATTCCATGTTACTCTTATGCCAAATCGGCTCTTATGCTTATGAAATTGACTCCTAATCTTAGATTAGAGCTTGGCTAGTTACTTCTATTTCTTCTTTTTTATTTCAAAAGAAAGACTCTTAAACTATAGAGAGCTATGGTTGGTTGTTGACCAACGGAAAGATCAACTCCAACTCTGATGGGCGGGTCCATTCCAATTCCCAAAAAAGAACCTAAAGTACCGCTCTAATAGGCCTTTTTTCCTTTTGTTCGAGATTGTCCTCTTATAGACTACTGGGCAAAGCCCAATATGAGCTAAAGGAAAGGTCATGCCCTATTTTCCCACTCTTAGTCTTAGAAAGAAGAATTACTTTCCGGCAAAAAAAGGGTGTCGCTTCTTAGTCCCTTTCTCTTATGGAGAGCAAGAGCGGGTAAAGTTCTTCAATACTCGTCTTTTCCCCGCTAAAGGAACCCTTTGATTACAAGGAAGAAAATCAAGTCAAGACAAGAAGTCCCTCCTATTTATTGATCATCAACATCCAATCCTAGTAGATTCCTGATGCTTATATCGCAAACAAGGGTCCTATTAGAGAGATGGTCCACTTGAGAACGATGAATGGTGCAAACAAATAGAAAATCTTACTATAGTTGATGAGATTCTTCCCTAACGAACAGAATGACCAACCAATGAAGAGCTATCAGTTCTTACTTTTTGAACTTGCTCTCATATTGAGAAAGTCAAAGGTTTGACTACTCTCGTTCTGGAATACGTTATGAACTCACCCATGTCTTTTGAATGAGATTGTAGGAAAGGGAAATGTCACTGCCTCAGTAGACGCTTAAGTATTTGATCAGGCTTGCTGCCACTTTATTCATATGTATAGTAGGGTAACCGAGGCTACCTCATCGGCTGATGTTAGTATCCCCTTATCGTCGTCGACTACTTCTGGCACGGAATTGGATGTGAGTTCTCCATGTTGGAAAACGTAGGGAAAAAAAATAAAATAAAATAAAATTACGAAAATCCACCAAAAAGATCTGCACATACTAGAAAAACCGATTGGATAGAAATTACCTCAATGTTTTGATTGTTCTATATGGAGGCGCTGCAGTTTATGCTTCGCTCTCTACTGGTATCCACGCGACGAACTCCTCTACAAGTGATGGGGATGCTAGCTCCTTCTGTGTTATGAAAACTGTTTAGAACTAATCCTAACTATCTGGCAATTTTTTCGTGTTTCGGAGAGAGGAGGCAAGATCCTATATCGCCGTTCTAGGGTTTAGGATTTTATATTTCTTTTCTAACTGATAAAAGAAGGCCGCCAAGAAATGGTTAACATAACCTTTTATAGTTGTCAATATCAAAACCCTAACTGTCATCTAATGACAGTTTAATCTCGTCCATCTATTCCTATAATCATCCAACGGTTGGATGAGTAATATTAAGTAATTAATTTCATTTATTCGATTAAATAAAATTAATTACTTATTAACTTATCAGAAAATACAATATGGAATCTGATTCCCCTTTTGTATACGTTCAACGAATCTGGACACAATCTAGATTCTTTGAACGTGGACATTATGCTCACAAGATCGTCTATGCGTGTGACCCCTGTAGGTTCACTTAACGTTGGCAGTGAATGAAAAATGTCCTAGACATTTATTCACAAAACATAAGCGGCCTCTAGCAAGACATTATGCTTACCCAAGTTAAGTAAATGCAATAATAACCTAGCATCAGATTTAATATTTAGTCCTTTTGTCACACGATATCCTAATTAAGTATAAGGCATGGACCAAGTCATCCTTATAAAACTTAATTAACCATTTACTTGATCATCAGGCAGACTGTTCTAACAAATAATATTAATAACACCTTATTAATACTTATTTGAGCATGGCCATGCATATTTTCCAGTCTTCCTTATCAAGGGGCCCATGGATATCTTTTCTAAAAAGAGAGGGACAAATCCCTTTCACTATCTCCAATTTCAAACCATGACAAGAAAATAAGACAACCAGTAGTCATAATAATCACCTAATTAAAAGTGATGTTTGACTATGTCAAAACATATTTTCTCTCCATGCAAGAAACATTAGAAACATCAGGTCAAAGGACATCAAATATAAAACTAAGAAATGCTTATAACTTAAACCCATGCAATATTTCTTCTTCACTTTGGGTCATGTCCAATACAATATTCTCAATATGTATTTATGAATTGATTTTATATCTCATATTGATGATAAGTAAAACTTGACCATCAATCAACTTCACACGAGTTTACAAGATGTAATAAACTAGGGATAAATAAGAATAGTATTTTATTAGCTATAAGGGTTTACTATCAAGTCACATACTTGATGACCAAGAGCATAAAATACAATTAAAAAATACATGCTTCATAAATCATAAATGTGAGTCAATTGATCTTAGGGCATATACTAACACTCCATGTATTGGCTTTCAGGTGGTTAATAGAACTCTATCTGTAGATAGCTCTTGGAAGAACTTCATATAGCGAGTAGTTGAGGGTATTCAACAATATATACCAAGTACTTTAATTGGAGTTCAAGGCATTATTGACCTTAAGGCTTTTCTGATGACTGTGCTCGTTGGGGCATTAAGCCTAAGGTCCATTTGACCCTTGCCTTTGGCTTTCCCAGGCATTACTCATTTCTGGGCTTTATCTTTGAACTTCTCAACATTTCAGGGATAGAAGTACTTTCTTTCGGGTATAACAAAACGGTTTAGAGCTTTACGTTGTTGTTCAATAAAAGTGCAGTTGTTCAAAAAAGTTCCTCGTGTAATGAGCGGGCCAAACCCCGGCGTCCTTCCTCCGTGGAGATATGTGATACTTGTCTACGAGTGAGAGGTCGGCAGTGATAGTTGTGTACGATTGCGATGTTCGAAGTGATCGCACTACTCTTGTTTTGTTCGAGCGAGCTGTCTGCCAGTATAATTGATGAGTCTACCCGAAGTGAGTAAAGGTCGAAGGTCTATGTCTGTGCTTGATATCTAGAACCTTTTCCTAACCCTTTTCTTGAAAAAAGTTGAGTTCTTTCTTGTTTGTTAGTTAGTTTCCTTGCTTCCACTCGATTCCCTACCAATAAGGTATCGGTAGCAGTACCTAGCCAGATGAACAAGCACCTTCCAATGGCACTTTCCCTACTCTATTCACTAGTTAGGTCTTTTGTGCAGTGATAGTCAGAGTCTCAGTCTCAGTGTCATTCTCACTGTATGCATATTTCCTTCTTTAAGGTCTCGGGTTGAAGGGTTAAGGTCTTGAAGGAAGTAGTTCCATCTCTGATCACCATCTGTTTCGACTCCTTCGTTACCTAGTGATGAGCTTGACTGGTACTCTAAGACAAACGTGGTCCGATCTGGCAAAGCTGGCTCAACGTATGCTCTAGCTAGCCTTCTTTAGCATTCAAACCAGCACCATATTCGTCAACTCTGCTTGACCATTTTCCCCCTCCTGGTGCCTCTCACATCACAGGCTTTTTAGAAAGACACACACGGAGTAGTCCGAACCCCTTATAACTCCATTTTTCAGCTGAAAAGGCGCCGATGAGCACATTGAACTATCCATTGAATCCAGTATTGCATAGATGTATGAAAGGAGAATTTTTAGAGATAGGGTGTGAATTTAGGTGTATTCCCAGTATGCAAACTATTAAGTCAGCCTTTTTCCAGGAGTAGGAGCTAGAGCAAGAGTTAGTAAGCCTGCAAGGATAGAGCAAGTAGTAGAAGTCTTGAGTCCGCCAAGCAACTAGCCAGCTAATCCCTCTAATCCATAAGCTAATGGGTAAGGAAGGAGAAAGAAAGCTAAGCCAAAACCTATAGGTTTTTACTCCCAGATGCTATCTAAAGTAAGTTGAGATTGTCAATTTCAT
This sequence comes from Catharanthus roseus, assembly GCA_028651295.1. NCBI lineage: Eukaryota > Viridiplantae > Streptophyta > Magnoliopsida > Gentianales > Apocynaceae > Catharanthus > Catharanthus roseus. Next base: position 13,881,711 of record JAPQWS010000076.1, read on the forward strand.
TTCATGAACCATCAACCCCTCTAGCCCTAGATCTATCGTTAGGATTGGGATCTTTTGCAAACCAGCTCTTAAGCTAAGTCTCTATCCTAGCAAGCAAGTCCATCACTGTATGAACAAGCTAACCAACTAGCCTTTGGTTGTATTATACTATAGGAGTCACCAAGTCAGTTAGGTTTTAGAGTAGGTAGACTAATAAGAAGCTATGGAAGAAGAAGAGAACAGGTAGCTGGTTCTAGACTAAGCTTTTAAAGCAATTCCCTAGTGAGAATAGTGATGGTACCTTAACCCTGTTCGAGTAACTAATTCCCAGGGGATATGAATGATATAGAGGAAGGAAGTCTACACTCGTGCCCATAGCTTAAGAAAGGTGCTAAGCTTTACCAGATAGGACAAGCAGAAGTTGAGAAAGATACCTCCCGACATACAGTAGAAAGTCAAAGAAGAAGTCATGAAGCTATCACAAGCAGGCTTCATCAGAATGGTGGATGATTCTGAATGAGTATAAAAAAAAAAGTTCCCATTGCAAAGAAAGATGACGCGTGGGAGTCTGCATCGACTTTCACAACCGCGTCTCCAAAGGCAAGCAGAGCTTGCCCTCGTCGACTCAACGGCCGGACATGAGAGGTTATCATTCATGGACGGTTTCTCAGGCTACAACCAAATCAAGTTGCTGAGGGAGATCAGACAAAGACGTCCTTCATCACAATATCAGGCAGAGGGGGAACATTCTGTAAAGTGTTTCCCTTCCTGTCCAAGATCGAAGCATAGAGGAGAACTGAAAGGTTAACGTAGATAGTTCCGACCCTTAACAGCCTCCCCCCCGAGGCTTACTAATTGGTAAATCAATTCCAACTTTTTCTTGACTGTTACACCCAGAAGAAATGCTCGGTGAATAGATGCAATCGTAGAATAGTATACCCTCTCCATCATAGAAAGAATCTTCCTAACAGAGGCCTGGTATCTATAGAAAGCACATAGTGTTAATTCCAGCCACTGTAAGTGCTACATTATCCATCGATTGATCCCTAGGCTCACAAAGCTCACAGTTGGCTTGGGAGACAATGGAAACCTTTCTCATCAATAGGCATCTTCTCAGCAAGAGAGTGAAGAATGAATGATTCTCTAAACAAAACAAAAAGAGTGATTGAGTCCGACTCAAGCGAGTGAGTGAAAGGCGCGATAAGAGAACAAGTTCGACTCGCGAACGATGAGCAAGAGCAAGTGAAAGACCAATCCTTTTGCGCCAATACTGTTGCGAGACTGGTACTTTGCAGCTCACGAGCAACATATAAACTAAGGCCATTAAGGTCACTCCCTCATTTTTTTTTTGAAGCCCTTTCTATTCTCTTTCTAGTATGGTTCCTCCATAAAGAACACTGAACGCTCAGCTTCGCAGAGCAGAGCAGTTCTATCCCCAGCTCACAGCATAGTGTGGAATCTGGATCCTTTCATCAAGCACTATTTCTTTTAGTGTTCTGACTCTATTAGATCCAGTCATAACCTAAGCCTTCTACTAAATTACTATGGAGAGCCTAAGCTCTATTTCAGAGATTTGACTCTCTTACTGTGATTAGCTCCTACTAGTAATAAGCTGTTCCCGAGCCAGGTTCCCTGGATCCACGCGTTCCTAGTCGGGCTTAAATGGATGAATTAAAAAGCGCGCCCGGGTAGACTTCAAGAGCTCTTGCTTTGCCTATCCTCCGACTTATTATTCTGGGGGTCATTGAAAGATACGAACCACCTATTCTTTAAATTAAAGCCCTACCATTAATTTTAATAAAATGAAAGCTGCTTGCCCTCACTACTAAAAAACAAAATCCCTCCCCTTACTCTAGCAAGTAAGCAAATAAACTACATTCTGTTACCTACTTTTACTCATTTCTTCCTTAGCGGCCTCAATACAAGATAGGCACTGGAAAGGATATTTAATCAAAACCGGGCTATCGCCCTATTCTCTCTCAATTACCTATCCTTTATAGATAAGGGGGAGTCCCTTAGCAGTAGCTTCCAACATTAAGCTCAAGTGCCAGATATGAATGTTTTATGAATTTAATACGGGACTACTTACTTACCTAAAGTTCACTTTTGGCTTACCAAAAAAGTTTACTGAAGGAACTGACCTAAGCATAGCTCTCTCTCTCATCAAATACAAATGCCAAGAAAAGAATAGAGAAGGGATTCCTTGGATAAGTGAAAAAATGCTAAAAAATGCCTTTCATTTCTCTTTTAAGGCCTTTGTCCTACTTATAGAATCAGTCTTCTAGCCTATCGAAATGTTTTTTTATTTTAGCAACCAACAACACAAGCACTTTGTTGGCACTAAAAAAGGGTTATTCAATCCACTAGTGCAACTGAAGGAAATCCCTTTTATTAACCGGAACAAACAAGAAAGAGCTCATAACCACTGCTTGTGAACAGCTCTCCTCAGCTGAGGGACACCTACTGTTATTAGAAGTCTAATCTCTCTCAGGTCCAGTTTCGATCTCGAACTAACTTTTCTTAATGGATAGGCGGGAAGAGAGATATTCAGAAAACCCGATTTCTTGTCTTACGACAGCCTGACTCAAAAGAGAAAAGAAGACCGGACTAAAAGAGATATCACTTTCGATGATTGAACTTTACTTTTATATCCAAATTGGAACTGGATTTAAACGTCTTTGGACCCTGCTTAGGGTCGGGTTTCACTACACTTTCACTTTCATGTAAAAAATGTCGACATGCACGTGCAATATCGAATTTGACTTTCCAAAATCCTTGCTCCTGGCTCATATTCACATAGGCCACTCATAAGAATAAGACGTTAAACTCCCAAAAATACGTGTAATTGAGAGACTCAGAATATCAGTGCCATGGGTAAATGTCTACCTTCAGGAGAATCTTACCGAATGAGTTTCAAACCTGTCTTCTTTGCTTCCCAAGATATTTAGGGAAAAGGGCCTTGTCGGCCACCGCTTGCTGACGACGGAACGCATCGTAAAGGGTTCTCGCCTTGGACTTAGTTGGAAAGGTAGGTGTTCGGCATGTCCTTTGCTTGCGAACATCTTTAGTAGGGTGGTTTGGAGGTCCCATTCCTCACGTTTACCGTTGTCCCCAGACTTCGCTCTTTCAACACTTGTATACTTTCTAAAGAGTCAAGCATGCCCCTGTTCCTGTCTCTAAGTGTGTGATCCACCGATTTGCTGAGTGACTTTTTACCGCTGGAGTCCCTCTCTCTTAAAGCCCTATCAGACTTCCCCCTTGTTTACTGATTGAAATTGAAGAAAACCTTATATGGTCTCAAACAAGCGAGAAAGTCCCTGCAATAAAAAAGGAGCACTAACGCACATCCTCTTTCTTGCTCGTTAGCGCAATGGCTTTCGCGCAGCTCAATCCTTTCCTTCTTGCTTTCGAGCCTCGGAGCTTGCTGGGTAGTGAAGTGGTCCGTGAAGGTTAAATAAGACTTGTGTTAAGCAAGTAGAGTAGTTAAGCCGGAGAGGCAAAAAAAAAAGCAAGAAGCGTTTTTCGTTCGATCGACGGAATCAATCGTACTTTTCATTGCTGTGGATCGGCTTTCATAAAGCACCTTTGGGCAGCAGCTACTATTGGGATAAAATTCCGAGATCAATTCGACAATTAAACTATTTAAGCAATGATCTTATCTATGTCATTTCTCTTGACGCGATACAAAAGAGACTTTCGAGAGTCACTTAGCCCCTTGATCTCTTCTTTCAAAAAAGGCGCTGTGCGGGTAAGTCGATCAAAGTAAGAGCGGGGATCTGGAAGATAGGGTTGATATTGGGTCAACTATGGTAGTGATTGAGGAGGTCTTGTTCTGTGATAAAAAAAAATGACTTTAAAGCTTAACACCCTCAGATTAACCTCTTTTCTTTTCCTAGGTTTCAGTCTAGAACTCTCGTTACTGATGGTTGAGAAAGCCAATTAGCTGCATCCTGTCGTTCCTAAGCTGAGGATGTTAAATCAAAGGTGTACAAAGGAATATTGTATTACCTGCCCTTGCAGGAGTGGTACTGCTTCAGATATACGTCCTACGCCCCTTATTTTCATTCTCTAAACGAACTCTGGAACGAGCAGTATTGATACTATTGCATCAGATGTAATCTAGGAATGAGCTTTTCCTAGGCTTCGATAGCAATGTAGTGGAAAAGGAACTATCATTAGACGTAGCGGGGAATGAATTCAGATGTTGCAATCCCCCTGTCCTCTCTTTGTGATACTCAATAGACCCTTTTCCCTGGAACCAGACTACGAACTAGGAGTTTTATTCAGATTTCCCCACCTATCATCCTTGTCACCCTGTAGTTTAAGAGGTCAGTGGTAGGACCTTCTTCTCCTGCTTTGGACTTAGTTCTGATCCTTTTACTACTGCCTCACTCGCTTACCTGAAGGCGTCAGGCTTAAGACAGGCTGAAGGCAAAGCGAGAGGGGCATCAACTTTTCAGCTTGCTGCTTTCACTACGACCTTCCCCACCTAATCTTCCTTCCATATAGGCAGGGTATGGGAGAAGTCCCAGAACTACGCTTGAAGCTTCATTCAGATTGATTCCAGTCGCCGTTACTCCACATCAATCCGTTATGGCTTGACCTCTTCCTTAGCAGTTACGGATTCTTTGGGCAGCCATATTTACGTGAAATGGTTCCCCAACCGGCTCCGACTTAGATCACTTTGATTCGACTGCTCTTGGGCTTTCAACAATCTTCTTTCAAGATTGTTTAGATTACATGGCGGTCTGGTAACTTTTATTATAAGAACTTACTGAAGAATCAGTCTCACAGATGAAGATAAAAGCTATTTCGGATTTATGAATGTGTGCAGCATCGGGTAGATTTTGTGGCCAATTCAGTCTACTGCCCATCCCCTAAATGGCCGGACCGGAAGGATTGACAGAATAAAAAAGAAATTCCCTCAGACCATCTTTTCGCACAACCTCCATGCAAACTTTATATGCAAAACTGAACATAGAGGTTCAAGCACAAAAGTAAATCGATTCGACGGAATCCACACGTTGATATAGACTCCATACAAAAGAGGGAGAGCATTCATCCTTCTGAGGGACTACTCCTTAGGAAAATAAAAATAACAAAACAAAGGCAAAATGTATCGAGAGGCCCACTTTTTGCATTTGGAAAGGTTTAAATAAGAGTTTGTCTAGCGTCTTTCGCTGTCTGTTATTAGAAGAAGAAAGGGATAGGTGGAGGACTAGAAATCCGGGATGCAGAGAATAATGCTAGGAAGAAGAGGAGGCAAGGGCTAAGGCTGTAGTTTCAAATCAAACTTCTGCAGCGGAGTCGGCTTAAGTATAGGTTCTATCACTGAATCATCTAGGTAAATAGAGTCATGGCTGTTCCGCTGGAAAAGGCACCTTTCAGGCTAAGGAAAAATGGCAACTAGATATGTGTTTAGCACAAGAAATAAAAGATCAGATGCCTAGCGCGGGCAATGTTATAGTATATCCTAACAGAGGAGAGTACCTCTAGAGGGAATTTCCCTATAAGGTAAGTTTCTTTTCTTCTATAGGCAAATGTATTTGTTAGGGTGATTAGACGGTGCCTCAACGGTGGATTAGCTTGTCGCTATCGAAACAGGAATGGAAGTAGACATAGTCTTCCACTTAACGATCTGCCTTAGTAAACACTCGAAACTTTCTTTGGGTGCCTTAATATGTGTCTTTCTTTGCTTGGTTCCTGCGCTTGCGCTAACGCCTAATAGATAGATGTGGGCTTTCCCCCGGGTTCTCCCCTATAGTGCAACGGAAGTAAAGCAAGCAGAAGTAGGGAGAATTTCAACTGCTTCATCTGTACTCAACACTGCTCCTCTATCTTGGTTAACATAATCAACAACTTCTGCTGAATATACTGCTATTGCATCAACCGACTCAACTTCTCCTGCGACTGCTACTGAACCGACTAGCTAAGTTCCCTATGAAGCTACCGTCTCTGCTGCTGGTCATGGAAAAATGGATGAAACTGAAGGGTCTGCTTTGACGCTCTTGACCTTCCACTCCTGACTCAGCTATGGCTTTTGAACTTATATGGGAGCTCCTTCTGGCTATACTATAATTGGATAGTCTCAGTCTTAGTTCAGTTTGAATCCGAAGTCAATGAAGCACGAAAACCGAGAAGTGCCAATAGCTTGGGCCTTAGGTCGTAGGTCAGTGAGCAGACTCAAGGCTCGTACACATCAGTTCACGGAAAACCACCCGAGGTAAATTCTTATTAGGTTACCCACCCTATAATGCAGGATCTATACCCTTATTTTAAAAGAACTTTATTTCTACCAAACTCTTTTGAAGCTTTAATCTCGACCCTGAAGGAAGTTTGAAAGTAGGATAAGATTATACTTTTTCTTTTATTTTATAAAAGGGCAGCAGAAGTTGTTGCAAATAGTTTGACATATGGATTCTCTCTTCTGAAAGCTAGTTAGTTAGGGATGGCAGTTAGTCAGCTAGGCTTTGAAGCAGTTGGCCTGTAAGCTAATCTGATTGCCTTTTTTTTACCTTTCCTCTTCTTTTTTCAGTTTTTTTACTTCTTACCGGCGAGCGGAATAGCTATTCTAAGCAGAATTGACTCTAAAATAGATTTCTCTTGGCTCTTCAGCCAGGAAGTCCGAAAACTAGTCAGTTGTAGGCCAGTCATCAGTAGTTCTAGTTTTATTGATTGGGAGGGCGCTCTCACATGTTCTACAGTACCTCCCGTGAATACTCCGCCGGTATGAAAAGTTCTTAATGTTAATTGAGTAGGTTCTGCAATCAATTGACAAGTCCAATCCCGATGTCTTGATTTCTAGTGGCAATACAACGTGGACCCATATATATCATCTGCAAATACACGACCAATTAATGTTTGAATAAAAACCCTTTCCGGCATCATCACATTTGAGGACTCACAGAAATACCCCGGGGATGCCACAGTCTGCTTGGCATACAACAATATGTTGAACTACCTCAACAAGTCTACGCGTGAGATATCCAACATCTTATGTTCGTACAGCAGTATCCACAACCCCTTTACGAGCTCCGTAGCAAGAAATGATATATTCTGTTAAAGAGAGTCCTTCGCGTAAATTCTTTGAATAAGTAAATCAATCATTTATCCTTGAGGATCCGACATTAAGCCTCTTATACCTACTGATTGATGTACCTGAGATGCATTTCATTTCCTCTAGCTCCCAAAAAAGACATTATATGAACTGGATTAAAAAATAAAATTCGGACTCATTTCTTGTCGCAAATATTCACTTGTAGCATACCATATTTTAATGGATTGGCGTAATTTTCTACTACGTGTACAATCCCATAATAGTGGTGTTTTTTATAAAATTAAACTTTTATGTTCAGCATCTTGAACTAGCCATCCTTTCGAAGGTAATGAAATTGATGTAGCCGTAGCTTGTTAGAAACCCAAAGTTTTTACTTGATCCAAGATGTGGGATCTCTATGCCTTTCCAAAGTGATCTATTAATCCACTAATAAGTCGTTTCATGGCAGTTCCGTCTATCTCTTTATTGTGAAAGACCAGATTGGCCCGTTCTGTCATAAGTACCTCCATATTCTGCTGAGTAGGATTCGATAATGGGTTTGGGTAAATGATTGGAAAACTTCTTTTTCTCGATCTCGATTCACATAGAAATTCTGGAACTATAATCCTAACTGAACTAGAGAGACCAGAATTCCTGCCAGTATTATACAATTACTTAGCTCAGTTAGGTACCATATGAACAGGCATGAGAAAATCCCTGTATGGCTTCGCCGATTTCTCGATAAAGAGAAATATAACCAATAGTGGTTCGAATGTATATAAAAAGAATTTCGTTTTTTATACTTCTTACTATTAGATAGTGTCCATAAATTTCATAGTAAGTTCCTAAAGATTCATAATGAACTTCGATGGGAGTTTCTCTTGAAGCAATAACACGTTGATCTAGTCGCCACCAGAAAAGGGCTGTCTAAATTGATTCGTTTTTGCCGATAAGCCCCAATTGCATCATAGGAATTAAAAAAAAGGTTCTTTCATATACTCATAGTTATTATTATCACTTCTTTTATTTTGATAGTTTCTGCAATTACTCGAATTATATCTATTTACATAAATACCTCTACTGTTTCCGCTCGTTAATACATAGAGTCCCATAAGCATATCTTGAGTTGGTATGGAAATGGGATCCCCAATAGCTGGAGAGAAAAGATTCATATGAGAAAACATAAGTAAACGGGCCTCTGCTGGGGCCTCCAAAGATAAAGGTACATGAACATCTATTTGATCCCCATCAAAATCTGCATTAAATCCCTTACAAACTAGTGGATGTAAACAAATAGCACGCCTCTCCACTAAAATGGGTTGGAATGCCTGTATGCCTAATCTATGCTGAGTGGGTGCTCTATTCAACAATACAGGATGTCCCTCCATAACTTCTTGAAGTGTTTCCCATACAATGGGCTCTTTTTCCCTAATTTGACTCTTAGCAACTCCTATGTTTGAAGCAAGATGTTGTCTAATTAGACCACGAATTAAAAATGTCTGGAAAAGCTCTATTGCTATTTCTCGAGGCAATCCACATCGATGTAATGAAAATGAAGGACCCACAACAATAACGGAACGACCTGAATAATTAGTCCGTTTGCCAAGCAGAGTCTCACAGAATCTTCCCTCTTTACCTTCAATTACATCTGAAAATGACTTGTAAACTTTATTATGACAATCCTTCATTGGTTGGCCGTGAATTCCATTATCAAGAGCATATCCACCGCTTCTTGTACTAACTTTTCCTGGCGCATTAGTAATTCTCCTGGTGTAGATCTACTTGTTGTTAATAGATCGGTAATCGTATTTTTCTGATAAATAACTCTTCTATAGAGTTCATTAATATCCGAACTCATTAGCTTACCCCCGTCTATCTGAATGATCGGTCTCAACTCAGGAGGAAGAACTGGTAACAGACACAAAACAATCCATTCTGGTTCTATATTTGTTCGAATAAAATGCTTAGCCAATTCCATACGTCTAACAAAAAAATCCTTTCTTCTTCCAAATTTTCGATCTTCCCATTCATTCCCTGTGGGACCTTCTTCCCCCGATTCTTTCCACTCTACTAATGCATTTTCTACAATAATTTGTAGATCTAGATCGGCTAATTATTCTCGGATAGCACCCGCGCTAGAAGATATTTCTCGATTTCGAAATGTATCGAAGCCTTGGGTAGTAGAAAAAAAGTGGGATGCTGTATTTCCAAGATTGGATTTCATATTTGAATGAACCTCGTAATCGTAAGAAAGTGGTTTTTTTAATTGTTGGCCTAGCAAAAGCAAAATCGGGACAGAATCCTATAGGATCTCCCCTCCTTCAAAATCGAACTTGCAAATTTGCCTTCATCCGGCTTAAGTAGGTACATCAAATAAAGAAAGGGGTTCTCGCGTTCAAATTCTAGAAAACCCAAACAACACAAAAAGATCTACTCCTTACTCAAGTTCCTAGTCAAGACCAAGCAAGATTTCATTGATTCTGTCTTTCGATTTTCTTCATTTTTGATTTAATTACGACATAAATGAAAAAGTCTTTTTTACGAGGTAAAAATTTCTATTTCTGTTTATTTGTTCTGAAATCGACCATAGATCAATTCCCCCTTTTATTTCTTTTTATTTTGGAGTATTTATTACATACACCCCTAATCTAATTATGAGCTTCATGTTACTTCTCCCGAGCAACATGTCAGGTCCAGGGCATCCCAATTTGATTGGGATGACAGTTTCTCATTCCGAATCTATAAAATCAGGATTTCGATCAAATCACACATTGCAGTATACTAAGCCTTCTAATTCTTTAAGGGATTTATCTAAAAGATTCGCAATATAACTTGGCAGACGCTTTAAATACCACACATAGGTTACTGGACATGCGAGTTTGATGTAGTCCATTTGATACCTTCGTATCTGAGAATCAATAAATTTGACTCCACATTGTTCACAAAATTTTGGGTCTTCTTTTTCATTTCCGACTAATCGATAATTTCCACAAGCACAAATTCCACTTTTTATAGGAAAAAATATTCTTTAAAAAAAAATCCATCCTTTTTCGGTTTATTGGTTTTGTAATGAAAAGTATAGGGTTTTGTCACCTCTCCGACAATCTCTCCATTAGGCAGGATTTTAGTGGCTCAGGCACTTATTTTTTTAGGAGAAACTGATCCAATTCGGAGTTGTTGATGTTTATACCGATCAATCATAGAAGAAAAATTCAGATTCATTTCGATTAAGTTTCCTTCCTATTAATCTTGAAGTTCTTCTCAGATACAAGGAAATGATTCAGTTCCAGAGCTAAAGATCGTAGTTCTCGAACGAGTAATCGAAAAGATTCTTGAGCATCCTTGGGATTTGGTATTATTCCTCCAACAATCGTAGTCCCCAGTATTTCCTGGCGAGCTCTAATATGATCAGATTTATAAGTAAGCATTTCTTATAAAATATGAGCAACACCAAATCCTTCTAGAGCCCAAACCTCTATTTCTTCTACCTGTTGTCCCCTCTTGCTTCTCCTACCCGTTGTCCCCCCTTGCTTCGCCCTTCCTCTAAGGGGTTGTTGTGTAACAAGAGCATAATGTCCACTGGAATGTCAGTGGATTTTATCATCAACTTGATGAATTAATTTTATGATATAAGGTTTTCCTATTAGAACGGATTGTTCAAAAAGATTCCCCGTTCTTCCGTTAAATATTCGACTTTTTCCTGGATACTGGGGTTCAAATACCCACGGGTTCGCTGTTTGCTTATTAGCTTGATATAATTCAGAAAACACCAGTTTTCTCGAAGCTTCTTGTTCATATCTCATCAAAAGGCACTATTCGATAATGTCTGTCTAGCAGACTCCCCACCAGTTATTTCATCTTATAAAAGAATAGCTGTTGTCACTGTTCAGTACGTAAACCCTAACCAGATGACAAGCAAGCAGTCAGCTATATAGAAAAGTGTTCCACGAGTGAGAACGACTCAATAAAGGAAACACTTTGTTTCACTTTCCTTGAACTGGCCAAAAGCTTTTATTTTAATAGAATTCCATAATTGCATTACCTTCGGCTGCACTTCCTTATCTGTATTTCTGGGCCGGCGTAGAAACCCCTGCTTGAACATGAGCTACGGACCTAGCTCTCTTCCCACAGCCTTCTCAGTTTCCCTGCGATACTCTATTTATCCTGAAGTGAAGATTTCAGGTTCGGTCCTTCATGGCCTACGGATTGCAATCGTTGAGATGTCATTGTAGGGATCAGAAGCGGGCTTGAACTGATTTATTCGGTCTTTAGCTGGCCGACGATTGGAGGCTACTGAAAGAGAAGAAAAGGAAAGGTGGTGCTAAAAAAGAGACTGGTACTGATCTTAAACATAGGGCTACAAAGAAGACAGGAACCGCGTACTCGGGAAAGTGACTTACTTGGCTGGGGAGCTATACTATAACACTAATATGCGGGGACAGAGAAGGATAACCTCTTTGAAAATGGTAGAGCCGTTTGCCCACTACTTACACATCTGGAGTTCTGGATTGAACTACGGAACAGAATTCAAGGGCTGGACTTATAAGCCCCTTAGATAGCACTTCCTCTAAGAATAGAAGAGATTTTTTTTCTTTCTAGTAGAGCTCATCACGACCATCATAACCTAACTCCAAGACTGCTATGGGCACTGATCCTTCTATTCAAAGTTTAGTTTCTCCTGTTGAAAGTATAGCAAGCCTTCCTTCCTTTACTACCACCGACTGGGGACCAGATTACTACTAGAGAAAGGAATGACTATGGGTACGGAATTGGCTTTGTAGCCCGTTGCAAAAGCCGCCCTTTTTTCATCCATTTATGATTTCCTTTCACTAAGGATTTGAAAACCTTATTCGAAAGAAAATCATAAATAAAGCAGACCCGCTAACATTAGAGTGGAGAAAGTGCGTCCTATACTATGACATTCAATAGCAGAGAAAGAAATAAAGCTCGCATCTCTTTTTTGTTTTGGAGCCCCTACCCGCCCGACAGACCATCACCTTTGAGCTAATTATTGGTTGGTAAGGCTGCTAGTCAGCAGTCCAGATTGATGATTCCATAAAGACCACCCGCAAAGAAAAGCATTTCGCGGGGGCAGGAAGGCGCTACTGAGTTCATTTTCACATTTTAGGCGAGTCTCCAGCTTCTGATTGAGCGAGGTCCCACTTATCCATACGTTATGGAAAAGAAAGACTAGGCCAATAGTGCTGCAACAGTAACCTCTTATCCTCGTTCAACGAATAAAGTTAAATTTGCCCTTTCGCGGGGTTAGCTCTTAAATAGAATTAAGGAAGAAAAAAGCATTCAACCTTCCCTAAGAAAATAAGTATGATTTCGTTTGCTATAGATAGATGCTTTCCCAGGACTCTCTTTCACTCAACTTGTATAAAACAAGGTTCAATTAGCGCTTAGTTGGAAGGCGTGGTGATAGAGTTCATATCGAACTCTATCATCAAGGACCAATCCTCGGGCTACTCTTTTTATGCTTATTAGGTAAGTGTTTGTTGTTTTCTGAATGCTTGAAAAGTGTTACAGGATTGATGATTGTGAGAGGGCTTGCAAATTGTTGCTTTGGTTTGGCAGGTATCCTGGGTATGAAAAAACTCAAAGAAAAAATGAGATAGAGGACCACTTACCCCAGTTACCCTGCTGTTCCAAAAGGAGCTAGAAGTGGTGAAATACATTGCTTATATCATACTGTGTCTGTGAGGATGAAAAATGTGTAAAAGGAATGGGACCTTCAAAAAACGAAAACTCGGAGCATACCAGAGGATGTGATGAAAGAAATACGAAGTCACTAGTCCTGTTAACATGATAATCGCGTTATCGCGGAAGGTATAAATCCTCTTTGATATTGGGTATCGAAATGATTTTTTGCATTTATTATTAATTATTATATAATGTAATTATATAGGTTGACTGATGAGTGTATATTTCGTATATAAGTAAAAGTAAGCTATAGTTCGAGGAAATTGTTATGTCCAATTGATTTCTCATATCACAGTTGAACCTAAAGGGTGATATCCCCATTCTTTCTTTGATTTGTCTTAACGATGTCCTTTCTGATCTCATCCGTATTCCGATCGAGTTTCAGTTTCATTCTTACAATTCTTTTTCTGAAGCGGATAGTTCACAATGCTTATTGTATAGATATATACGGAACTAATATGCCAATGCATACAATTATTTTGTTCCTTTGCAAGAAAGTTGTTCTAGGCTTTCTTTTCCCCGAATTGGAAGAGTTCATTTGCCACTTAGACCTTTGGAGAAAAATGTAATGGAGAGGCAACTCTTCCAAGAGAAATGGGAAAGATACCCGGTAAAAATCCGAGAACAAATAGACCAATACAAAAAAAGTAAAGCCTTTCGGAGGAACCTGAAATTGTTCGAACAGGATAGACAAAAAAAGCTATAGGGTGGATAGAGTGGGGGGATCATTATGTAGCTGCCAAAGGCAGAATCGGGAAATCGCTTCTACCTAGTTCCCCAACAGTAGCTTAACTCTTTCTACTGGCGTGGCACTGCTGGATGCTTCTGATCAATAGAACAAGAAGAGGAGTCAGCTAAAAAGAAAGACCACCAAAAGTAACGACCACCAAGATATGTACAGTAATTAGATCTTTTAATCACCCTTTTTTGGAAAATAAATTTTTTTGGGCTTCCGCCCTACACACGGAAGATTGGATTGCCTGAATCACGAGTCTTATATACTGTGTTACGATCACCTCATACTGATAAAAAGTCCAGAGAACAATTTGAAATGGAAATCAAGAAACAATTTTTGGTCATAAAAACAGAAAGGCATGAATTGCGCCATGTGACTCAGAAGACATAACACTTCTTGGTCAAGCCAAAAAGATTGCAAACTAGATGCTCCTACCCCACCATGCCTGGCCCTTTACCTTACCTTAAGAAGAAAAAAGAAGAGGTATAAAGCGTGAAGAATGTAAGAAGTGTATATGATAGAACAGGTAAGGAGTGGCGGCAAACCTTTTGATCGATCAACGCGAGTGAACTGTGCTTAGATGCTTCGTAAAACCGCACCGATCTATGAAAAGAGCTGATAAATGAGTAGGCTTCTCTTTTCGATTCACGGAATGTGATCTGAGACACGATGGGAGTTTGCGTGCCTCGGTAGGAAAGAGATCACCAGAGTATAACACAAGATCGCCTTTGCTTGCTGCCATGGGGTCGACTTGTGAACAAGGTAAACCCAATGGGAACCAAAGGGGGCTACTGCATTGGGCAAAAGACGATCCAAAAAGCGAAGGCTCACCCTTGGAAGCTTAACTTATTATTAAAAGGGGAAAGGGGCAACCTATCTTACTAATAATAAGAAAGGGGGTGAGATAGGTGAGATAGGCAAGCTGGCCCGGCCGCGAGGAATCAAGAGATCTTTGCCGGTGCTGATTGGATCTCGGGTGATGGAATAAGACACCCAGAAGCAACGAGTAGTCGCGATCGAAGCTTGGCTCTAGCCGATAGGCTAGCAGTAAGCTTGGCTATAGCGAAGCGCTTACCAAGTGCGAAGGAAAGGGCCTTCGCCACTTGAGCCGTATGCGGGGGAACTCGCACGTGCGGTTCTTAGGGGGGGAGAGCTAGTAGGAGACATCCCATCCCAATAGCGTATATTTGGAGCTCAATATGAAATCTTTTTTTCTTGCAAGTCCCGTTCGGATAAGGGAAAACTCCAGAGATTGTTTCGAAGTAAGATCATTTGCCTGGACCCTTTCCTGAACCAGAACCGGGGGAGGGTGAAAGAAAAAGGGGATGATAATATCCCATCAATGGGGACTTTCTGTACCTTTCCCCACCCCCCCTCACTCGCCCTTTTTCAAAAAATAAGCCCTGCTCTGCTCCCTAAGGAGCTCCTCTCTGATAAGGAAGGAAAAAAACTTATGATAGTATGGAAGAACTGATTTTATATTTTATTGTGAAAATGAGTTTGTCTCTTCCTATCGCTGTTCTTGTAGGCGTTAGGACTGGCCGAATGCTCAATCAATTGCATCTTCATGATATGGAAGAGAAAATATCCAATTTAGCACTTGAAGTTCTTAAGGAAAAGATTTTCAATCACCTTCAGATACTTTATCAAGTCTATTCGGAGACTCCTCAAAATATTCCGACAGGCGTGAATTTCCAAGCGGTAAGCGAATATTTCTTTTTTGAGGGACCCAATCCTCCTACAAGATATTTATTCAGATATTTTTTTTCTAATGGAGTGCTAAGTAACTACTTTTTCCAAGTTTTACAATTTCTTGGAGGGTAGTTTTTCTTTTTCTGATGGTTCCTGACGTACTGGAGTTCTAACATTTGAATTTCTCTTACATTCTACGTTCCCGAAATGGATCCTATCAAATATTTCACATTTTCTATAGTCATCCCTATTTCAGGTATTCGGGAAATTGTCCTTAATAGACAAATATTACTATTATGTCAATGCCAATTGAATCAATGTTATTAGTTGTGAATTCGAACTTTTTGGTATTTTCCGTTTCTTCGAATGATATGATGGGTCAATCATTTGCTTCATTGGTTCCAACGATGGTAGTTGCGGAATCTGCTATTGGGTTATCAATTTTCGTTATTACTTTCTGAGTCCGAGGGACTATTACTGTAGAATCTATTAATAGTATTCAAGGTTAAACATGACTCCTAGAGAGTTAACAAAATATGAAGTTATCTTCTTCGGACTGTAACGAATCAGTCTTTAAAAACCTTTCGCTCTTTTCTTTCTTTTTGATTTGGTTCGCAGGGTCAGGGCCTTTCTCCTTGCTGGGCGAGTGTATCCGATTCTAAAGTCCTTTCCTAAAGCACTTCCTGTTCAGTTGCTGAAAGATAGAGATAAGGCTTTCTAAATGAGATTGAGTTCCACGAATATACAGGCTAGAAAGATACTATTTGCTGTTATTTTATCTATTTGCGCATCAAGTTCGAAGAAAATCTCAATCTATAATGAAGAAATGATAGTAGCTGCTTATTTTATAGGCTTTATCATATTCAGTCAGAAGAGTTTAGGTAAGACTTTCAAAGTGACTCACGACAGGAGAATCCAGGATATTCAAGAAGAATTGCAGCAATTCCTCAATCCTAACGAAGCAGTTCCTTCGGAATCTAATGAACAACAACGATTACTTAGGATCAGCTTGCGAATTTGTGGCACCGTAGTCAAATCATTACCAATGGCACGCTGTGTGCCTAAGTGTGAAAAGACAGTGCAAGCTTTGTTATGCCGAAACCTAAATATTGTGTCAGCAACATTTCCAAATGCCACTTCTTCCTATCGCATCCGTCTTCAGGACAATCTAGTCACAGGTTTTCACTTCTCAGTGAGTGAAAGATTTGAACCCAGGTGTATGTTGAAACCTTCCATAGTAGAACTCATTCGAGAGGGCTTGGTGGTCTTAAGAATGGTTCGGGTAGGGGGTTCTCTTAAGAATAAAGAAGACGAATAGAATATAATTAATATTCATGCTAACAGAAGAGCGGATCCAATATCAAGACGACTTCTTTCTCAGGAAGTGCAGCAAGTGAGGTATTATGAATGCAGGCGAATCATATGTTATCCATACCATGCCATAGAACACATTACGGGGTGAGCCGGACCTCATCCCTTTATTATAAGTAGTTTTAACCGCTTTGATGAGGAAGCGCTGTGCCCTAGTCCTCGGCTACTCAAGAAGTTGAGAACTGGCTTAGATGGGCTTGATTTTGACGCCCTTCCTTTTCTACTCTCTAGATAAAAGCAATCAGCAGCCTTTTCTTAAAAAAGGATAGCCGGGTTCTCAACTTTTATCCGATTATACATAGGGAATCATCAATTGCTTGTGAGATCGATCAAGAGTAAGTTCGATCATGGGTAGCAAAACTTGCTCTAGCTGCACTTGGCTTTCAATAATGATCTAACTCGCCATCATCGATGCATGCCTAGGCTCTAAGAAAGAACTACCTCTACATACGAGACCTTGTAGTCGCCTTCAAGTGGAGGATTTCAAACGTTAGATCGCACTTTCCAGAGCTCATGGCTTATGAATACTGAGTCATTCTATACTTTCTTGTAGACTGAGAAAAAATACTAGCATGGGTATAAACCTCCCGTGCATTGAGGGCCCTCCGCAGTAGTCTAGTTCCATTTGTTCGCTTTATAAAGAGAACGGGTTGGAGCACCTGGTCTTTTATCTTCTTTTATCTTATATATATATGGTAGTCCTAAATCTTTCCAAGAATGACTGGCTATTCGCTAGCTATGCTATTGTCGAAGAGATTGGGACTGGAAGTTCTTAGCTTCTTCTTTATAAGTCAGACTTGGACCTAGCTGCCAACTCACCGATAAGAAGAACTGTGGGGCACTGACCTCTCCTTCCTACTCGTATCTTCTTGTTCTCTTGTAAAGGGAGTTTTAGAGGCAACACAAGTTATGGATAGTAGTCACAAAAAGTCCCTACGGAGGCTTATTGCTACCATCAAAGCAAGCAGCCACTCACAGGCAAGCAATATCTGGAGTCTATCACTTAATAAT
Organism: Catharanthus roseus; assembly: GCA_028651295.1. NCBI lineage: Eukaryota > Viridiplantae > Streptophyta > Magnoliopsida > Gentianales > Apocynaceae > Catharanthus > Catharanthus roseus. The sequence goes on from JAPQWS010000076.1 coordinate 13,899,242, forward strand.
CCTAATGCCAAAAAGATCCACTATCTACTGGTCGGCCACTGCTGCCTACGATCCAGTGTACAGGTCTTTCCCAATAAAGAGTTTATTCAAGGTAACCAAAGACCAAATAGCCTAGTGAAATAAGTATGGTTTCTAAGAGCGCTGCTCTATAGCTAGGATCTATCAATTCTTATTCCATCTCATAGGGTTGTCTATGTATAATAGAGCTAACTTACTTAAGTATGTGTGGCCATGTCCACGATGAAGAAAAGCAATGTGTCAAGGGAAGAGGAATTCGGCTATAATTAAGGAAATCCCAGTAAAAATGAATCCCTACTATGTTCTCACTTCGTATATCTGGTGCAAGGTTGTAGGGCAAGATCAATAAGTCAAGTTTGTTATCTTCTGGGCGAGACTGCACCATCAATAGGTTATCGATCACCGTCTTGTGCAAGATCCCTTCTGGATCGGTAGCCAGTAGCGGCACTAGTTCTTTCTTTATTTTCTTTATTCAACCGATGAACCCTTTACCACGCATAGGCTGAGGGAACAGTTGATTCTCGCGCTGAAGTTGAAAAAACAACTAGTAACATCCGCTTTTTAGGCCTTTCTCTCTCTAAGTTGACGTTTTGAGCTTAGGGTGGACACAAGGTTTGCTTACTTCTTCAATTGCATATATAGACCCGTGTCTTTCGAATGTACTAGATCGAATACAACTCCTATCCGCTCTGTCTGTCTTCTGGCTGGCCGCTTGCTCTGGAATTGGACACCTTCGCCTGCACCACAATAGTAATATTAGAGATTCAAGACGAGAAAGAACTCCATAAAAGAGGTTTTCAATCCTATATTGCTATTTCGAAGCAAAGCACCACGGAATCTATCAAAGAACTTAAACTAGGCTCACAACAATGTTAGCATACGGTACTTAACTACGCCCTTCCTGTACAGTGGTACCCCACGCCCTTCCTATGAGTGCTGATCTAATGCCGTATCTTCCGCCTGACACAAAATGGAAAGTAAGCCTATTCCTCTTTTAGGAGTTAGCCTCATTTTCGACCCTCTTTCCAGTAGTTAGTAATCTAGAGTTGATACAGAAGAAGAATTTTATAAAGTAAGTGAAAGCAGCGAAACCCTCGTACCCGCTAGTATACTCTGTTATACCACCCACGTGCTATCGGTTTTAGAATAAAGAATTCCCAGGCAAGTAAGCCAACAAGCAAATAAGCATGCATTAAACCCTGGAGTCTTTCGCGTCAGTTGGGAAAGGTATATAGAAAAGAACTAAGGCTAGTGGGATCAATCCCTTAGTTCAAGCACAAGGGAATGGATCAAAGAATACATTGCCAATACCGATTTGAAATCAACAGTAAAGGAAGAAAGGAAAGAAAGAGAGAGAACTTCCTAAAAGGAGAAGTGCTCCAATTAGTCCTCATAAAGCCTAACGCTCAAAAGGTAGTTCACTGGGTAAGACCTCCCATAAGCTACTTCGGTCGTTAGGCTGCGAAGAAAGGGATTCCTTAAACCTCGATTACAGAGTAACATACTACCAATTCCATGTTACTCTTATGCCAAATTGGCTCTTATACTTATGAAATCGACTCCTAATCTTAGATTAGAGCTCGGCTAGTTACTTCTATTTCTTCTTTTTTATTTCAAAAGAAAGACTCTTAAACTATAGAGAGCTATGGTTGGTTGTTGACCAACGAAAAGATTAACTCTATCTCTGATGGGCGGGTCCATTCCAACTCCCAAAAAAGAACCTAAAGTACTGCTCTAATAGGCCTTCTTTCCTTTGTTCGAGATTGTCCTCTTATGGACTACTGGGCAAAGCCCAATACGAGCTAAAGGAAAGGCTGTGCCCTATTTTCCTATTCTTAGTCTTAGAAAGAAGAATTACTTTCCGGCAAAAAAAGGGTGTCGCTTCTTAGTCCCTTTCTCTTATGGAGAGCAAGAGCAGGTAAAGTTCTTCAATACTCGTCGTTCCCCCGCTAAAGGAACCCTTTGATTATAGGGAAGAAAATCAAGTCAAGACAAGAAGTCCCTCCTATTTATTTATCATCAACATCCAATCCTAGTGGATTCTTGATGCTTATATTGCAAACAAGGGTCCCATTAGAGAGATAGTCCACTTGAGAACGATGAATGGTGCAAACAAATAGAAAATCTTATTGTAGTTGATGAGATTCTTCCTTGACGAATGGAATGACCAACCCAATGAAGAGCTATCAGTTCTCACTCTCTGAACTCACTCTCATTTTGAGAAAGTCAAAGGTTTGACCCACTCTTGTTCTGGAATACGTTGATAGAGTCGATTTTTAGCACAAATAAACAACTTAAGTTTTAATTATTAGTGTTTGAAAATATTTTATTTATTTATTAGTCATAATTATTATATTTAATTTATTTTATTTGTCTTTGTGCAGATTTCTAAAAAAAGGAATGGAAAATAAAGATTCCATATTAAATTTGGTAAAGGGAAGCTGCAGTATTTGAATCCTTTAAGGATTAGGATTAAAACTTTAATAGAATCCTTTAAGGATGAGGATTTTAGTTGAATCCTTTTAGGTTTAGGATTTTTCTTCTCTTTTGTTTATATATAGAAGAGCCACACAAGAAGAGAAGGGAGAAAAGAAAGAGAAGAGCTGCATCGACTTTCAATTGGAGAAGAAGAAATCCATGATCTACTCCAAGAAATTGGTTCCTTCTGTCCCTTTAGCCATGAACTAAATTTATTTTTAGAATCTTGATGAAACCCTAGCCATGCCACTTTAGTTTATTTTATTTTTGGATATTTATTATAATATTTATGTGATTGCATATTTTGGGATGTTTATTGGTTTGATTCAATTAATTCTTTGTAATTGTTCTTCTAGAATAATTATTTGGGTTAATTGATATTTTTATCCATGCTTGATTCTTGTAGTATTGAGTATGAGAGATATGTAATTTTTGCGAGTATATTGTGAGTTTTAGAATTGAATAGTTCATGCTAATTTTAGATGATTTATGTCATAGGAATGAATAAGTCATGCTGATGGTTAGATGGATTATGTCATGCACTTAAACACAATATATTTCTTTAGTGAATCAAAGCTTGTAGCCTAGATCACCACATAAAATTTTAATCTTTTCTCCTAAATAAAATGAAATCATTGTTATATAGGTTAGTGGTGGATTCAAGGTTCTAAATCATCTTCTTTGGTTAATCTCCTGTTAGTTTCAGTTTATTTATTTTATTCATTAGTTTTAATTAATTTAGGAATAATAATAAAATCTCATCCTTATTTTTATAAAATTAATTTAGGAAGATTATAATTTTAGTAGTTAAGTCTTTCTCTATGGTTCGATACCCTTATACTTCCGTATTACATTGATCTTGTGCACTTGCGAGTATTGGGTTTAAAACTTAGTTAAAAACCTTAAGTTTTAATTATTAGCTTTTGAAAATATTTTATTTATTTATTAGTCATAATTATTATATTTAATTTATTTTATTTATCTTTGTGCAGATTTCTAAAAAAAAGAATGGAAAATAAAGATTCCATATTAAATTTGGTAAAGGGAAGCTGCAGTATTTGAATCCTTTAAAGATTAGGATTAAAACTTTAATAGAATCCTTTAAGGATGAGGATTTTAGTTGAATCATTTTAGGTTTAGGATTTTTCTTCTCTTTTGTTTATATATAGAAGAGCCACACAAGAACAGAAGGGAGAAAAGAAAGAGAAGAGCTGCAGCGACTTTCAATTGGAGAAGAAGAAAGCCATGATCTACTCCAAGAAATTGGTTCCTTCAGTCCCTTTAGCCATGAACTAAATTTATTTTTAGAATCTTGATGAAACCTTAGCTATGCGACTTTGGTTACTTTATTTTTGGAGATTTATTATAATATTTATGTGATTGCATATTTTGGGATGTTTATTGGTTTGATTCAATTAATTCTTTGTAATTGTTCTTCAAGAATAATTATTTGGGTTAATTGATAGTTTTATCCATGCTTGATTCTTGTAGTCTTGAGTATGAGAGATATGTAATTTTTGCAAGTATATTGTGAATTTTAGAATTGAATAGTTCATGCTAATTTTAGATGATTTATGTCATAAGAATGATTAAGTCATGCTGATGGTCAGATGGACTATGTCATGCACTTAAACACAATATATTTCTTTAGTGAATCAAGGCTTGTAGCCTAGATCACCACATAAAAGTTTAATCTTTTCTCCTAAATAAAATTAAATCATTGTTATATAGGTTAGTGGTGGATTCAAGGTTCTAAATCATCTTCTTTGGTTAATCTCCTATTAGTTTCAGTTTATTTATTTTATTCATTAGTTTTAATTAATTTAGGATAGTAATAAAATCTCATTCTTCTTTTTATAAAATTAATTTAGGAAGATTATAATTTTAGCAGTTAAGCCTTTCTCTGTGGTTCGATACCCTTATACTTCCGTATTAAATTGATCTTGTGCACTTGCGAGTATTGGTTTTAAAACTTATTTAAAACACCTTAAGTTTTAATTATTAGCCTTTTAAAATATTTTATTATTTATTAGTCATAATTATTATATTTAATTTATTTTATTTATCTTTGTGCAGATTTCTAAAAAAAAGAATGGAAAATAAAGATTCCATATTAAATTTGGTAAAGAGAAGCTGCAGTATTTGAATCCTTTAAAGATTAGGACTAAAACTTTAATAGAATCCTTTAAGGATGAGGGTTTTAGTTGAATCCTTTTAGGTTTAGGATTTTTCTTCTCTTTTGTTTACATATAGAAGAGCCACACAAGAATAGAACGGAGAAAAGGAAGAGAAGAGCTGCAGCGACTTTAATTGGAGAAGAAGAAAGCCATGATCTACTCCAAGAAATTGGTTCCTTCTGTCCCTTTAGCCTTGAACTAAATTTGTTTTTAGAATCTTGATGAAACCCTAACCATGCGACTTTGGTTTATTTTATTTTTGGAGATTTATTATAATATTTATGTGATTGCATATTTTGGGATGTTTATTGGTTTGATTCAATTAATTCTTTGTAATTGTTCTTCTAGAATAATTATTTGGGTTAATTGATATTTTTATCCATGCTTGATTCTTGTAGTCTTGAGTATGAGATATGTAATTTTTGCAAGTATATTATGAGTTTTAGAATTGAATAGTTCATGCTAATTTTAGATGATTTATGTCATAGGAATGAATAAGTCATGCTGATGGTTAGATGGATTATGTCATGCATTTAAACACAATATATTTCTTTAGTGAATCAAAGCTTGTAGCCTAGATCACCACATAAAAGTTTAATCTTTTCTCCTAAATAAAATTAAATCATTGTTATATAGGTTAGTGGTGGATTCAAGGTTCTAAGTCATCTTCTTTGGTTAATCTCCTGTTAGTTTCAGTTTATTTATTTTATTCATTAGTTTTAATTAATTTAGGAATAATAATAAAATCTCATTCTTCTTTTTATAAAATTAATTTAGGAAGATTATAATTTTAGTAGTTAAGCCTTTCTCTGTGGTTCGATACCCTTATACTTCCGTATTACATTGATCTTGTGCACTTGCGAGTATTGGGTTTAAAACTTAGTTAGAAAATCTCAATCATACGTTATGAACTCACCCACGTCTTTTGAATGAGATTGAAGGAAAGGGAAACGTCACTGCCTCGATAGACGCTTAAGTACTTGATCAGGCTTGCTGCCACTTTATTCATATGTGTGGTAGGGTAACCGAGGCTGCCTCGTCGGCTGATGTTAGTATCCCTTCATCGTCGTCGACAACTTCTGGCATGGAATCGGATGTGAGTTCTCCATGTATTGGCTTTCAGGATATCGATAGAACTCTTTCTGTAGATAGCTCTTGGAAGCACTTCACATAGCGAGTAGTTGAAAGTATTCAGCCATATATACCAAGTACTTTAATTGGAGTTCAAGGCATTATTGAACTTAAGGCTTTTTTGATGACTGTGCTCGTTGGGGCATTAAACCTAAGGTCAATCTGACCCTTGCCGCTGGCTTCCCCGGGCATTGCTCATTTCCGAGCTTTATCTTTGAACTTCTCAACATTTCGGGGATAGAAATACTTTGTTTCGGGTATAACAGAACAATTTAGAGCTTTACGTTGCTGTTCAATAAAAGTGTAGCTGTTCGTAAAAGTTCATCGTGTAATGAACGGGCCAAACCTCGGCATCCTTCCTCCGTAGAGATATGTGATACTTGTCTACGAGTGAGAGGTCGGCAGTGATAGTTGTGTACGATTGGGATGTTCGAAGTGATTGCACTACTCTCATTTTCTTCGAGCAAGCTGTCTGTTAGTATGATTTTGATGGGTCTACCCGAAGTGAGTAAAGGTCGAAGGTCTGTGTCTGTGCTTGATATCTGGAACCTTTTCCTAACCCTTTTCTTGGAAAAAAGTCAAGCTCTTTCCTATTTGTTAGTAGCTTTCCTTGCTTCCACTCGATTCCCTACCAATAAGGTACCGGCAGGTACCGGCAGCAGTACCTAGCTAGATGAACAAACACCTTCCAATGGCACTTTCCCTTACTCTATTAACTAGTTGGGTCTTTTGTGCAGTGATAGTCAGAGTCTCGGTCTCAGTGTCATTCTCACTGTATGTATATTTCCTTCTTCAAGGTCTCGAGTTGAAGGGTTAAGGTCTTGAAGAAAGTACTTCCATCTCTGATCACTATCTGTTTCGACTCCTTAGTTACCTAGTGATGAGCTTGACTGGTACTCTAAGACGAACGTGGTCCGATCTGGCAAAGCTTGCTCAACATATGCTCTAGCTAGCCTTCTGTAGCATTCGAACCAGCACCGTATTCGTTGACTCTACCTGACCATTTTCCACCTCCTGGTGCGCCTCTCGTATTACAAGCTTTTTAGAAAGACACACACGGAGTAGTCCGAACCCATTATATAACTCTATTTTTCAGCTGAAAAGGTGTCGATGAGCACATTGAACTATCCATTGAATCCAGTATTGAATAGATGTATGAAAGGAGAATTCCCAGAGATAGGGAGTGAATTTAGGTGTATTCCCAGTATGCAAACTATTAAGTCAGCCTTTTTCCAGGAGTAAGAGCTAGAGCAAGAGTTAGTAAGCCTGCAAGGATAGAGCAAGTAGTAGACGTCTTGAGTCCGCCAAGCAACTAGCCTGCTAATCCCTCTAATCCATAAGCTAATGAGTAAGGAAGGAGAAAGAAAGCTAAGAGAAAACCTATAGGTTCTTACTCCCATATGCTATCTAAAGTAAGTTGAGATTATCAGTTTTATTTCGTGAACCAGCAACCCTCTAGCCCTAGATCTATCGTTAGGATTGGGATCTTTTGCAAACCAGCTCTTAAGCTAAGTCTCTATCCCAGTGAGCAAGTCTAGCGCTGTATGAACAAGCTAACCAACTACCCTTTGGTTGTATTGTACTATAGGAGTCACCAAGTCAGTCAAGTTCTAGAGTAGGTAGACTAATAAGAAGGTACGGAAGAAGAAGAGAACGGGTAGCTAGTTTTAGACTAAGCTTTTAGAGCGATTCCCTGGTGAGAATAGTAATGGTATGCTAACCTTGTTCGAGTAACTAATTTCCAGGGGATATGAATGATATAGAGGAAGGAAGTCTACCCTCGTGCCCAGAGCTCAAGGAAGATGCTAAGCTTTACTATATAGGACAAGCAGAAGTTGAGAAAGATGCCTCCTGACATACAGCAAAAAGTCAAAGAAGAGTCATGAAGCTATCACAAGCAGGCTTTATCAGAACGGTGGATGATTATGATTAAATATAAAAAAAGTTCCCATTTCAAACAAAGATGACACGTGAGAGTCTGCATCATCTTTCGTAACTGCGTGTCCAAAGACAAGCAGAGCTTGCCCTTGTCGACTCAACGACCGGACATAAGAGGTTATCATTCATGGATGGTTTCTCAGGCTACAACCAAATCAGGTTGGCCGAGGGAGATCAGACAAAGACATCCTTCATCACCATATCAGGTAGAGGGGGCACATTCTGTAAAGAGTTTCCTTTTCGGTCCAAGATCGAAGTATACGGGAGAACTGAAATGTTAACGTAGATAGTTCCAACCCTTAACAGCCTCACCCCCCGAGACTGCGAATTATGAAAAGGATTTGATGCTAAGTTAAGGCCGAGGCTTATTAATTGGTAAATCAATTCCAACGTTTGCTTGACTGTTACACCCAGAAGAAATGCTTGACTCTTACCTGACCCATGGTTTTTAAAAGACAGCTTCATCCCTTCTTTATCCTATTTTCATCTCTAAATGGTGGTTTAGGAGTGAGAACTTGGTCCACCGGAAGCCCGTAGCTATGGTGAGGCCGAAGTGGCACCATACAAAGAATACAAATAAAAAAACTTGAAACTTGGAAGAAAGGAATCCCCTTTCCTAACTTCTGAGTCAATAGTCCTTTCTTCTCGAACTCCTAGGATTGGTCTATTGCTTTTATAGTTGTTAGTTGAAGTCTGAATTGCAGGTTTAGCTTTGTCTTTGATGCTCTCTCTTCTGTACCCCAAAACAATCAAATTAAAGTGTGCCTGGCTTTAGAGAAGGATTTTTTCTATATTATTTTTCATTCAGTAAAATGAATCAGTCGATCACACACACACACTTGGAGACCATTGGGACAGGAAAATGTCGTTCCTGAAAAAGCCATATTTACATAAAAATTAAATATATATATGGAAGTTCCCTTGTAACCCTAAATTTAAAACCGATGCTATCGGGAATGCTGTTGTGAACAGAGAGTATATTGCCGCCTAGGTACGCACTGACCTGTATGTGGAGTCTTTTTCAAGCACGAATAACAAAAGATATCTAAGCTTCATGAGCTCACCTCAAAGAGGAAATAAAGGATGTGAAAGAGCATCTCTTCTTTGAACACGGGAAATCACAGTTGATGAAAGAAATGACTAAGCCATTCTTATTCTTGGCTTAACCACACTAAACTAACTCCTTCTCCTAACCTGGTGATAGAAGAGAGAAAATTTCTTATTGAGTTACCTACCCTAAGACGCACATCTCCTCTTTTAAAGAGTCAATTTCCCATATTCAAGCTCAAAGCAGGAAACCAAAGAAGGAATGCAGTTTAGTAGTCAACAAGTCTTATCCCTAGATACCAGGTACATGGCAACAAGGAAAGCGGCTAATTGGCTCCACCTCTGACCACGATCTTGGGTACCATGATTGTCGTTGTTTTAATACTGCTTAAATTCGTGACTGTGAAGTCAATGAAGTCGCGGCGTCGGCAGGTCAATCTGTCGGTCTAGGGATAGGTTGGAAAGCAGTTAATCGATATAGAGAATTAGTTCCCCCTACTTTTCCTTAATCGGTATCATGGGTCAGAGTAATTAAGCCTTTCTTCTGTAGTAAGTCAATTAGTAGCTCATACCGCTCCTATACTTCAGGTAGTTTAATAGTTAAGCTAGCTTATAGAATCGATTTCGACGCAAGGATCCGTTTAATAAGGATCTGTCACCGCTGCCAAATCCTCTAACCCCTTTCCGATAAGGGTGGCAGTTTAACAGCTTAAAAAGAGTTAGAGGCTTCGGCTTTTGTCAATGCCTGCCCATTTCTTGTTGTGGACTGGGGACAAACAGCTTTAGTTGCCTCGGTTCTTGATGTGAATCGGTTAGACATGCAAGAACATCAAGGAGTTGTGAAAAGAGCGAAGGCAAAACAACTAAAGAGTCACAAGGATCAAATTGAGCAAGAGAAGTTTCAAGGCTTAAATTTTGATGTCAATTTTGATGTACAAGACTTTATGGGGATTAAATTTTGATGTCCAAGAATTTATGGGGCAATATCCTAATTTTTGAATAAGTTAGAAATTGAAAATTTACCTTGGTAGATAGTTGGAATACCTTTTGCCCAAGCTGAAAAATTGCCTCCTACTTTTGGCAATGTGTTGACTAGTACTCTAGAATAGTCCAAATGCAATTAAAACACCTCTATTGTCTTATCAAGTGTATGTATAGGTTATATCTATCCTTTGGGCTGAAATATGAGAGGGAAAAATTCCTATTTTCTCCCTCAAGTCTCTATAAATATGTAGTCTTCCATTTTGAAGAGGTAATCAAGAAATTTTTCAAGACAAAGGTTCTTCTCTTAGTATTCTTAGTTCTTAGCTTAGTTTTTCTATCTTCTTCAAGGGTGAACTTCCTTGAAAGAAAAAATCACTTTGAAGACTTGTTGAAAGTTTCAAGAGCTTCAAGGTTGATCAAAAAAAAAAATTCCTTCATACTAGTTACTACACTGTTGTAGAAAACTAGTCTTGAGGTCTTCTTCTTGTTTCATTGAGGTCTAAGGTACAAAATACCTTAGGTTGCTTCAACTTTGAAGAAAAGATTTTGTTTAAACCTTCTTGAGGTCTTGGATTTGATATATCCAAGGTTGCTTGAAGTTTAACATTTTCAAGCGTAGAGTCCATTCGAGAGCTATTCTCTTCTCTTGTCTATCCCCTTTAGTTTGGGTGGATACTTTTAACCGAAAAGATGGTCGTTGAAGGCTTTGATCGACCTTTTCCTTAAGCTTAAGAACTCTTTTTCTTTGTGTCATCCCCCAATACGACCTCAAGAGATGGAGGCAAGCCGGGTACCCTATGAGAAAGACTGACCGTGGCACCAAGGAGCTAGAACAGTTACACACCAATTATCCAACTAGACGTGATGTAAGCACTTATGATTGGCTTTACACTCTCACAGGCTCGAAGAAGGATTGAAAATGCCTGCCTTACAGGACACTCCAACTCGCTCCAAGGCTATATACAGACACTGGCTCACTGGATGTAAGATAAGAGAAAGAACTCGAACTGACTAGCCTGGACCCAGAGCAAAGGTACCTCCAACTGAATGCAGGGGAATTGGCCTTTTCCGACAGCAAAGAAAAGAAAACTCTCTACTAATTGGCGGGACTCATATAGAGGGGTTTCCGCGATGCACTGCGCTAACGAGAAACTTCCTATTACCGTTAAGTGCAGATTCATCTTTCGAATGCATTCTTTTCGATCACTTTGGGAATGTGAGATACCTAGTTTGCTCTGCTCTCATTCCTGAAGATAGACTAGCCCTTAAGACGATCACAATCTATAGAGACAAATAAATGAGGAGGATAGGCAAGCAGAGATGAAATTAGAGAGCTAACCTAAGCACAGGAAAGGTCTTTACATAACAGAGAGTTTGGGACTCGCTATCTTTCTTCGCCTCTTTTAATACCCTCTGTTTCATCTTGATTCATCTTCGTTGGAAACCAACCTCCATAGGATATATATTTTCATCATTAAGATCGTAGAAAGTCTCAATAGGCTCTAGTAGTTGTTTGTTTAAACAAAATTTCTCCCACTGTCGAAAGATCTTTTTTTCTTGAAAGCTTTCGCGGACCCATGTTAATAGCAAACAAATCTAACGAATAGACATCTTCTGAAAGCATATGTATGATCTAATATACCACCGAAAGAAACTTCTCCATAATAAGTAAAAAGTCTGCTACTTTTCTCTGCCTTTTCCCAAGACTTTGGGTCCCGCCGCTGCACTGTCAAGCTGCAAGTGGAAAGAAGGAGTCCAGTCAGCCTACGACCTCGAAGGAGAATTCCTCTAACACTTCAGTTACTGGTTTATGAAAAACCTTAGCTGCATATCCAGACCTCCAAGTATGAAAATCCTTAGTCACTAGGCAAGAAATCTCAAAGGGCACAAAGTCAAATGAGCCAAATAGTTCTTCAATAATTTTTTCCACTTCATCAATATCCTCCTCAAAAGAAATTTCTTATTGCTCGTATACATGATTGGGCATAGGATAGCATTCACTAAACCGAGACACAAAATGAAGTGAATACAATTCAACCCCATAGGCCTTGTTCGGTGAATCCATAGATACCGTATAATGTAAATCCCTGGCCACTAAGTAGTTAGCCCAAAGAGTCAGGAACAATGGATGTTCAGGAGTTTCACTAGAAGGAAGATGAGAGGAGTCATGTTTAAATAGAGGCTGCATTTCAAAAGTGGACAACCTACTATCAAGCCCATCCATGAATTTACCATTTCTCGTCTAGACATTGCATTTCCAATCAGCATAGTCGGCCAGTTATGAAGACCCCTTGAGTACTTCACTGGGAATACGTATGGTATTAGAAGAAAGCTCTCGTGTTATATAAGCCCCACGGGCAGAAAGTTTTCCAGATGCTGATGGGGCCGGTTCTCCATTAGATAGGAGCTCTACTATCGGCTATTGTACATTTTTGGGAAGGTGCAAAAGTAAAAAGCAAAGCTTAGGTGCTCGTTTTAGTGCGGAGGCAGATCAAAAGCCAGTAGCTTACCTAACCTAGGAGCATACTTCGGTCTAGCCAGCATACCCCTTTGACCTAGGTGGAAAAGAGATCTATTGATATCAACTATTCATTTACCTAGAAGCCTACGGAGCGATTTATGAACTTCCAGGTAGAGAGACTCTGGACAGCACGAGCGGACCGTCAAATAATCTTCCAGCGAATGCATCAAACATTGGAGATACCACAACGCCATCCGAGCTGCGCCCATCGACTGCTCCTCAGATTGCTAATGATGATTCTTCTTTAAAGGTAATTCCTTCTGGCCTGCAGCTGAATGTGGAAGAGACTGCAGCCTTTAGCGGGACTGTTGTCTTAAATCCTGTTGCCAGCGTTCCTAGCCGGCGGATACAACCAATTTTCGTAAACAGAGCGAAAGTTGACCAGACCCCATGTTAAGTGGTGTAGTGACGGACTCCGCTATCAACGAAGGAACAGATGCGACTGATCATTCTATGCCTCAAGCTCCTGACCAAGCTGAAGATATTAGCTTCTCGAAGCGGTGATCTTAAGCGAGAGATCGAAGAACTAAAAACGGAAGAAGTAACAAATTTAATGAGCAAAGCCCTAGCTGCCATAGACATGGTCTTCACCTTCTACCCACTCATCTTTTGTCGAACTTTATCAACCAGAAATCCATTGGTTCGAGCCCATGGATTAACGGCACACCCAAAAAGCTCCCTAAATCAAACGTCAAAGCTACTAAAAAATCTCGTACAATCGACCTCGCCAAACTCTTTGTATCTAAAAACACATCAAAGAGTTTTAACTTAGCCTTGTTAACTCTGTCCCGATTGTTGACAAAAGTTTGCAAGGACATCTGCCATGAGAGAAGCTTATTTCTCTGTTGCCTTACCAAAGGTCATCCGCAAAGAATAAATGTGAAATCTTGGGGCCGCTTCTTGCAACTTGGAATACTTTCCTCCCTCCACCTCCTGAGTGATCCGCTATCCAAACACCTCCATACAAAGGACGAACAGGTAAGGGGATAAAGGATCCCCCTGCCTAATCCCCCTTGAAAGCTGGAAGCTCTCTAGTTTCTCACCATTCCAGAGTGAGGTCAAAATCAAACAATACATAATCAATCCAACCAAATGATTGCTAAATCCCACACTTAGCAGCACTTGTCGAAGGAAACTCCAATCTATTCGATCATATGCTTTTTAAGGTCCACCTTCACAGCATTCCATTCGGAAGAATTGGTTCAGCATCAATCTCGGGAATCTTTCCCCAACTATAAGAAAGGAAAATCCTGCCTGCTTCTAATTTTTTTTGGCATTCCAAAGAAAAATTTCCCCATAGGCTAGATTTGGTTCCATCCTAGACCTTTTATCCTAACTCTAGGGAAGAAAAAGTGTCCTTTCCCGTCTAAATATTCTCTTCCCCTGCCTGTTCAAGTCATGTTAGGAAAACCACTATAGTTCAATAAGGCAAGTGAGTTCAGTCAAGTAATTCTGAGCCAATCAATCTCTTGCTCTTAAGCCACCCAAGTCAGCTAGACTCCGATTTAGCTACATCAGTGGAACTGGCTCTAAAGAAGAACCTACAAACTTGTCGATCAGGCTAGGGATATCTTTGTGCCTATGATGTAGCGGTTAACCATCTGTCTTTTAGCATAAACTTGTTCCAGATTGCCTTGTGACTTTGATAAGGCCCGGATTGTACATATTATTATATCTTAGTGTAGAACGATAAAGCCCTAAAGGCTAGATTGCCCTAGACCAGACCGGCTAGACATGTGGGAAATGTGAGGGACCCGGCAGGGAGACTTTAGAAGATCAGAAAGCTCTAGAAAAGTCTACTTGGAGGCCAAATAGGGAGTCTATGATATTCGATTCGAAAGAGACCCTTAAGAATGGGCTAACCCATATTAACAGATTAAGACGCCTATACGGTTTACATTCTACACTATCACCCAATGAGATATATATCTATCTTTCTTTATATAAAATAAGAAATTTGCGCAAAAAACCGGATATTGTCTTTTTATCATTGATACGACCCATTGAACACGATTTCTTGCTTTCCTAGGCCCTCTCTCTATATAGATTGACCTTCAGAGGTCGGAAGAAAGTATTTACAAGCATCAACGAGAAAGCCAGGCGTTAGCCCCTATACATGGTCTTACAACTTTACGGAGGCCTGTATTTTTTTCAATAAGCTTTAGGGTGGGTTTTTACTCTACCAGACGTTGACCGGCTTAAATCAAGCACCTTTGGGCGCTGGCTTTTCAAAACCAAGCCAATTCACTTTCTGAGAGAGACTTCTGTGTCTTTCTTTTCTTCTTTATCTACGCTATTTTGATCGAACGACTCATTCATGGAACCAGCCATTCTTTCAACCAACCATTCATCCAAGCGGTCGTCCAACCAGTTATCGAAGCAGTCATTCTCCCGTTCTTCTGGCTCTTCATCTAATCGGACATCCAATTGGCCTATCCGCTCCCTTAGAAAGACTTAGGGCGCCCCACAGCAAGCAGCCCTTATTTACAACTACGGACCAATCCAGAACCAAGGAATAAGGGTCCTTACCGAAGAGAGAGCAGAAGCTAACGCCGGCCCTCCCTACCCCTGATATTGTTAGTGGATAATTCAATTGCAAAACTGGAGAAAGGAAGGTAAACTAGGGGTATCAGTAGAGCCAAAGAAAGCGGAGGGAGGGAGTAAAACGAAAGGGCGCTCTAGCGCACAATTAGGTTCAATGTAGTTCCGTCACGGCCAGCAAGCACTTGGGCAACGTAGAGTTAAGCCGTTGCGCGCTAGCCTTTTGAAGAATATTTTCAGGGGCGAGCCGAGCAGTAATAGCGAAGATAGAACTCGTGTCGCAACGCAAGTAGTTTATCCAGCAGCATCCTATATAGTCCCCTTTCCAGCAATAGGAATAATAGCTACAAGCAGAGCTGCCACTAATTGAAGGTGCGAGACCAGCTGCAAAGAAGGGAGATTTGGATAACCAACGTCGCGTAGAGTCTTGCCTTCAAGCCAAGGGAAGAGGTAATTAGACAACTTAGCTACAAGTTCGAAAGCTAGGGAGGCAGAAGCGACTAAAGCACCTACTGAGACAAACAAGTCGGCCCCGCCCTGTATAAACGAATACTTCTTTATGGAAGCTCCTCGTTGCAAGCAGCACCTTCAGATGCTACAAGTGCCATGTTGTATTCACTCATTTAGGGACGATTCAGAGGTATCACGACTCACTCCAAGCCGAGCATAATTAGCTGTAAGAGCTACCTGACTAGAGGCTTTAATTGCCTAAGTTGATAGAGCTGTCATGCCTACTTGTCTGAAGGAGCCAATAATTCAAGGCGCTAGCGAGCTTCTCTGCATTAGCCCCTGCAGGAATTGAACCTACAAACAAAAGCAGATCTATTCTACACTCGAGTTGTACCTATACGAAATGGTAAGAGGTTGATACAAAGAAAACTGTGCAATGAAACCTAAAAGAATAAAACAAATATGTCCCGAGAGTTTCCACTCAAAAGGTCCAAGCATTTTTTCCAGTGCAATAAAGAACCATAGTGTCGTATAGCGAATGAAAAAAGCGTAAACCGAGTTGAATCATAAGATAGTAAGAGTGGCAGATAATCTCATTAAAGATTAAAGAGTTCGATCGCCCCTCTATATCAGAATGCGCAGCCTGCCTACCACCTCGAAAAAAAGAGATAACTTTCGGAGATAGATGAGAACCCAGAGCTAAAAGAGGACTCGGACTTGATACGTTGAGACATGCAAACCAGGTGTCCCTAGCTAAACTGTGTTGGAGATTTTTGGTTGACAACTCTAGGTTGTGTCTCCAAGGGAAGTACAACCACAGCCTTCTGGAAAAAACCCTAAGCTTACATCAACCCGGAACTTGCACATCTGGAAGAGTATTCATCATGGTCAGGACCTATTAAACCAAGGACGGCGAATGGAATCTCAAGTAGGTAAGATTCGAACGAGCGAAGGGAAACTCTCTTTCGAATAGGGCTAGTATCAACTCCTCACTATTCTCCTCGGCTGCCACAATAGGATCAATGTTGAGCAGAAAGAAGTGGGCTTTCAGCAGTCAACAACACATCCTTAGTAGGGAGTAGGGCAGGATAGTTTTCCTCTCCTGTCCCCTATTTTCACGACGGCTGGTGTGAAATTTAACAGCAAAGGCAATAGAAGATGGGTTTAGAGACCCTGTCTCAACGCAGCGAACAAGCTGTACCGTATTCAGCTACGGAGATTGAGAAATCAGAGCCCAACCCAAATCACAAAGAAGATCCTTTAGGTCATCGGACGAAGCAAATGTAGCTCCACAACGAAGTGTATAAAAGAGAGCTACGCAGCGAAAATGCGAATGAAGCAGCGCAAAGTGAGAAAAGTGAGGCTACCAATTCATGTAGTTTAGTCTGACATGTCGTAATTCACAGTCTCACATGTTGTAGTCCTAATATGGTTCGCCTATCGGTGAGTCGTTGGGGACCCCTTTATAGTATAAAATTTCCTTCCGAAAATGCATGATCCTGCCTAGAGGGGAAAGCCCTAAGCCTACAACGAGAAAGAGGGATTAGGAAAGAACTAAAGACAGTCATAAATCTCGCCTCTACGAAAGAAGTAGTAGAATAAGATGTGGAAGAGTCATGCCCTTAGAACAAGAAGAGGCTCGAAGGAAGGTTTCGATTTAGGGGATCAGGATTTCACACTAAATGAAAGAGAGAGCGAAAGACTCATTATTAAAGTACCAGACAAGCAAGGACGGGAAGCTACTCACCGAGGGAAAAGAGCAAGCCCACAAGGGGGAAGGGCAAGAGCTTTTCTTACGTAGCAATTAGCAGGGAAGAGAGTAGGACCTTACTATTTATTTTAGACAGGAGAAGACCTATTACTCTTTTTGTTTTGTTTCCAGCCAACCGACCGTGAACAGGGTGAGTAGGGAGTAAAGAGCACGAGGAGTGGGCAAACAATCATTCCCTAGGAGCTTCTCAACTCCTATTCCTATTAAAGCGAAACCGCTGTTAGTTGGATGGGGTACTCTTTCTTTCAACTCTATCGATTCTCTTCTTCTCCATAAGCTACCAATCCAGCATTATATAGAAAGCAAAGTGTGTATAGTTAATAAAGTCAAACCCGGTATTCTACGATCGGGAATTATTAAGAGTATGAAAGGTGCGAAGCGGCTTCAAAAAAGGAATAGAAAGAAATGCAGAATATAGGTTGCTTAGGGCCCGGCCCAGCAGAGGCCGCTCAAGAGCTAACTCGGATAAGCTACCTTAATTAAAAAACTATCTGTCAGTGATCATCGACTATGGAATTCGTATCAATATCCTTTATTCTCTGTTCGTGAGAATAGTCAGTATCTTCGTTTCGATCAAAGAAGATAGGCGCCTTATTGCACTTCCTAGTGATAGCAAAAAAGGATAGATCTATCTCATGGAAGAAAATCTGCTTTATTAGCGTCCAAAGAACCAATTCTGGATTATTGTACCCCATCTGTCTTTTCATTCCTTGTGGATCGTCCCCCTACTTGCACCCTGAAATCCCGTCTATCTTTTTTTTTAATGTTTCAGGGGGAGATTTTATAGTCTTTATTAGTATTAGTGGACGTTCTACTTTGGCCTATCGCTTTGTACGATTGACATGTGTTAAAACATATAGTTGCAGTTTCACATGTGCTGATAAACCTCCCTTTGCTTTATCGATAAAATGAATTCCGATAGTTCCGAAAGAATAAGGGGTTAGTACGCTATTACTAGGTACGCTCTATACTGCACAATAATGAATGCGAATTCGCAGGTCGCTCCTCACTCTGCACCAAATCGAAAGAGTTTTACACGTGGGGTTGAACGCGGATTGTTGCTAGCCGTTCGTGTCAGCTAGTAGTTCTTATGTGACGAGTGTTGTTAATTAATAACCACCAAATCCAGGTAGGACAATTTGACGGGTCCACTTGGAACCCCCAATCTGCCCATGTTGTGAAAAAGGAATTTCTCTTATTGTCCAGTTTGTGGGTTGGTTTGAAATGGTTTCGAACGTAGTAGCAAGCCTCCTTGTCACACTGCCCAGAATACACTTAGTTAGCACCACAAGCGCACAGAATCAAATCCAAATTCCTTTAACCCCATGGTGGTATTTCAGCCAGTCGATACGAAAGTGAGCTAGACTATCTCATGTGAAAGCGGATAGTCTTTTATGACTAGTAGACTAAAAAAAGGGGTGCTTGCTATGCATTTCCCCGGAAGGATATGCCCACTATGGCAGGTTTTTAAATGCACAAAACGGCTTAAAAAAGTATTTTGGTGGGCTTGCAAGGTGGGAATACAACACCACAACCAAAAAAGGGTAGTCGCGTATGACTTAGTCTTGACCAAGCCAATTTTTCTTCTTTTATTGGAAATGAGCCCTCAAAAGAGCTCTTTATTACTAAAACGTTTGATCTCAGATCTTCCTTAACAGCCTCAATCACCGAGAATGGATGGAATTCAGAGTTCAAATTTCAAGTATTAATTCAAAAAGGAATGAGGGTTCGCTAAACCAACCGTGGAAGCTGTGGCGATAGAAAGCGAGTTGTAGCTTCTCCGATTCGATTTGTTGTAGAGAGAGATAAAAGATTTGATTTTATATTCAGTGGTTCTATGAGGAGTCCTTGGGAAAGAAAAAGATATTCAAAGAGGTTACGAAAAAAGGCACGATTCATGGTCATCCTCGTTCAACATGGGCTAAGAAAGAGTATCAATAATGGCGCTTTGAAAACAGAAAATTCGTATGCGGTGAGAATCG
Organism: Catharanthus roseus; assembly: GCA_028651295.1. Classification (NCBI taxonomy): domain Eukaryota; kingdom Viridiplantae; phylum Streptophyta; class Magnoliopsida; order Gentianales; family Apocynaceae; genus Catharanthus; species Catharanthus roseus. Next base: position 13,918,280 of record JAPQWS010000076.1, read on the forward strand.
TACGTACAGTAACGAGGGAGGTTTGCGTCTATACGTGTAGTGTGGTGCTTGGGCTTAACCCACCCTATTTGTTCCATGATCTATGGGTCTACTGGAGCTACCCACTTCGATCATTTAGCCAAGATTTTGACCGGATACAAAACCACTGGTGCTCAATCTACTTAGCCAGACTCTTTCATGGCATCTGCCTTTAAAATAAAACGGATATAATTAAAGAAGTTGGGTGAGAGTTCTTTCCAAACCCTACTTCCGACACCTTAAAGAAAGGCAGATGTGACCAATGCCGAAAGTTCTCCTTCCGATTCTACAGTAGGGTCGATGTCCCGAAGCATGTTCAGCTGCAAGAACTTGATCTGAAGCTACAACGAACGAACTACAAACCATCGACGTGTTCGTCTTCCAAAAGCTATCCTATCCCTTGGACTGAGCAAACTAAGGCCTAGTTAGAAGGAAGAGAACTGTCGGTTAGTCTCATGTACTGACTCAGAATTACTTCGTATAGTTTAGCTTTCTTAAACAGGCTCTGCTCAATACCTGTCCTGTAAAGTAAAGGCCCTTTGAGGCCTGCCCCCTACCTTTTTCCCTTTAAAGGCATCCGGGGAGGACGTCAACCGGCTAGGCAAGAATTCAGGCTCGACTGAGTTGTTTTGCCGAAAAGGTGTTGTTTAAGAGTCTCTCTGAACAGGGTCAAGGCAAAAGCTTATATGAACTCAACAACTTTATCAACTATATCAGAACACATCCATCCACCTCGTGCCTTCTTTTTTATTTTTAGGATCAGAAGACCAATCAAATTTCGTAAAATATGGTGCGGGTTAATCTCTCTCGACCAGTTCAGGTTCAAGGGAGGGCGATCAAGGGGACCCAGACTTTAGATCTCCTCTCTATGGTAGGAAGTTTCTTTCGTATCAAGCAAGAGTGTGTTGGGAAGGCCAGGGAAGACGGATTGGATCGGTGACGGGAAGAGGCACATGTTTGACATAGGAAACTATGTCAATCAGTGGCTGTTGGCACCTATCCATGATTGGTTAGCTAGTGTTTTGCACCTTTTAGATCATGCCTTGGGCTTTGGTTTGAGCACTGGATTCAGCTTTCTTTTTGGAGGTAAGCTTGGTCCTTTAGCATGATAAGGGCGTCCAAAATGAGTTGAGATCGGGAATTTTGAATGATATATTATCTATAGAGATCCGGTTAAATAATCCTGCAAGGCGGGCTCGAGACGATAAAGTAAAGAATGAGAATGTTTCAACAATCTATTGTGTGTCACAACTACTCTACACTTAGTAAGGTTTTTCTGGCCTACTGTCGGCTGGATTCGGGGTACTCCTTTCCAGCTATCGGTATACTCTGCCCAAGGGCATTCTACTTAAATTAAATGAAAAAAAGCATAATCTTTCGTCTGGTCGAAACGAGCATTTATGAACAGGAAGATGCCTATTGATGAGAAAGGTTTCTATTCTCTCCCAAGCCAGCTATGAGCTTTGTGAGCCTAGGGATCAATCGATGGATAATGTAGCACTTACAGTGGCTGGAATTAACACTATATGCTTTCTATAGATATCCGGCCCCTGTTCGGAAGATTCTTTCTATGATGGAAAGGGTATACTATACTATGATTGCATCTATTCACCAAGAGTCCCAACCTATAGAAAGCGGAGCTACTCCTTCTTTAAGAAAAAGAGGTTACCGAAAACCAGGTTGTTTAAGTTGCTTTGGGCGCGCCTGCTAATGTAATGTCTCAGCTTCGGAATGAGCTTGAAAGCCATGAGAGAGACATGATTCATAGCCGAATCATCCAATCTTGTAAGATACCCCAGAGGGCTCAGAAAAAGGGAGAATTGAACTAGTAGGAGCAACAAAGTGTCATTCAGTAGTTCCTTTTCTGTGCTAAGAATTTGAAAATAACATTTCCATTTCGCATGTACCAAATTCTACTCGTGAAATCAAAATAAGGAAATCCTCTTTGAGCGAGTTGCGCGTGGAAATGGCAGTTGAAAAATTCCAACGATCAGGAAATTTTTTTTCAAGATTCCCAGAAGAGCATGTGTTGTAAATGTATGTGCGGAGGAGTCAATCTGAACTAGCACCCTTGCTTCTGTCCCCATTACCCCTGATAGCTATGTCCCCGCCTCTCTTTTTGTCTCTGTGACTCGCTTCTCAAGTCTCGATCTCAAAAAGGTACTTGTATGAAAAAAATCAATATCTTTCAGGTGCTCCCGGCTCTGGAGCAGGCAGTTCTAGAGAACTGGATTGATGCATGGATTCATCCTAAAAAAATCCCGAAGGTCTAGTCTAGAAAAAATCGGATTTTGTTGGGTTAGTTTTTTTTTGTAGAAAAGGTGGTCACATGAAGAAATGCCCTACCAATGAATAGATTAGTCTAATAATGTCAACAATCTCTTTCTTCATATATAATACCGTCCGCTTTGATATCCGAAACTAAAGATATGACACCTATTCCCATGGTAGGAATAGGATAGTTGCACTAAGGAAGAGAGCTAGGAATTTGAAAAAGGATTTATACAGAGTTATATAGCTGGGGCTTTTCATTTTCATTTGAATAAGATCCAATCTATAAGAGTTCAGTTTGCCTTTTTGTGTCTTAATCTTTAGGTGAGGTGAGGACATGCCCCTGGCCTTTATTTGCACTTTATCTCGATTCCTCTCTTTCTAAAACTCTTTCTTTCCACCCCATTGCTCAGCCCCCCTCCAAACTATGGCATCAAGGTGGGAAACCCCAAGGGGCGGGCCCCAACCGATCTACTGATAAGTTAAGGGAAAAGACAACTGAATAAATAGGTCTATCCTATAAAGACAGGCTAGAGTAAACGCCAAGTGGTGGCCCATTAAGATTAAGGAAAGAATTTCACTTGCCACGCAGTCGTTGGATAACGAGGCCTATCTTGGTTCGAAGTATCTATGATGCATTCCCATCGGGACTTAGTTAGGCTGTATACCATGATATCATCGAGGTAAACAAGAACAAAAGAGTTAATATAGGTCCGACAAATTATAGAAAGTGGCAGGAGCATTGGCTGAAATAGGTATAGTGACTGTAGTCTTACCTGACCTTTCCATACCTCTATCTCCGTTTCGTACTTTCCTAAGAAAACCTATCTTGATCTCGGTAGGGTAAGGCTAGTCTAGGGGCTGACCTGAGCTACAGTAAAAGAAAAAAAGAAGAATTTGAAACAAAGAGTTCCCACTTGATAGACGGATTTTTTTAGCCTTTGAATCATAATTAAAAGATGAGCAACTTTGAATTGGAGAAGATCCTATGATAAAAAAAGTTCTCCAACTGCTTGGCTTGGCACTCCAACTGCAGGTATCCCACTGACTGAAACAAAATTAAAACTACCTGAAAGTAGCAATTACACAGACTCCGACAATGGGAATCTTCGGTATCGGGAAGATACAGCAGAGCTGGGGAAAGCTAATAGGTAGGCAAAGAACTAGATCAGCCTTTTAACTCAAATCTTAAATTCTTTCTCCTCTTTTTAAGAAGTAGCTGCTACTGTGATCATATCTGCTGTTCGCATATCAGCTCAAGTAAGCTTGACTAGTCTCATTGACTACTCAAAACTCAACACATACACAGGTAATCGGTCCTACTTGAATAATCGCAGTACCGACAGCGAACTCTAAGGTTTGGCTTTTTATTTACTTTCTTTAGTCAATGTCGCATTACCTTAATGGTATACATCTTCTAGTCGACAAGGCGCAGATCATGAATAGGAGTTGTTGGATGGGTATCTACCGGACCTAAATTATGAACAGGCTCTTCAAGCACGTTGACAATTCATCCCAGACTCACTTCGTCTAATGGGCCTAGCAACTGTGGTTTCGTCTTCAAGCAGCTGGGAGATGAGACATCTATTCTGTTTACCCGATATCATTCCTTTTTACCTTCTCAAAGCCTCAGAACTCCAAATCTGAGAAATAAATACCCCATTAAGTAGAGGAGTCAACGACACGCATACGCAGGAAAGGCGGTCTTTCGGTTCATTGGTCTGGTTTTTCGCTTGTACGTACATCGGCTTGTTGGTGCTTAGAATAAGAACTTGCCCTAGGCCTTCAATTTGTAGCTTGGTTAAGTTCTTTCGTTAGGTGAATGAGAAGTTACAAGCGGACATGGAAACATGTAGTATGTCAATCAGCTGTTGGGGCTCTAGCGGCGCACACGGTACATGTAGCTCTTTGAATAACGCTGTTGATATACTGGCCGGCTAATAGAACAGTATGGGAAAGAGGAGTAGACAATCTGGGAGTTACAGGCCCAGCACAATAAATAGGAGGAGTAGAAGCGGCAGTTGCGGGTTCAGGTGCGGCTAAATCAATAGGACCGTCTGGGTTGGCGGAGTTGGTAGGAAGCACGATTGGCGATAAGCTGGTACTGGTTTCATTCTTTTATGTTCAATAAATATCTCTTCCCGAAATTGGTAAATCAAATAGACTAACAATGTAGGCACACGTTGACACAATTATGTAAATAACAGATGTCTCATCTGGTTGATCTATCGCACTCACTCTTTCTCTTTACCTTTGCTTCTTAATTAGAAGACCTTCAAAGGGGCGAAAGAGACATTCTTCTAGCTAGATTTTGAGGATATCTATAGGTTATCGGCTTAGGGCGGACCTTAGTCTTTCTCTAACTCTGAAAGTGATGACTCAGCTACAGTAAGAAGTACGATGCTTTTAGCTAATTAGAACTCTGTAGCTAGAAAGGTAGCTATAGTTAGTCTTACTAGCCCCCACACCCCGAAAAAGATTGTTGGCGTCGCTCTCTTTCGAACACGATAATAGCAAACTCTTTCAATCAAGGTGGTGATTTGGCTTAGAAAAGATATATTTATTCGATTTAATCTTTTGAAGTCTAGAGCTCGTTGGAACGATGCTTTCACTCCTTCAATCTATAGAAAGAAAGTCAACTTCAGATAATAAAGTAAAGCCCCGGGAGAATAATATAAGTCTTTTAACCCTGGGATCAGACCACTATTTGGTATGCTGGACCATGTTGGTTTCCAAGAGATACCCTGATAAATGGGTACCCCCCGATACATATTGGAGAAAGAATTCTCTTGCGCAACGGCAGGCTTGAACTAACATTTGAAACAATCGCCGTGAATAATATAATTTTATATAGCATAGCCCCTGTCCTTACTTGAACTCTCAAAACAACTTAACTTGTTTTTGACAAAACCAAAGAACAGTGCTTTCGTCCCTAGAATAGTCTACTTGGGTCTAGGATCTCTGGTCTTGAAGATCATCTTCTTAGCTTAGAGGAATCGAAAGCACTACTCATAGAAGCCCGACAGTGAGCATCCTCCCTTTTCTCCCAATAATTGGAAGAAGAAGTTGATTCCACAATAGTTTCCCTCATAGGTCGAGTACTTCTATTTTCGTCGAGTAACTACTGCTCACGTTTGGTCAAAAGTACTGTCGTTGCATTTTCCTTACGGCTTAGCCATATATTCAACTTAGTTCTACCACTGGCTTACTATCTGTGATCTACCGTGAGTCTTTGATTGGTCTATCAAGTGTAATGGTCGATCCGATATAAAGGAATGCTCTTCCAACCCCACCACCCTATGAGTAGAAGTTGTCCATGGGATGGATTACGAAGTGGATCGATAGACGACTGGATAGTTGATAGAGTGAATAAGTGATAGAGAGAGGGTATGAACTGAAGGCATTCTTAAGCAAAGCACGAATGAAATGGAAAAAAGAGGGAATTCTATCCTAAAGGAAACGTGCGTAGGGGAAGAGCTTTTGTGAACGCTACTCCCACTCGCTAAACAAATACTCTATATCTAGCTATCTGAAAGCGGCGTGACAGGCTAGCTATGCCGGCATACGCAGGAATGAAATCGATCGATAATTGTACCTTTGTCGCTAAAGCTTTCTAGTTCCCCCACACAAAATGGATTCTCTCACAGCTTTTCTTTACCCGATTTCGATTTTGTAGTGCATCTCGAAAAAGGAGACGATCTCGTCTTGACTACACTCACTCGTATACTGAGTTTTCACTTTTTGAGATTTACAGTCTTTTCAGAGCAATCGTTTGGTTTTCAAACGGATCACCAGGTGTTCTATGGCCGGAGGAGGCAGAGTTAGAAAACTTTAGAAAATTGATCTGATTTACTCTCTAAATATAATCTATCGTCCCGCTCTTTTACGAAAGTTGGAACCTTTGGTGAGGGATAGGTACGTTTTTTACTTAAATTCCTCTTTTTTTAGAATGTCCCATTTTGGACGAGGATGGGAGAAATCAACTAACATAAAATATTGTGGGCACGCCGGTATCGTGAACTCTTAATCTAATCTTTTCTAGGCATTCTAGGGCTTCTGTCTGACTTTGACTATTACTATTCTCTTTTATCAAAAGGCATCCTCTCTATACTTTAAACCTTTCTCACGGAAAACTCACTCTTCTAAGTGCTATGTATATACGAGCAAAGGGTGGAAGTCTCTATGGATAGAGTTATCTCTGTCTTTTTCCATTCAAGTAGGTGTATTTAACTTCAAGTGCAAGATTGGCTAGGCGAAGCAGCAAATAGTAGTTTGTTTTGTTTCGAATCCCTTACTACACCAACCTACCATCTCAGGTGAATCACAATCTTCACCTTGATTCTATAGGTCTTGATCTCTCTACAAGTTTAGCTTTGTCAGTGCACTCGAAAACCTGCTTAATAGAGGCTAGATCCTCTTGCTTCACACTAAGTCAATCTAGAAGCTAATTTCAACACTTGAAACAATAAACATGGGTTCGAGGATAGAAAGCCCTTCCGGGAGGCAAGAAATGAAAGCCCTTGGCCCTAGACCGGGTGAGCGTTCAACAATGTCCTTCCTAGCTTCATACGTTGGAATTGAAATTGAATTCCTTTTCTTTTTTCTTCTTATCGCCCTCACTTCTCATATTAGCTACCGACCCCGAAGGCGCAAAGAAGGGGGAGCAAGTTTTGGTCTCATTGTTTTCTCTTTTTGCAAGGGAAAAGGGCTTGTAGCGCATATCTTTTCTCGAGAGAAGGCATTTTAGAGCAGGGGATAAAGATTTACGAGCCTTCTTCTTATTAGCTCATAGCTTCTCCTTCTATGCGAACTGAAGTGGTGGGGCAATCTTCTAGCCCTAGTCGATTCTCCCTTTCCGTCTTAATGGTATTGCCCGAGTCCGTTGGAGTCTTTTTCTCTTCCTTTCCGACTAACTACTACCTGTACCTGGTTCTATCAAACCAGACACTTTAACTTGATATTAGGCGTGTAGGACGTCTACCACATTTGAGTACTTCTGCCGGGCCATTGTTTCAAGGCCAAAGTCGGGTACTATCTATCCTACTTATTTACTGTTCCCCCTTGCCTTACCTTGCCTTGTTGGGTGTAGTGGTCGATGTCAAGGCAGGGAATAAGGCCACTATAATTGATTTCGAAACTCTTATGTATTACGCATGTAAACAGTGGTTAGCGACCCCATACCCATATACATATCTCAGTCCTAGCTAAATCTTTTAGTAAACTCTACGCATCCAGTATTCAAGACTATTGACTTTGGAGTGGAAATCTTCACTCCAATGTCATCTATAAAAGACTTGTAGACTAGCCCGACGTGTTGGTCGACGATGAGAACATCGTCACCTAAAACAGTATACCTGTCAAACTTCTTACCAGGATGCACCTTTTCTGCGGCCAACCATATCATGATGGGTCAGTGCAAACAGTGCCCAAGACAAATAGTAACCCAACGGCTATCCTACCTGAAAACTAACTTCACTCAAGCGCTTCTTATTGTTAGTGAAAGCTACAAGAAAATCATTGTTTGCAAAGCAGTTATTTACAACCGCGGATGCGAAGGATATATCAAAGAGATACATCACTATCGTAAATATGATTCTCAAAGGCCACCTATCCGTGGCGGCAGAGAGATCATAAGAATAACAGTGCATAGCGCCAACCAATCTCCTCAAAGGGGCACGTTGGTTGAAAGTTCCATCCGTTGGAATCCTTTTCAATACCGAAATAGCCCATTCGTGAATGGGGCAGCAATCTCTGAATGATATAATTACCTATCGTAAACATTCGTCTCTTTCCTGCACCAGGGAATACGCAAGATAGCCGGCCAGGTATGAATAGCACACCACTGTCTCTGAAATCAGAGACTGAAGGAAAATATTTCCCCAATCTAGATTAAAACCAGTCTAAGCCGCACCTTGAAAAGAATTTATTCATCTTATCCAAAGGGTATCTAACACATGGCATCCACAAGCTGCCTTGGCTCCAGCTAAACACTTCAGCATTTGAAATGTTTAGTAAGGTGCCAAAAGCAAAGAGTTCGAAGAGGAAAGAGGTAAATGGTGATTTTGCCCGTTTAACATCCTCCTCTTTGAATCCTGTTGTCCGCAGACACTTCTGTGAGTATGACCAACTAGGAAGCGCCTGCCATATTGGTTTGAACTGCATCCCTTGTTCAAGAGGTACAGTTCTAATCCATGGCATGTAGCATGGTACTAGTTCAAGTAACTTTGTTTTAAGTTTTGAACAGTACTGAACCTACCTATACTATTTTACAGTCTAGTATCGTATCTTACCTAGCACTAAGTGATATGCTCGCTGAAGGCTGAACGCACTAAGGTACGCTCATGGCTCGCTTCAGTATCCTTCGGCTCGCTCGTTTCGTTCTTAGCTTTGGTTTCTACTTCCGCTCCGATCTAGTGCACATTGCTCCAAAAGGGATTCCCCCTCGTATTCCTCGAACATGAAAGAGAGGCTCAACTCACAGGGACTAGATAGGGAACTCATCATCTTAGGGAAAACACCACAAGCCCAAAACACAAAATAAAAATTCCTTCTTGAAAGCCCAACCACCGTAGCTGCTACGTCGCTACTTGCATTTGCTCTAAAGCCATTTAGTGGAACAAAAGTACCATTCGCTTCGACTAAACTCTTGGGAGACTATGTAAGACTGTGCTACGCCAGTGGCAAGTATTCCATCCGCTCTTTGTATGAATTACTTTCATGGGTACCACCGGGAATATTCTGTTAGTATGAAGCTTATGGAAGGAGTACTCCATGGAGAGTGTATCTATTTCCACGCAGTTATGGAAACAAGGGGAAGGATGGAGCGCCCTTATCCAAGTGGGAATCTTGTTCCATTTAGGGAGGTGAAATCCCGTCCAACAGAACCATTTGCGAGGTTTGATTCTTAAATCGGATTGAGCGAGTGCCTAAGCTTGAGTCATGATCATTAGAAGTGTAAAAACTTATTCACTTGGAACGAGTTAGCCTCCTTATGAGTCGCGCACAACTAATATATTATTTGAGGAAGAAGGAATAGTCCGATCTATGATAAGATATCCCATCCGAGGATGATGTAATAGCCAGACTAAGTCCAAAAGTCTTTCCAACCAACTTTAATTGTAAGGCATCCTTTTCTTAATAGACTGAGCCGGGTGGGTTGGAGAGGCATCTGCCTATAGATAGACTGAAATAAGGAAGACATCTTTCCAATGGAGAGGGCCAATCTTCTCTTTGATGTGAAATTAGTCAGTTTGAGGTTTGATCTCTATAAATGTTACACCCCCAAACCATTCTTGGCTTTACAACTGCGGGGCCTACGGTTGTTGATGAGCCTTCTTCCATTTATATGGTAATGCGGTGATTACCAATTCCCGTTGCACTAATGTGGATCATAAGAAGCAAGAAAGAGAACGCTTTGATAGACACTCCAAGTGCGTATCTAGTCAACAGCCTAGAGGAATAGCCGGATGTTCTATTTCAAAATCCAGAAATGACTGGTGGTACCTGTAGAGTTACTAAATTATCGTCTTTAGATTCTTATTTTTGTTCAAAAGTCTTCTGCGTCTTCTGCTGGAACTATTTTCTCTAAGGTAAAGGTAGTTAAGTGAGCCGAGGATAGGGTGGGTAGGATCCGTACTGGATGGACCAGGATTCTATTCCGTCCTCTTTTTTTTCATGGCCTGCTCTGTCTGTCGATTGCCTCTCTCTCTTTGTTAAGATTGTAAATTCCAACACACTTGGAATTGTTGTATGTAGAGAATGGTGAGAGACAAGCAAGACCAATTCCTCCTTACAAGACTTTTCTACTTACAAAACAAAAAGGTGAGACGGAGAAAAATCGGCTGATTAAAGAGCTTCAAAAGCAGTACAAGCAAATCACATGAAGGGAATAATAGCACACACAAAAGAGGAATAATCAGTTTATACGCAATTACACACTATCACAAAGACCACACCCATGTAAGCATTCCTTCGGAACAAAGCATATCATAAAAGCAAATGTTAAAAGAAAACGTTCGTTGATGGTAAAGGATTGATTGATTCAAGGTCCTCTCCTAGCCTTTATTGTCTTGTTCTGAAGGTTAATGACTCCCCTACAATACTTTGTGGGTCCTTTCTATGGTATCGGAGGCGACTGAAGTACTATCTTCTTTTCTGTCGCATGATGCTAACTCAACCGAATAAGGAGAGGTTTTAGGTGGCAATTCAAGAGATAGAGAGACTAAGTGAATTGTTATGTTGATATGAGTTTCTTTAACTCGTCCCCATACTGAGCTGAGTGAGAGTTGAAAAACCTTAGAGGGGGGTGAATAAGGTTTTTGGCTAATTTAAAAATCTTTTCTTTGATTAGAAAGATAAACCTCCAATTTGTTTGTGAAAGATTTCTAAAACTCTTTTTAATAAGAATCCACACAAAGCACAATCTTATAGAATTGGCAATTAAGAAATGAGCAAAGAATTAAAGAGCATGCACAACAATTTATAGTGGTTCACTCTCTCCAAGAGCTACATCCACTACCTTGAGCCTCAACCCAAGGATTTCACAAATCCACTAACTTCAAAGTTGATTACACAACTACACAATGAGGTTCACCCTTCAAGGGTTTTACACCAAAACCTCAATCACAACAATACAACTAGTTAATCAAAGGATCACCAAAGGGTTTTCCACAAACCTTTGATCACAATAAAAGAATAGAGAGAGTTAGGAACAATGTTACCAATTTAGCTTGAGAAGAGGAAGATTACAACTCAATGGTATACTTCTACAAGCACCTCTTTTCTTCTTCTTTGATGGATGATCAATAATGAAGCTCAAGAAGATTTTGTTTGGGTTCAAAAATGATTTGTAATAAAAATGTATTTTTGAAGCTCTTGAAATGTATTAAATGTTCTCAATGAATAATTCCCAAACTTCTTAAATTTATGGCTGATAATTGAGGGTATATATAGGGTTTTTTAAGCTTAAGACCGTTGCCTAAGAAATAGGCTGTCAAATTTCAGAAATGACCGTTGCTTCTGTGCAACGGTAATATTTTTTACACTGACAGCAAAAAACGGACGATCGGTTTTAGAAACCGGACTGCCGAATTGTAAAACGGACGATCGGTTTTAAAAACCGGACTGCCGGTTCTTTGAAACAGAAAGATTCGGACTTGAGTTTTCTAAAAACGGACTGCCGAATTAAACATTGAAAAAACGGACGATCGGTTTTAAAAACGGACTTCCGAATTTCTGTTTTTCCTCAGCCAAGTTTTTTTCTGAACAAAACTTTCTTCCAAGTTTCAAAGGCATTCTTGACAATTTTTAAAGATAAGAAAACTATTTAAAACATCTTTAGTCAAGAATACTTGGATTTTATCAAAGGATTATATTTTGGAAAATCAAGAGAAGAGCTTCATGTATGATCAATGAATCAAAGACTAAGATTAGAGAGTTTTACAAGATAATACCTAGTTCACAAATACAATGTCTTCAATGTCTTCAATTGATTTGATCTTGGTATGGCTTGATCTCTTCTTCTCTATTTTGCCCTCATCATCAAGATCTTTTGCTTGAGACTTTGAGACTTCATATGTTCTTCTTTTGTTCTCTATGAAGGGTTAGCTAACATACTCACACAAGCACATGTTAATCATAATCAAAACACAAGTAATAATGCCCTTAGGGCTAACAATCTCCCCCTTTTTGATTATGACAAACACATATGCAAGAAGAACAAAAGAGAAAGAGTAATATGGTGATGCATCAAAATATGCAAAGAGGCAAAGCATAACAATCACCAAGAAAAGGAGGTAACTCCCCCTTGCATCAATAATCATTGTAAACAAGCATCAATGATAACTTATAAATATCAACAAAATTTCTCCCCCCTTACATCTTGCACTATTTTCTCCCCCCTTTTGTCATAAATCAAAAAAATTGTAGGAGAAAAGTACCAAGGGATCATAGAAGAGATAATAGCAGGACTTTCAACATAAAAGTGTCATCATGAAGTCCATAAACAACAAAGAGCCTAAAGAGCAATGACCAAATCACATAAAAGCACAGTTGTAATTGGAATAAGCAAGTTAAAAAATATGTCATTAAAATTGAAAACAGGGAGTTTTGAAAAGAGTTACGAATAAAAAAAACAAGAGGAAGAAAGGTTTATAGGAAAGTTTCAATCATCTCCGGCTCCTCTTCCTTGCTCAAGTCTCTTCACCCGTTCTTGTGTGTCGGTCAGCTTTTGGTCCAAGGCATCAATTTTTCCATCCAAAGCCTCAAAACGACCGTCGAATGTGTCAAATCGGGTGTTCATAGATGTATGGAGAGAGACTATCATATCCATAAGTTGACTCATGCTTCCCGAAGATGAGCCTTCGTCTGCATTCTTTCTTGCCTTTTTTTTCGTCTCGTTTCTCTCCTTTGGATTTCTGCCTCTGTTTCTTCCTCGCTATCTTCTTCTTCAATATCCATATCCTCTGGGTCTTCATCATCATCTTCCTCATCATCACTGTCACCAAGCCCTTGTCCACCTCGGATGTACATCCCAGCTTCGTCTTTTTCAAACCCCATTCTCTTGAAGGTCTGCTGAGTGTATATCTTGCCAGGTCCAATGTGATTACCCATCCCAACCAGATTAATCACAAAATGTTGGAGGATTTTAGTGATGAAACAACCATATGGCAAGCATTTCTTTTGAGAAGATGGGGGCGGCTAACATATGCTCTATAGCCATAAACCCGAAATTCATTCTTACGTGCTCATGCAAGGCCCGGCATCACAAAAGCATGCATGTTAGTGATAGAGGATTTATGCCCAACATTAGGAACGATGATGTTTGAAATCATGTGATGAAGCACTCGCCCATATGCATCCAATTTATTCACATTTCTATCATCATGCCGTTTCAATATCTCCCCCCTTAGTGAAAATTTCAGCAAATCGTTTTTCACTTTGTATAAATTGGCATCATAGCATTTCTTGTTTTTGGTATAAAATCTTATACCATCTTGAGGGAGTATCCAAAATAGCATTCAATAGCCTGTCATCAAATGCTATATCCCTTCCCCCAATTCTAGTCACTAACCATTGATGTGAAATGTTATCCATCTTTTCAAGTCTACCCTTGTGGAGATTTGCATAGAATTCATATATCAAGTCCACATAATACAGTTCATTTACAATCAATAGAGGTATCCAACCAATTATTTCAAAGAGATTAGGAATAACCTCCATACCTTGCATATCATCCAAGTCCACCCTATGACCCAGGGAGCAATTTTTCGGTGATTCCGAGTCCATTCTTCAAACCGAGCAGCTTCCTTTCTCGAGATAAATCTATCTGCGGTTCTAGAAACCCTAGCGGCGACGGTGGCAGCCCCGGTTCCCAGCGGGTGTTCTTTTTCCTTTCCCTTTTCCTCTACTGGGTGCCCTGCTTCTTCAGTATTTTGCCACTGAACCAACTTGGGCATTCTTTGTTTTAACCATCTTTGAACAATTTTGAGGTTAGGGATTTGGAGAGGAGATGAAGAGTTTTGTAGATTGATAGAAAGTAATCGAGAGAGAAAGATTGCTTCTTTGTTGTGACAAGAGAGGAATTTGAAGAGAAATAAGTGGAAGATTGAAAATCGGATCAAGAAATCGGATGGGTCTTGAGAATGGGAGTGTTTTCGGTCGAGAGAGTGAGAGAAAGTGTGGAGAGGAATGTGAAGAGTTAAAAGAAAAGTCTGATTTTTAAAAAGCGCAGTCCCGACCTATTTTGAGAAATTCGGTCGACCAGTTTGTTAAAACCGGTCCTCCGGTTTTACGGATTTTTGCAAAATTCGGACGTCAGAGTTTTTGGAGCAGCGTCCGGTTTGAGAGTCCGAATATCTCTGGAATTTTTGAAGAAGGGGGGGTATGAGTCCGGTTTTAAAACCGGACGTCCTAATTTCAAAATAAGAGTCCGAATTTTCTTAAAATATCAGCAAGTCAGAAAATAGGGAAAAGGCAAGTATAAGCAACACACATAATTCATTAAATCTCCCTATACCAAGTAAGTTTCTTAAATGGCAAAAAGCGATCTTTTGAAAGAGGTTTTGTAAAAACTTGGTTGTTGAATTTTTCTCCCATAACAATTTGCAAACAAGGAAGGTTTGGATTGAATAATACAAGATAAATTAAGCTACAATCCATCAAATAAAGGCACTTAATTAAGAAGATAAACTATATGCAATGTTACCTATACCGATGATCCTTCCAAAAACAAAGCACCTTCGGGTTTTCCTTGGTTTAATCAAGAGGGATGCATATCCGGTCATGTGTCATAGGCATCCGCTATCCGAGTACCACTTAGATGACCTTGACTTGTGTTCCTACAACAGAAGAAGTAGAAGGGTCTTTTGGTACCCACATCTTTTTGGGTCCATGGATGTTAGTTTGATTTTCTTTAACTTTCCAAATGGTTTTCACTCCTCTTTCAATCTTTTTCTTTATGAAACACTTTGTGGCTTTATGACCACTCTTTTCACAATAAGTACAACAAAAGTGTGAAAGGGATGAGGAGGCTTTTACAAAACGTGTTTGTTTAGAAAAAAATATTGGAATGATTATATCCAATACCATTTTTGTTAAAAGGTGATCTTTGAGAGCCAAGAAGTTTTTCAAAATTTTCTTTTCCCTTTGTGAATTTTTTCAACACATAGAGTGAGATCACTCACCTTTTTTCTTTAAGACATCATAATCAATTAAACATTTTTTCAAGAAAGGAAATCTTTTCACAAAGGTTTTTGTTTTCTAAAACAAGGTTTTGAAAGTCATCATTTGAGCTCTCTTTTTCTTTCTTCAAGACTTCCAAGGATTCAAGAATGGCTTTATTTTCACAAATGAGTCTTGAGTTTTCATCTAACAAAAATTGAGTTTTGCTTTTTAAATCTTTGTTTCGTTTGGAAACCTTTTTGCACTCATCATACATTTCAAAAAGCATTATGCTAGGATCAATATCACAATCATTATCAACGATACTAGAAGAGTTAGGAAGTGAAAATTGTACCTCATTTTCTAGTGCCATGAAGCATATGTTGGCATTTTCTTCTTCTTCATTTTCACTTGAGTCTTCATCCCAAGCTCCAATTAGGCCTTTGCCTTTCTTCTTTTTTCTCAATGCCTCAAGCTTGACTTCTAAAGCTTCCTTTTCCTTTTTAAGGGCCTTGGGACAATCGGCTACAAGATGGTCGGAGCTATTGCATTTAAAACATCTAGCCTTAAAGAATGATGAACTTTGTCCTCCTTTCTTGAATGGAGGATTCTTTCCTCTGTTGAAGTCTTCTTTGTAAAATCTTTTAAATTTCCTCATCACTAGGGCCATATCCTCAATCTCATCTTCATTGTTTGATGAGCATGTATGATCATCATCATTCACTTTGAGTGCTATGCCTCTTCTTTCTTTGTCTTCATCTTCCATTTCATCTAATCTTTTTATTTTCATCTCATAGGTAAGGAGAGATCCTATGAGTTCTTCAATAGGAAGTTGACTTAACTCTTTTGATTCCTCAATGGCAAGAGTTTTTTGGTTGCCATGCTTTTGGGAGTGAATCAAGAATCTTTCTATTTACTTCTCCCCTTGTGTACTCTTTTCCATATGCCTTTAAGCCATTTGTGATGTTGGTGAACCTTGTGAACATGTCACTAATGCTTTCATATTGTTTCATCATGAATAGCTCATAATCTCTCACCAACATAGCTAATTTAGACTCCTTCACTTGATTGGTGCCTTCGTGAGTTACTTCAAGTAACTTCCACATTTCATGAGCCGAGTCGCATCCGCTCACTCTATTGTATTCATTTGCATCCAAGGCACAACTCAATATGTTCATAGCTTGAAAGTTTAGAGTCATCTTCCTTGAATCAAGCTCATCATAGTCTTCAACCTTCTTGACAATTCCATCCTTTATAGGAACATAAGGTCCATTCTCTACAATGCTCCAAAGATTAAAGTTAATAGAGCAAATATATATTTTGATTCTAGATTTCCAAAAAGTATAATTTGAACCATCGAAAAGAGGAGGTCTATTTGTAGAAGAGCCTTCTACATATGGTAAAGCTGGAAACATTAGCCATAATAAAATAAAGATCTTTTGCTTCAAGGATGTTAGTCCCTTTTTAAAGAAGCCCCGCTACGATACCAATTGAAAAACCTTAGAGGGGGGGGTGAATAAGGTTTTTGGCTAATTTAAAAAATCTTTTGTTTGATTAGAAAGATAAACCTCCAATTTGTTTGTGAAAGATTTCTAAAACTCTTTTTAATAAGAATCCACACAAAGCACAATCTTATAGAATTGGCAATTAAGAAAATGAGCAAAGAATTAAAGAGCATGCACAACAATTTATAGTGGTTCACTCTCTCCAAGAGCTACATCCACTACCTTGAGCCTCAACCCAAGGATTTCACAAATCCACTAACTTCAAAGTTGATTACACAACTACACAATGAGGTTCACCCTTCAAGGGTTTTACACCAAAACCTCAATCACAACAATACAACTAGTTAATCAAAGGATCACCCAAAGGGTTTTCCACAAACCTTTGATCACAATAAATAGAATAGAGAGAGTTAGGAACAATGTTACCAATTTAGCTTGAGAAGAGGAAGATTACAACTCAATGGTATACTTCTACAAGCACCTCTTTTCTTCTTCTTTGATGGATGATCAATAATGAAGCTCAAGAAGATTTTGTTTGGGATTTCGAAAAATGATTTGTAATAAAAATGTATTTTTGAAGCTCTTGAAATGTATTAAATGTTCTCAATGAATAATTCCCAAACTTCTTAAATTTATAGCTGATAATTGAGGGTATATATAGGGTTTTTTAAGCTTAAGGCCGTTGCCTAAGAAATAGGCTGTCAAATTTCAGAAATGACCGTTGCTTCATGTACAACGGTAATATTTTTTACAGCTGACAGCAGAAAAACGGACGATCGGTTTTAGAAACCGGATTCGCCGAGTTTGTAAAACGGACGATCGGTTTTAAAAACCGGACTGCCGGTTCTTTGAAACAGAAAGATTCGGACTTGAGTTTTCTAAAAACGGACTGCCGAATTAAACATTGAAAAAACGGACGATCGGTTTTAAAAACGGACTTCCGAATTTCTGTTTTTCCTCAGCCAAGTTTTTTTCTGAACAAAACTTTCTTCCAAGTTTCAAAGGCATTCTTGACAATTTTTAAAGATAAGAAAACTATTTAAAACATCTTTAGTCAAGAATACTTGGATTTTATCAAAGGATTATATTTTGGAAAATCAAGAGAAGAGCTTCATGTATGATCAATGAATCAAAGACTAAGATTAGAGAGTTTTACAAGATAATACCTAGTTCACAAATACAATGTCTTCAATGTCTTCAATTGATTTGATCTTGGTATGGCTTGATCTCTTCTTCTCTATTTTGCCCTCATCATCAAGATCTTTTGCTTGAGACTTTGAGACTTCATATGTTCTTCTTTTGTTCTCTATGAAGGGTTAGCTAACATACTCACACAAGCACATGTTAATCATAATCAAAACACAAGTAATAATGCCCTTAGGGCTAACAATCTCCCCCCTTTTTGATTATGACAAACACATATGCAAGAAGAACAAAAGAGAAAGAGTAATATGGTGATGCATCAAAATATGCAAAGAGGCAAAGCATAACGATCACCAAGAAAAGGAGGTAACTCCCCCTTGCATCAATAATCATTGTAAACAAGCGTCAATGATAACTTATAAATATCAACAAAATTTCTCCCCCTTACATCTTGCACTATTTTCTCCCCCTTTTGTCATAAATCAAAAAATTGTAGGAGAAAAGTACCAAGGGATCATAGAAGAGATAATAGCAGGACTTTCAACATAAAAGTGTCATCATGAAGTCCATAAACAACAAAGAGCCTAAAGAGCAATGACCAAATCACATAAAAAGCACGGTTGTAATTGGAATAAGCAAGTTAAAAAATATGTCATTAAAATTGAAAACGAGGAGTTTTGAAAAGAGTTACGAATAAAAAAAACAAGAGGAAGAAAGGTTTATAGGAAAGTTTCAATCATCTCCGGCTCCTCTTCCTTGCTCAAGTCTCTTCACCCGTTCTTGTGTGTCGGTCGGCTTTTGGTCCAAGGCATCAATTTTTTCCATCCAAAGCCTCAAAACGACAGTCGAATGTGTCAAATCGGGTGTTCATAGATGTATGGAGAGAGACTATCATATCCATAAGTTGACTCATGCTTCACGAAGATGAGCCTTCGTCCGTTCTTTCTTGCCTTTTTTTACTGTCTCGTTTCTCTCCTTTGGATTTACGCCTCTGTTTCTTCCTCGCTATCTTCTTCTTCGAATATCCATATCCTCACGGGTCTTTCATCATCATCTTCCTCATCATCACTTTGTCACCAAGCCCTTGTCCACCTCGGATGTACATCCCGGCTTCGTCTTTTTCAAACCCCCATTTCTCTTGAAGGTCTGCTGAGTGTATATCTTGCCGAGTCCAATGTGATTACCCATCCCAACCAGATTAATCACAAAATGTTGGAGGATTTTAGTGATGAAACAACCATATGGCAAGCATTTCTTTTGAGAAGATGGGGGCGACTAACATATGCTCTATAGCCATAAACCCGAAATTCATTCTTACGTGCTCATGCAAGGCCGGCATCACAAAAGCATGCATGTTAGTGATAGAGGATTTATGCCCAACATTAGGAACGATGATGTTTGAAATCATGTGATGAAGCACTCGCCCATATGCATCCAATTTATTCACATTTCTATCATCATGCCGTTTCAATATCTCCCCCCTTAGTGAAAATTTCAGCAAATCGTTTTTCACTTTGTATAAATTGGCATCATAGCATTTCTTGTTTTTGGTATAAAATCTTATACCATCTTGAGGGAGTATCCAAAATAGCATTCAATAGCTCTGTCATCAAATGCTATATCCCTTCCCCCCAATTCTAGTCACTAACCATTGATGTGAAATGTTATCCATCTTTTCAAGTCTACCCTTGTGGAGATTTGCATAGAATTCATATATCAAGTCCACATAATACGGTTCATTTACAATCAATAGAGGTATCCAACCAATTATTTCAAAGAGATTAGGAATAACCTCCATACCTTGCATATCATCCAAGTCCACCCTATGACCAGGGAGCAATTTTTCGGTGATTACGAGTCCATTCTTCAAACCGAGCAGCTTCCTTTACTTGAGATAAATCTATATGCGGTTCTAGAAACCCTAGCGGCAGCGGTGGCAGCCCCGGTTCCCAGCGGGTGTTCTTTTTTCCTTTCCCTTTTCCTCTACTGGGTGCCTGCTTCTTCAGTATTTTGCCCTGAACCAACTTGGGCATTCTTTGTTTTAACCATCTTTGAACAATTTTGAGGTTAGGGATTGGAGAGGAGATGAAGAGTTTTGTAGATTGATAGAAAGTAATCAGAGAGAAAGATTGCTTCTTTGTTGTGACAAGAGAGGAATTTGAAGAGAAATAAGTGGAAGATTGAAAATCGGATCAAGAAATCGGATGGGTCTTGAGAATGGGAGTGTTTTCGGTCGAGAGAGTGAGAGAAAGTGTGGAGAGGAATGTGAAGAGTTAAAAGAAAAGTCTGATTTTTTAAAAGGCAGTCCCGACCTATTTTGAGAAATTCGGTCGACCGTTTGTTAAAACCGGTCCTCTGGTTTCTGGATTTTGCAAAATTCGGACGTCCGAGTTTTTGGAGCAGCGTCCGGTTTGAGAGTCCGAATATCTCTGGAATTTTTGAAGAAGGGGGGGTATGAGTCCGGTTTTAAAACCGGACGTCCTAATTTCAAAATAAGAGTCCGAATTTTCTTAAAATATCAGCAAGTCAGAAAATAGGGAAAAGGCAAGTATAAGCAACACACATAATTCATTAAATCTCCCTATACCAAGTAAGTTTCTTAAATGGCAAAAACGATCTTTTGAAAGAGGTTTTGTAAGAACTTGGTTGTTGAATTTTCTCCCATAACAATTTGCAAACAAGGAAGGTTTGGATTGAATAATACAAGATAATCCATCAAATAAAGGCACTTAATTAAGAAGATAAACTATATGCAATGTTACCTATACCGATGATCCTTCCAAAAACAAAGCACCTTCGGTTTTCCTTGGTTTAATCAAGAGGGATGCATATCCGGTCATGTGTCATAGGCATCCGCTATCCGAGTACCACTTAGATGACCTTGACTTGTGTTCCTACAACGAAAAGAAGTAGAAGGGTCTTTTGGTACCCACATCTTTTTGGGTCCATGGATGTTAGTTTGATTTTCTTTAACTTTCCAAATGGTTTTCACTCCTCTTTCAATCTTTTTCTTTATGAAACACTTTGTGGCTTTATGACCACTCTTTTCACAATAAGTACAACAAAAAGTGTGAAAGGGATGAGGAGGCTTTTACAAAACGTGTTTGTTTAGAAAAAAATATTGGAATGATTATATCCAATACCATTTTTTGTTAAAAGGTGATCTTTGAGAGCCAAGAAGTTTTTCAAAATTTTCTTTTCCCTTTGTGAATTTTTCAACACATAGAGTGAGATCACTCACCTTTTTCTTTAAGACATCATAATCAATTAAACATTTTTCAAGAAAGGAAATCTTTTCACAAAGGTTTTTGTTTTCTAAAACAAGGTTTTGAAAGTCATCATTTGAGCTCTCTTTTTCTTTCTTCAAGACTTCCAAGGATTCAAGAATGGCTTTATTTTCACAAATGAGTCTTGAGTTTTCATCTAACAAAAATTGAGTTTTGCTTTTTAAATCTTTGTTTCGTTTGGAAACCTTTTTTGCACTCATCATACATTTCAAAAAGCATTATGCTAGGATCAATATCACAATCATTATCAACGATACTAGAAGAGTTAGGAAGTGAAAATTGTACCTCATTTTCTAGTGCCATGAAGCATATGTTGGCATTTTCTTCTTCTTCATTTTCACTTGAGTCTTCATCCCAAGCTCCAATTAGGCCTTTGCCTTTCTTCTTTTTTCTCAATGCCTCAAGCTTGACTTCTAAAGCTTCCTTTTCCTTTTTAAGGGCCTTGGGACAATCGGCTACAAGATGGTCGGAGCTATTGCATTTAAAACATCTAGCCTTAAAGAATGATGAACTTTGTCCTCCTTTCTTGAATGGAGGATTCTTTCCTCTGTTGAAGTCTTCTTTGTAAAATCTTTTAAATTTCCTCATCACTAGGGCCATATCCTCAATCTCATCTTCATTGTTTGATGAGCATGTATGATCATCATCATTCACTTTGAGTGCTATGCCTCTTCTTTCTTTGTCTTCATCTTCCATTTCATCTAATCTTTTTATTTTCATCTCATAGGTAAGGAGAGATCCTATGAGTTCTTCAATAGGAAGTTGACTTAACTCTTTTGATTCCTCAATGGCAAGAGTTTTTGGTTGCCATGCTTTTGGGAGTGAATCAAGAATCTTTCTATTTACTTCTCCCCTTGTGTACTCTTTTCCATATGCCTTTAAGCCATTTGTGATGTTGGTGAACCTTGTGAACATGTCACTAATGCTTTCATATTGTTTCATCATGAATAGCTCATAATCTCTCACCAACATAGCTAATTTAGACTCCTTCACTTGATTGGTGCCTTCGTGAGTTACTTCAAGTAACTTCCACATTTCATGAGCCGAGTCGCATCCGCTCACTCTATTGTATTCATTTGCATCCAAGGCACAACTCAATATGTTCATAGCTTGAAAGTTTAGAGTCATCTTCCTTGAATCAAGCTCATCATAGTCTTCAACCTTCTTGACAATTCCATCCTTTATAGGAACATAAGGTCCATTCTCTACAATGCTCCAAAGATTAAAGTTAATAGAGCAAATATATATTTTGATTCTAGATTTCCAAAAAGTATAATTTGAACCATCGAAAAGAGGAGGTCTATTTGTAGAAGAGCCTTCTACATATGGTAAACTGGAAACATTAGCCATAATAAAATAAAGATCTTTTGCTTCAAGGATATTAGTCCCTTTTTAAAGAAGCCCCGCTCTGATACCAATTGAAAAACCTTAGAGGGGGGGTGAATAAGGTTTTTGGCTAATTTAAAAATCTTTTCTTTGATTAGAAAGATAAACCTCTAATTTGTTTGTGAAAGATTTCTAAAACTCTTTTTAATAAGAATCCACACAAAGCACAATCTTATAGAATTGGCAATTAAGAAATGAGCAAAGAATTAAAGAGCATGCACAACAATTTATAGTGGTTCACTCTCTCCAAGAGCTACATCCACTACCTTGAGCCTCAACCCAAGGATTTCACAAATCCACTAACTTCAAAGTTGATTACACAACTACACAATGAGGTTCACCCTTCAAGGGTTTTACACCAAAACCTCAATCACAACAATACAACTAGTTAATCAAAGGATCACCAAAGGGTTTTCCACAAACCTTTGATCACAATAAAAGAATAGAGAGAGTTAGGAACAATGTTACCAATTTAGCTTGAGAAGAGGAAGATTACAACTCAATGGTATACTTCTACAAGCACCTCTTTTCTTCTTCTTTGATGGATGATCAATAATGAAGCTCAAGAAGATTTTGTTTGGGTTCAAAAATGATTTGTAATAAAAATGTATTTTTGAAGCTCTTGAAATGTATTAAATGTTCTCAATGAATAATTCCCAAACTTCTTAAATTTATGGCTGATAATTGAGGGTATATATAGGGTTTTTTAAGCTTAAGACCGTTGCCTAAGAAATAGGCTGTCAAATTTCAGAAATGACCGTTGCTTCTGTGCAACGGTAATATTTTTTACAACGGCTGACAAAGAAACGGACGATCGGTTTTAGAAACCGGATTGCCCTGAATTGTAAAACGGACGATCGGTTTTAAAAACCGGACTGCCGGATTCTTTGAAACGAGAAAGATTCGGACTTGAGTTTTTCTAAAAAGCGGATCTGCCGAATTAAACATTGAAAAAAACGGACGATCGGTTTTAAAAACGGACTTCGAATTTCTGTTTTTCCTCGGCCAAGTTTTTTTTCGAACAAAACTTTCTTCCAAGTTTCAAAGGCATTCTTGACAATTTTTAAAGATAAGAAAACTATTTAAAACATCTTTAGTCAAGAATACTTGGATTTTATCAAAGGATTATATTTTGGAAAATCAAGAGAAGAGCTTCATGTATGATCAATGAATCAAAGACTAAGATTAGAGAGTTTTACAAGATAATACCTAGTTCACAAATACAATGTCTTCAATGTCTTCAATTGATTTGATCTTGGTATGGCTTGATCTCTTCTTCTCTATTTTGCCCTCATCATCAAGATCTTTTGCTTGAGACTTTGAGACTTCATATGTTCTTCTTTTGTTCTCTATGAAGGGTTAGCTAACATACTCACACAAGCACATGTTAATCATAATCAAAACACAAGTAATAATGCCCTTAGGGCTAACAAGAGTGACTTGAATCGTTCATTTTTGGACCCTTTATTTCAACAATAGGGGATTCAACTCCCCCGAGGTTTCCAATTTACCTCGGATTTGTTGGAATGCTTGGTAGAGAATAACACGTACTTCATTACCTTTTTAACTACTATGTATCAAAGCTTCGACAATTTGGAAGCGCAAAGTCCCTCTATTTCCCTTAGCAGAAGGCAAGAAAAGCTTAGGTGTGGATTCCCAGCTAGAAACAATCAAGTTAGAAAGCAGGAGTACTATAATGGTTTTTCTTCCTCTTTTTAAAACGAGTCCTATGTCTTTCCATGTGGTTTGATGGGAGGTAATAGTTAGTATCTTTTCTCTAGGATCGCTTACAATTGAATAATTGATAAGCGGGTTACAGAGAGCTATAAGCTAAGAGATAGATTTCTTTTCCAACCTAGTTACCCGTGCCTTCCTTAGTTAGTCAATCTTCGCTTGAAAGGATAGGGTTCTCGAAAACATGGCACATTGAGACTTCAGGGCCCAGGGTGTTAGCTCTTCCTCAGTCCTTTCCTGCCAACTCCTATTGAAAAGATGCTAGCAGGCTTGATCGGACGGACTCGCCTGCGACACATCACCCTGAGGTTTTTTCTCTTACCAGTGCTACTGCGGTCTCGCCTACACTGAAGCAAGCACAACCAGCTGGACCACCCACATGCACACCAGATTCTGGCCTGTGTTCTGGGCCTTTCCAAAACCATCCCAATCTGATTCGAATCCTTCAGGCAAACCGCAAAAAAGGTTCTGCTCACAGGTAAAGGTTAATCCACACTTATTTCGTTTAAAGCCAATTGATGTGGGTATGGTATTCTTAGTCATGATATATTTGAGGTACCTATGGTTGGATTGGGCTTCTTTACTTCGTACCTATTCATTGGGCAATTGCTTTCTTTCTTTTGACCTAGCTTTCTTTTTTCACCTAGACGATACTTTTACTAAGAGTAAGAGGTAGGTAATCTATAATAAAGGATAGTAACCTAGTTCTTGGTGTGGGAATAGAAAAATTGGAACAAGACTTAAGCTAAATCTCGCAACAGAGTGAGCAGTTCCCAAGCGAGTAATTGCCTCGTGCCCTGAAACTTGTTTTTTGGAATGAAAGACTGATTTCTAGGGTACGTACTTACTCTCTAAGTGAAAGGAGAAAGAACCTCACCTCTTCCATAAAGGTAGGTAGCATAGGTATCCGTGGATTCTTCGGTTAGGCATCCATCCATTCTATCTGCATTATCCATTGAAATACCATCTGAGGAAAGTGCAAACAGCAGGCAGGGTTTAATGGTTTTGAACCCTTTCAAAAAGGTTTTTTGAAACCCGATTTCTGCGCGAGGCACCCAATATGGACTGTGAATGGAAATCCCTCCCAACTTGGTCTCAAGTTACTACGGACTCAAAAGTCTCCTTAGTAACTTTATTACTTGTCGGTATTATACGATAATCGTAAACTCCTCTCGCTTTGCTCCTCATATTTCTATATGAGTGGCTTAACGCTCGAGTCACTACGTACCTCTCTTTTACAGTCGACTAACTATACGTACCTTAATCATATTGCAGATAAAGCGATGCTTCTCTTCTAATATGGAATTAGATAATGATCATAAAAGCGTTATAACGCAATATAGAGCCTGTAGAAATCAAGTCTTCTTCTTCTGCCTTAGTGGGATGCTCGAAGCCGGCTTTCTAGAAATAGAAGCTTAAGGTCTCATAAGTCAATCCAGGCGAAGAGGCACATATAGACTCTAATGAAAGGTTTCAAAATGAAAGTGCTCTACTAAACAGCCGTCTCGCTAAAGTAAATTATACTGAAAATGCCATTTCCCTATCGTGTAAGCCTTCCGTTGTTGGCAATAAGGGACAATCCCCTTTTGTATTAATCTTTCCATCTGCCCCTATCTAAGCCAGTCTTGCAGGTGTTTCCCCATTGGCTTTTCCTTTAGCCTTTTCAAATTAAAAGTAAAGGAAGCAGAGAGGTAGCTTCTAGCTTTTTATTCCCATACTCTTTGACTAAGTCCCGAAGTAATCGTATTTTTCTTTATGTTCATTGTTTCGGTTCTTGATCTTCGATCGTTCTAAGCCACTACTACATATAGTAGGCAAGGCGGCCTTTTTTTCATTTATTAAGGTGAGCTTCAATGCCTTGACTAAGGTTTAAGAGGTTTGCAACCTCATAACTACATTTTCAAACTTTATTATTGCCAGAAGAAGATCAGGACTCAGATCAAATGGACAAAGTTCCCTTAAGATCTGTCTTCGGAGAGTGTGGATAAGAGAAAAAGGAAAGCAACTACTACAGTTGCTAGTCCTCAAGCGAAGAAGAAGGAAAAGCCATTAAGTTAGTAACATTTTGAAGGGTCAGATCTGAAAGACTGGTCTGATTCAATCCCTTATGATACATAGAATAGGACTAAAGATAAAGTAAGGCGATCTTTCACGTATATCCGGTCATCAAGCTCAATCCCTTCCTTCGTTTCAGATGGCAGAGCTACCGCACTAGTTCCGTTGATTGAGGGGAGTATTGAACAACCAGCACAAGGGAAAGTATAGAAAAAGGATCACTGCTTTTAGGAGTCCCTCTAATTATATATAAATATCATAATAGAAGAAAGGTCCACAGAAGGAAAGAAATCAATCTAATCACTCCATTTCCATTTCAAGCAAGTGCACCTTAGAGAATCCGACGTCCCAGAAGTTTGACTCTATCCTTGCCCTTTCACTTATTTATGATACCCCAGTGAGAATGGCAACATTGACTACCGAGTAAGAAAGACGCTTTTTGGCTTCGTTTCAGGCGTTTGTTCTTCATCAAATCAGGTTAGGCTTGCCTCGGAATTGGAGTATGGGTCCCCGTCTCCCCAACCAATTTTCGTTCTATACGGCTGTTTGGCATTGGGAAATCGAAAGGAAAAAAACCTTTTTCCCTGGTTGAATTAGAAAATCTTCCCGGGCCCGTAAAAAACCTCTTCTGCGTCTTCGGATTCTCCTTTAGCTGATACTGATCTTTCTCTAGTGGCAGCAGATGCTGAATCGCTTTGTTTTAGCTGATTCGTTTTTTGATTGAATTCTTTTCCTCTAAAGCAAGCCTAGGATCAAGGGAAGAGAGAGGAGCAGCTTGACCGGACGAGGCGGGGGATCTCCGCAGCTCCAACATCGAGGAAGTCCTACGGTAAAGTCATCAATCGCACGAAAAGTCTAATCAACAAAAAAGAATAAACGAATATAAATAGGGGGTTTGTTTACCTATTCATGTAGTTCTTCTCTAGTCATTCCCTAACCTTTTAGCGTAAGCTACCTTTAATATTATATAAAGAATATGCTTTCCGAACCTAAGGCTAATAGCTCCCGTGCTGCTTTTGACTCCTACTCAATTAATCCGAAGCTGTGGTATGGCGTGGATGCACCTGTGAGTGAAGCAATGAGAATTGTTTGACACATGGAGAAGGGAATCGAACCGACATAACTAGGTTTCGTTCTTTGAATCGATTCACTCGTCTTTTGCTAGTCAGATTTTTTTCTTCTTCGGGGCAGAGTACTCGGCTTTTAAATGCGACTATCCTCTTTTACACATTTAGATGAAGCAAGGGATTCGTCCATACTATGGGTCAAGTTTGGAAGACCACGACTGATCTTAAAAGGGAATGAATGGATAAAATAGCATGTCGGATTGAGGGGTAGTGTTTCATTCTTTACGAAGAAGTACAAAAGGTTCGAATTCTTTGAACTGACGAAATGGGTTCAATGAATAAATTGAGAGGGCCCCGTGGCTTCAATTAATTATAGGAAAAGGCAAAGCAACGAGCTATTTCAATTCCTATTGTTTTGTCGGTACGCTCGGATTTCTTTGTACCGCCCAGAAGAGCGGA
The DNA here is from genome assembly GCA_028651295.1 of Catharanthus roseus. Taxonomy (NCBI): domain Eukaryota; kingdom Viridiplantae; phylum Streptophyta; class Magnoliopsida; order Gentianales; family Apocynaceae; genus Catharanthus; species Catharanthus roseus. The sequence goes on from JAPQWS010000076.1 coordinate 13,945,865, forward strand.
TCCAATACCAAGACGCCCAGAAGGGGTATAATAGTAGTTGAGTGCGAGTTAGGCGCGAATCGAATCCCTGAGATTGGAATTAGATATAGAGAAATTCATTGAAAACTTAAAGTAGAAGGTGAAGATGAGGAGTATCTAGCCGGATCTTCTATCTACGCAAATTGAAGGCTAATGCAATTGAATGAGATAATCTGCAGCAATTGATTCACGAATCCGATGCAGAGAGTCGTGGTAGTTCACGGCAATTCCCGAGGAATATGACATGGCTATTGTTTCAGCTCTTCTGACTATGCTTTCCGCGGTCGCTAGGCGGTGGTTTAGTAAGGGCTTTAGGAAAAGGCGTAACTGCTCTTGTCGGAGGGGCTGGGCTACTAGATGGGAAAGATCCCACACCTGGACTGACTATTCAGGTACTAAGAGCATCTTTGTTTGATCTTCTTTCCAGCGAAGGAAGCAAGAGAGAATCTTTCACTACAGCGTAAACTCCGATCGGAATGGAAGCTGCTTCATAATTAAATAATAATAAATATACATTGAGCCATAGGACAGTTGAAATCTTAAAAGCTTCCCTGGCTTTGATGCATTCCCTCAGCATCTTTCTTCATTTTCTATATGATTAAGACATGCAAGTCTTACTATGTTTTAAGTAAGAGAAGGTCGATGTAATTGAGCGGATTTCTTAATGGTTAACTCTCTGACCTGGGCATCTAACCTTAAAAGTAGAAAAGCGGCGAAGCAGAAATTCTCGTAGATAAGATAAAAGTTTGCTCGTTATTCGTGGTGGGTCGATCGGGGCTCCCGACTATAAGATAGTGGCTAGTAGTCGATTCTTCGGAGTTCACAGTCGAAGCTGCATTAGTCCAAGCCGTACCCTACCCTACCCGCAATAACAACCTGAGCCAATTAGCTGTTGCCGACCGTGCTTCACTCCACCTCGCTTTCGACCTCAGCTCCTATGCTTGGTGCCGACCCTTACACCATAAACAGAATAAAGATATCCCAGGAACCAAGCTAGGGATTCACGACTAGCGCGAAAGCCTAGCGAACAAAGAAGCGCAGCCCTTTTCTTGCTCACTTCTTGCGCATTAAGGACTATACCACTATATACGCTCAGAAAAAAGCCTTTGAAGTTCGCCTAGAAGTCTGGCTTCCAAATGCTATTATCAGTTCTTTCTAAAAGGGAATCCTTATCTTAAGAAGAAAGAAAATTTAGTACGGACTTTCTGTGTCAAGCGAAAGGCATAGGATTGAAAGACGGTTCAAAGTGAAGATCTTTCCTGCCTCTGAATCTGTACTAGGGCCAGCTAGGATCTTTGCAGCTTTCTTACCTGGACCAGTTATCTTTCTAGTATTACATAAAAATACTAGCCCTCTAAGACAGTCTTACCGAATCCCTTCTTCCATTCGCTTAATTCCAGACCTGTGGGACAGAGCCTCAAACTCACATGAGTAAGGCCTTTGATAGGGTTGAATGGAGTTACCTTGGGTTGTTGTTGGAAGCAATGAACTTTCCTGCCTTTTTATTGATCTGGTCATGAAATGTGTAACCTCTGTCTCCTATGCTGTGCTTGTTAATGGCTACCCTAGCAAAGTGTTTAATCCTTCTCGAGGTTTGAGGCAGGGAGATCCTTTGTCGCCCTTCCTATTTATTCTATGTGCGCAGGGGTTCTCTTCCATGTTGAAAAGGACAGAACGGCAAGAGAAAATGAAAGGGATTAAGTTCTGAGCTGAGGGTCCTAAGCTCCTGTATCTATTGTTCATGCTTGCTCTTTGTGAGAGCTCATCATGCAGATATTTCCAGTATAGAGCCACTTCTTACCTGAGTTCCCGTGCCCCACTTGCGGTTAAGGTAAAGACTTCGATCGATTGAACTTTAGCAAATAGTCCATAGTAGATGGATTTAGTTTTTAAGCTTGCTAAGGCCCCAGCCACCCACCTCTATTCTAGCAAGAATACAGAACAAGACAAAATGAAGGGAAAGAAAGCATGCCGGAACAGGGTAGTGAGTGGTGGGGAAGACCTTCACTTTCCTGGTGCCATCTCTTTACTGAGCAATCATAGGATGCTGCGGCGCATCAACAACATCGTAATCTGGGAAGAACGAGGAAGAATTCATGGAGAAGAAATCTATCTTAATTGAATCCATTCCTCCCACTACTTGGAAGGGTTGATCATAGACCTATATTAATGACGACCAATGATAAGCCCTACACCTTTGAGGATAGATCAACAATGGCTTCTTTCAGAATACAGAATGTATACAATTGATTGACAAAACTTTGACCTTGATTGAATATGCTACACCTGACGAAAGAGGTTGGTCATTCGGAAGCGTACTTATGTGATGAACTAACCCTTTGTCGATGCTCGTAGCGTATAGAAGGTAAATGCGGGGTAGGACACAAATCCCGACTTCTATCGTCTTAGTGTAGTGGAATACCCGAGTGAAGTAAAATAGTAAAAGAAGGGCGTGGTGTGGAAAGGAAAAGCATTCGAGAAAAAAAAATAGGAATGCCTTGAAAGTGTGTTTGAGTTTTGGGAAGACATCGCCTATACTAAAAGGCTTCACAGATGCAGATATGGAAGGTGATCATGACCGGATAAAGTATACATCTGTATATCTATTCACTTTTCATGGAGACAATCTAAGTTGCAGGAGATGTTCTGGTTCTTCCTCAAAGAGTTGGGTTTGAAGCAAAAGCAGTCAAAAGTATTAGAGAGGTATGGTATACAGCAAAGCCAATATGTCACCTCTATAGAAGGGAGACAGGAATCGAAAGCACAGACTGACTGCCGAGAAGAGACCAACAGACTAATGGATTACGGGACAAGGGGACAGACCTAATCTAATAAGGGGATTGCCTTAGCAGCCTTATTTATTATATGTGAGAGTTATCTTATCGTCTCTTTCTCGAGCAAGCATCCTATCTTCGGTGCCGCTTTCCTCTTCCTATATAAAAAAGTTCCCTTTCTCCTCCTTTCCTTTTGAGTGATGTAAAGAAAGGGTATTCTCCTGTGAGTGAGGAAGGCTATGTCTGTCCGCCGAGATGGCTGGTGTTCTTTCTGTCCGGGGATTAGCACCTACTTTTTGCTCTGGGCTTTGTCACCACAGGAGAAGTATGTGGCTTATGTGCGGTATCCTACCGATATATATGGGTTATGGCTGTTATCCCCTTTATCCATAATGTTTAGAGCCGAGCTCGTGGGAAGTCAAGACTTAGATAGAGATCTTGCTGTAAACACAAGAAGTACACGATAAATTTGGAGTTGGGGTACCAAAAAGAGTCAACTTAGGTTGACGGTGGAACCCCTTTTCTTAGGGAAAGAATGGGGTGGGAGACAGATAAAAGATGTATTCGCCCGGTATCCTATCGCGTAGAGTCAGCACTTATGTATTTTTTCTATCTGCTTGTCATAGCTTGGCATCTCACCCTTCTCCTTTAGAGTCTAGTCTCTTTTTTTCCTACATGTCTCAGTTTCAATTCCATATCTATCTATGATAAAACGAGATTCTAAAAGTCATTTCTCATTCCTACCTTCGACTCGTACCCTGTGAGTCAATCTCCTTAGTCTACAAGACAAATCAACGTAACCGCTATGATCCAAACTCTATAAGGGATGGTACGAGAGGAAAAATACCTCAGTCAACCACTTCCCGAGATTGAAAGATATGGCTTTGTCCCAGCCGTTAGAGCGTTAAGCCACTCATTCTCTTAGGTCGTCTCAAAGCGCTTAGTCTTGGGTCAACGAGCTTAGCCGCTAGGCGAAGGGTAGACGGAAGACGGTCTCCGAAAGACCTCTTTCCAGCTTCGAGAAGAAGGGGCACTCAAACCGATCTTTCATCACCCAAGCAAGGGAATCATGAACAAAATGACCCCTTGTCACGAGAAACTGTATATACTGGATTAGCCGGTTCGTCAGCGTTGGTTTAGCTTAGCTTATAAGAATTTTCCGGACTTTCTTTATCCCGTTGGAATGAATTCCTCCCTAACCCGGGCTTGCTCTATCCCGGAGGATCTTCTTTGGATGCTGACTTAGAATTCCTTGCCGGCTTACTAATTACTACTAGGCGGTGGTAGACTCCTTTTCTTACTCATACAGGGTAGGCTTTTTTTTTTCTTATTCTAGCACGAGTGGACTGAAAAGAAGGAATGACTGACGGCTTGGGGAGGAAAAAAAAGCTTGCTTTTGGCAGATTGCTTACTACTAGACTAGGTTGGATCTACTTCTCAGTCTCATCTATAGAGAATAGGAGAAGCATTCGAGTTCTCACTTTTCTGCCCTAGCAATATCGCGTGAGTGAAGACATCGTAACCTATTATATACTACCGATATCTCTCGTCAAACTTCAACGGGAAATCGATCCTCTTTGCTAAACGGGGGCGGATAGAAGCTAGGGCGTAGGTAAGAGATCAAGCAGTTCATCTATTTACAACAGCAGGGGCGTATTTGAATACACCTTTGGAGACGGAAGGGCGACTACATTGCATCCTCAGAAAAAATATGAAAAAGAACTGCAAGGGCGTACCACAGCTAAAAAGAATACAGGTAAGCGATCTCGCTTTGGCTCTAAGGTAAGAAATCGAGCAGCTAAACAGAGGAATAAAGAACAGAAACTGAGGGGGGGCAATGAGCTCTTATTCGCCCCTGGTGGACCTGTATACTCTTGTCCTGTTGGGTAGAAAGGACACGGGGAGCTGCCTTGGGTATCTCCGAGGACTTTAGCTAAGGGATTGTTTACTGAACGTCCCATACTTGACCTATCGCTCCATTCGGTGAAGTACCCCCTTCCATTTATTTCTCTTTCTAGAGGTAAGAGGAATCAACCCGAAATGCGTGAACCAGTGCCCTTTTATAAGACTCTTCTATATTTAATCTATTACAGGATTCAATCCTTCACACTTATGCGTGGTTGGAACATTTTTTGGTCATTAGTGGTTGATTGGATCAAACTTCCAATTATTAAGAGAGAGAGATAAGGTCTGATTCTAAGTCAGAGTTCGAACTGGTGCTTACACTGAAGCCCTTGCCCTTGCCAACAAGTGACGAACTACAAGTAAAGATAGAGTAGGGAACTTCATGAGATTCGCTTTAGCTGGGTCTTGCAGACGGGAAGACATAGCAGCATGCGGAAGAGGTAGAGGGACTGGCTTACTAGGTCGAAGCGACAAGCCTTAGTCAAAGAGTCCGTTTTGATCTGAACCTCGATCTCTATAGTTTACTTACTCATCACAATACAAAAGAAAAATCTCCTATTAATTTAATATAATAACTATTCGTAACAACATCCGGGGACCACATCATTTATGTACGCTCTCGGCCAAGAAGGGCTACTACCTATCGCAAGATACCTCAAGCGAGGGGTAGGTGGTAGCTTGGCTTAGCCTTACCCCAACTCGTACCGAACTTCAGTCTAATTTAGGCAGGGTCCGGGTAGGTGCAAGAAGTCGGAGAGAGAAGTACTGATTTATATAGGGCGCAGGTCCTCGTAGAATTGGTTTGCTTTCGCGGCAGCAGCGTGAAGGGATATTACCTTATTAAGAGCAATTTATCCCCTGGTGTCCAATAAGAATCTAGACTCTATTATATTATATTATATATGAGAATCTCGACAAAAGAAAGAAGTGAGGCCCTGCCCCAAGACAGAGCGTTTAGCTACTCATTCATTCGCATTCGAAAAGAAGCCTTTATTATTCTAATTATTCGAGTAGGAAAGCGAGAACACTTCTATCTAGACTGCCCCTTGAATCACTAGCTCAATTAGTAGAATTCTCCCGTTGATTAGCTATCTCACAGCTGTCTGCTCTTTTATTGTATTTCTGCGTGGCCCCGTTAACACCGTGTTTTAAGGTTACGACGAGCTGGCCTCGTAGAGACTAAGTTGAGAATAGCGCTCGCTATCTTTCCAGCCAAAGGCATATCTACTTACTTATCTAGGATCTAAGGGCTTCCTTTTTCTTCTTCAATCGATTCATCTCGGTCCTTAGACTGCATGGGCTAGCTGAACCCGTGGAAAAGGCTTGATTGCCCCTTGCGATAACCTTTTATCCGAATCTCTTAAACTCACGGAACACAAAGAAAATCTCCACCTCGTGCCCCCATAGCATTCGTAGTTCGGACTTGATTTTCCGGTAGGCCTATGGACCATTGTTCATAAAGCCCTTCTCGTCTTTCTGGCTCCTCTTAAGCCTCTGATTCCGTTGCTGATTCGTAAATACATTTGCACCCTCAAATCTCTTTGTTAAAAATTAGGCGTAGGCCCATCAACACACCTAGCCCCCTTAGGTTCAAGGAGTTTAGGCATGAAGGACGCTCTCGAATAGGAAAGGAATGTAGGAGCTCCATGCTCCGGAATCGAATATCGAATTAAGACTTCACGGAAGACCTTAATTCTCTTTCGGAAAGGTGCAATTTTTTCAAGGACTTGGAGGCTAGGCTAGTTCTTTAACCATACCCCCGTATTAGAAGTATCCATTTCACCCTCGGTCTTCAGGGCTCTGGGCTTAAAACTCTCTCGTCGACTTTCGATTTCTTTCCTTCTAAGATTCTTTCTATCCGGGCAAGCAAGGAAGAAAGAAAGGTGGAGAAAAGAACTCTCCCGAATGTGCTAAGGTAATATTTCTTTGCAGTTGGATATGCTTTTCAATATCTTCACTTGTTTCAATATCTTAACTTGCACTTTCTCGCTTGGAAAAGAAAGACTATCCTCGAGGTAAATCAATCTATCTCCTATTGCCCAATCTGGATGCTAAACTAAAGGCTCGTAACCCCGGAACTCGCAATGGTCCTATCACAACTACTCATACTAGGAGCAATGGCCACTAGGAGGACCTAGACTCAGACTTATATACGTATACTTCTGGTAATAAACTACTTCAACTGAAATTCAATCCTTTCCAACCTTAATAACTTCCTTCTAGGAGTGAGCTTGTTCCTTGGTGGTCGGTAGAAAAGGCTTAAGAGGAAAAGTTTCATAAAAGGTAAAAACTTCGGCTTGTCACCTTATCTAATAGCTTCACTTCGCATAGCTTCGTTCACTCCCTCTAAACTCTACAGGCTATGATAAAACATCCGTACAAGAAGAGAAGGGGAAGAGATAAAGTAGTATAAGAATTGGCTTGGGCTTCAGTCTACGTTAGTCCTGTGCTAAGCAAGAATTCTTCTTTTAATGCCTACAGAGAGACCTGCTAGAGCTCTTTTAAGGCATGGATTCCTTTCTAGTTTTTCTTGAACCAGTAAATGGGATTGAATTTTGAGTTGAAGAAGAGGTCAACAGCCCAAGTGGCAATGAATGTCGATAAGCAAGTGGACAAGTGGATTGAGATTCAAAAGAAGAATGTAAGAAAGAGGGAAAAGACCTCGGCCTCGGCCTCTCTAGACTCCTCTGGTCTCTCTCGACTGAGTGAACATGCTCACCCCGTCGCCCCTTCTTTCATAAAGGGTTTCAAGGCTATTAAGAGGATGATCCGAAATGCTAAAATAGATCCTTGCTAAGATTCTTTCCTAGGTAGTTTCGGCTATCTCGAACGAGTTCAAAGATCAACCAATATATAGGTCGAAAGGCATCTAGGCCACTGGATCTAATTGCTTGACTTCTCCCTCTCCCGCTGGCTAGTCTCTAACCCCTGTAGGCAGATACTTGTACTCAAGCCTTTCTGTTGCCACCAATCCATCTGTCTATTCCTTTTTCATTAGCTAACCGGATTCAGAGATAAGCAGAAAACCTAAGCAGCTCTAAAAAGAAGAACAAGAACCCCACCTCAACTGGTGAGCCCGAACTAACCAAACCCCATGAGGGTTTCCATTCCATCTACCGCTCCGAAGCTTGTGTAGCACCCACATGTAGAAGTATAGGAAGCTCCCCACCTATGGAAGCATCATTCCTTCTAGTTCGTACGGTCCCAGAAGTGGCTTTACCACCATCTCGTCTAGTTATAGTGATAATGCTAGGGCTACCGGTTCCGGCAAAGGTATACAAAAGAAAAGTATCAAAGCTAGACTAAGTGAGGTTTGAAAGCAAGTTTGAAAAGAAGAAGTATGGGCATTCTAATCCTGGTTCACCTTTAGAATTACGTATGTAAGTTTCTTTTTTCTTGCTTTTCTAGTAATGAAAGGTGATCCTCCGCCCAATAGAGCTTACCGTGTGTAGATCGAAAGGATTTCGAGCTTGATAAGCTGCAAACCAGACGTACTTGAAGCGGGACAGGAAAGTCTTCTTTTCAACCGTTAAAAAGGTCTAGGTGCTTTCCCACTCTCTTGAGATAGAAAAGAAAATTGACTTTTCCGGGAGGCGCGCCCATTCCTATTTCTTGACCTAAGCACCCGCACCCTCAAACAGAGCCTGAGGCTTTCCTATATTATCATTAGCCCCACGCCCATTAGCTTAGAAATTAGTCATAAAAGATCAATCTTATCGTGTGATTGCAAGGCTAGTGAATAAGCTAATTACTTCTTCATTCGAAAAGGGAAAGGCAAGGGCTACGGGATCAATACTACTAGGGAATACTCCTTTTCCCTTATCTTAGGCCCGATCTTGACACAACATCCAATTTCGGCAAGAGGGGGAAATGCTTTCTATAAGAAAAGGCAGGTAAAGCAAAGCTGTCATGAATCAGGCTAACCGAACTAGCATTGTCGGCGAAGATCAAACCTTTCGGAAAAGCGAGTCAGTGTAGTGCCCCTCAACCGTCTTTCCATAAAGAACATATCATGGATAGCCTGCCTATCTTGATAGTCGTTAGTGGTATACAATCCAAAAGAAGGCATCATAGTAGCAGCCTCCGGTATCCGGTAAAGGGTAAAGGAGCGCCTATCTTTATTAGTATACGGACTTGGAACCAGCCAATTCGCTTACATTGATGACACTGCTAACAACGGATCCTTTGAAGACAGATAGTAATAGATCTTGATTTGCCTTCAAACGGGCTTCACCTTCAAAGGAGAGTAACCAATCGTCGTTGTGTCTTAGAAAGAGTAAATTCATGAGGACAAGATATGCCTTATTTGAAAGCTGAAAGACCAGTCCCGCGCTACAACCGAAATAAGGACTTTAGGGTTAAAAAGCTGCAAGCAAAAAGAGGGCAACTGACTTCGAAGAACTCACAAGTAAAAGGAAGAGGGACCCGACTAAGACGATGCGGGAAATGGGCAGATACCTGGAAAGCACATAACCGAACTCTACGACTTCGAAGACTTCGAAACAAAGAGAGAGGCGTAATGCACTGATAGAGGGATATGGCTAGGCTACTAGGCTGCTTGAAAAGGGATTAGGATGAAAGGCAATGACGCTTACCACTATAAAGCATAGGCTCAAGGAAAAAGAAGGAAGCCTCCTCAGCAGCAACTTCACTCACTCACGGAAGAAGGAATTATACCGCTCGGGAAGCATAACTAATCGGGCACCTCGCTCGAAAGCAGTGGGTTTCCAAAAGAAAAGAATAGGGAAGTCAGTCATTTAGCACCTTGGGGGTATTTGAAGCAGTTCTCTATCTAATTAGGGACTTGGCAGCTCAAGTACAACCACCGCTAATTGAAAAAGAAATGATGGCTACATTTGTCAATACCTTGAAGGAAACCTATTATGATAAATTAAGTGGAAAGCAGTCTAGCAGAAGCTAAGCAGCCGGTCACACCCATCTCATAGTTTTGCTGGCTAAGCAGCCGCAATCAATTCCCTTGGTTAAGCCTTTTAATCGATTCTATCTAACTTCTTCAGTGTCTGAAAGAACTTTCTAATATCGGCTCTCTTTACCATTATTTCTCTTTCAGGTCAAGTGACTTACCTATATCGTTCTCTAAGGGTATTTTCTTGGGTAGGTCTATTTTTTTTAACACTTTCCTAAGCTCAGCTCATAGGACTTTCGGTCTCTCATCTCTCATCTCTCATATGGTATCGATGGATAGGAATGCTGCCCAAAAGGAAGAAAGGGCAAGGAAGGCAACTACATCGAAAAGAACAACAAATGTTTCCCAGCTTTATCTTATCTACGATTTTCGGGTTCTAAAAAGACTTAATAAGTAATAAGCGAAAAAAGCCGGGTTATTTAACTACTAAATAATTTTTCAAATGGCCTTACTCAAGGACCAACAAAACAAGGGCAACAGCAGGAGATGAAATAGCAATTATGCCTCCTCGAACCAGATTCTTTTCGATCTACCGTAGTCAAATTCACACCAAGGCAAGCTACTTTCATATCAGGAAAAGAGATTAGGAACAACCTTTCTTTCCCCTAGCTTTCCTGCCAAAAAAGAGTATTCATAAGCAGGTGCCATACCAGCAGAAGATTGAGTTGGCTTCCAAGTCCGCTTCCAAGCCTGCCACTACAATAGAAGGAAAAAGGTCTTATAAAACCTCGTTTTCGGAGTCATATTAGTAACAATCAGAACTTGTACACCACAAGGTCTCTCGAGTCTCCATTAGACGATAACAGACAAAACAAGGACAATCTAGAAGAAAAAGAACAAGGAGATCCTAACCTTCCACAACAGCACAGTAGCTTCCTTAACTAGAGTATAGCTCCTTCAACTCCGAGCTCATAGAAAGAAAGATGGAGCAAAGCCAGTTGTAGCTGCAGACATAGGGAGCTACCGCCACTCCTTCCCTGACTGGCAAGGTCTGCCTTACCAATAGGGTCGCAAGGGAATGCCATCAAGCAAGCAATGAAGTCTTTCCTTTATCACTTACTTCCCCCTTTCCGTAACCTTAAACTAAGCTTCATAGAAACCCTTTCTAGGAAGCAGCTTAGGGTTTGACAAATCTTAATTCAAAAGTTGGAAAAGTCATATGCTAGTACACTTACCCCATCTCTATGAAAATATTAGTCAGTGCTTCTTTCCACCTACTATTGATATTGAATAAAAGATAGGTGAAGGGATTGCCCTAAAACTACTAGGAAGCATTGGACTGAGGAGGACATTCTACCTGTTTTAGAGTTGGACCTTTTATCCCTTGGAAAGCAACCGAAACTCTATTTTCTTTGCTCTCTTTTGGATGATCAGTCTCCCAGTAAGAGTCCAAGTTCCAATTGTATGGCACAAGCTCTTTATTGCGCTTAGGTTACGCTTTCCTACTATACTATCAAGCAAGACTACGAAGGAATGGATGCTGAGTAAGTAAACAATCCTGCGATCTCTCCACTTTCGATAGATGTCAAACTGAGTCGCATTGCCAAACCCTGCCAAGATGGAGAGAATCTGGCCTAGTATAAGTCTGTTGTGCATGATTCTTTCTTTCTCCATTCGATCATTCTCCAAACTTACATTTTAATATGGAGGGGATTTTCTTCTTTGTGTCCGTCCGAGACCCTGGCTGTCACTCATGAAGTTAGAGATCTAACCAGTGAAGAGTAGCACAGTAAGAGGTCTCCTAAAGACTTATCGTCGAGGTCCTCCAATGGAAAAATTCTTCTCTCGAAAGAAGAGGGTACCGTAAAAAAAGTATCATTATGTACTTTACTGCTGTGCTAGTCCTAATCAGTCCAAAAGGAATCAATTACGACGATGTCTGGAAGCTCTAGCTAATAGTAATAGTATTTCGGATCCTTGTCTGGAGATTCCAATTCTTTACTTTGCGCTGATGAAAAGATGGGGGTTTATAGGCTCCGCACTGGTCTTTGTCCAAATTTTCGTAATTGGTTTTCTACCTGTCCGATGATGGATTTAGGCTTTGTGTGCCCCAGGTTTACTTGGGTGCGAGGTCGTGTTAAAGAAAGGGGTTTGCGGCTAGTCGAAACTATTAAGTAAATCGGTAATAGTTTTAAGCATCTTTGTCTTTCTCAAATCAATAAGTCTGATCCTTCTTTAAAGAAAGAAAAGAAATATGGTTTATGGGATTAGTCAGCCAAAGAGAAGCTAAGCTTACGCTTTAATCGATTTACTCTTGGATACCCTCTCTTCTATATACGCTATTTCCTCTCTTACGGATGAATCCTGGCTATCAGTATTTATTTCCCAGTTTCCATCTTTCTTAAGCTAGTAGCTCTGTTCATGCTATCAAAGAAGAGATTCTTTGAATGGCTCAGTCAATATCGACCTAATTGCTTACAGAAATAGATCCATCAACGAAAAAAGTAGTCCTACGATGGTGAGTTTCACAATCCACTCTTTCTATTCTCTCTAGCCAGGCTTTCATCCGCTTCTACTTCAACCTCATCCCCAGGAGAAGGTAGTTCATATGGTGGGGTTAGGGGATGGATACTAGTACTGGGATTGGACTCTTAGGTTAGCAAGAAATCCCTGGTGCCAAAACAAAAAGGAAAAGAGAGGATCTCTAAGAGGAATTGGAGCTGAGTCGTTCAAAGAAAGAAAGAAGTTCCGATCACAACTGCTAAAACAAAGCAAGAACTACCTCAGTTCCCAGTTCAACGTATTCAATTGCAATTCTAGGTATTTACTCTGTGGCTAATTTGACCATTAAGGAAAGAAAAGAACCTGCATCTTTTGGATTCTCAAAGAACAAGAGTAAGACCGGATCTTAATGGAGAAAATTCTGCTAGAAAAGGTAATTGGCAGAGGTAGAAACGGCATTTAGCTCGCCTAAAAATCAAAACTCGTAAGCCAGTCACTCAATTTGACAAGCAAATCGTTATCTTTTATCGGAGAATGCGAGATGAGCGCTCCCCTTGATTAGAGTCTTACCGCCAAGACTAATAGACAAGTAGGTCAAGAACACGAAGTCAGAACTTGTAGGCCTTTTATCCTATACATCTATAGGCAAACTCGCCAAACAGATCAATGACTCCAGCTCCAAGCCGAAGGAACTTGTGAAGCTGCTACACTCATTAATGGGAAGTTCAAGGCGGCAACCATCTTACTGTGATGCTTAGACTAGCCTTACTTAGATACTCTCCCCAAGAAGAGAAGGGAATCCAGGAGAAGTCGAAAGAGAACTGATAGGCTTTCCGCCAAGCTCACAGCTAACCCTCTTTCTATCCTTCGCCTAGGGGCTAGCTAAAGGGTAAGGTCTACTCTTTTTTTCCTTTCTCCTTTCAGCCTTGTCTCCGCCCAGTACAAAGATGAAACTAGTAGAACTATCACGGAAAGGATTTTTTAATAATGGTTCCCTTGCATCTAGATTGGTAAACTAAATAACCATACTCAAGAAAGGACTGGATCAGGGAATTCCCAACCAACCCCGGATCTCATAAGAGAAAAGCCCAATAGTGAAGATCCTTAGACCAATGGTTCCATTCTTCTTGGTGGCTACTTGAAGGGCTTTCGCTCCTCACCTAGCGAAGAGTCAACCTAGACGGTAATCTAGACAAAGCTTGATAGAAGGCTTTTTCGAAGCCGAGGAACTGGAATAATCAAATCCATTATCATATTCTTCATCCTCGTTCCACTTCTTTCTCTACTTTTTCTATTAAGAGATGAGTAAGACACCAAATAAACGCATTCCTTTAGGTCCATTCTTTTCTTTCTCTTTAGAAAGGGTGTTTTGCTAATAGACTAAGTCAAAGACCCATTATGAATTTTTACATCAATTATCAGCTCATACATCCGAATTCACCACGATGGATCACCCCTACTTATTTGCCTCCAACAAGTATACCCAGCAACAGAGCCTGCTGAGATAAGGCGATCCACCATCCCCACCCAATGGATCATTAGGATTAGTTTTCAATAGAATTTGATGCAGTCACGGATTACATTGTTCCCATAGCTTCTTCGTTAATGGCCAGGCCTGAACAAGGAGTCCCCCAAAATGGTACAAACAAATCAAAGTCATTTGGTAGTTCTCCATTTGCTTCTCTCTTTACCCATTTGCATATCTTCCTAAGTGGGTATGCACCTAAAGAGGGACAAGAATAGGGTGTACTTTTATCCGATGGGATAGGTAGTGCCGGGTGTCCCTCTAGTTCAGTAATCCCCGAAGCGGGGCGTAGTCAAGGGATTTAGAGCTAGAGGAGTTACATACCTTACACAAGTATGTAGCTAGAGCCATAAGATCTCCTTTCTACAGGACTTAGCAAATGGAATACCTTTTTCGAGCCTAAAGAGCTCGTTGGGGAATCAGGGATGAAAGTGATATAATATAATCCCGGTAACCTCAAAGCAGTAGTACCGAAGGAGTCTCTTATGGAATGAGAACCCAAGACGGCTATAGAGGCTCCGCTCAACCCCGTTCTTATATACTACTTTTCTCCCACGGCTACTAAGATAAGTTCTTTAGTCTGGAAAAAGAGATTACACTCGTTGGATCAGAAAGAATCTTCATTCATTAGTGGAAGGAGACCAGAAAAGTGACTGGATTGGGTCTATGGGCCTCAGTCTATTATCGATCAGCTAAGATAGGAGATGGATTTAAATTCGAGTTTAGGGTACGGGACCTTTTAGGGGGCATTCCCTTATCTTAGTATAACCTATTCACTATATTAGAATGTGAAGAAGCAGACTCACTATCCTTAAGCTACGGGAACTACGAGGCTGGCTGGGAGCTTTACAGGAAGACTCACTAATCAAAGGCAATGCTTCAAAGTCAGAAGGCCCCATCTCTACATCTTATTCAAAAGAGCGCGGCACGAAGCTTGAGAATCTATCTCCTAATCTAATGAAAAAGCTCTAAGTACTCTTTTGATTCTTCTTTCCGGTAGGTAGGCCCTAATCTCTATGTGCTGCGGCATAAACAGATTATAGATATGAATCACCTGGCCCTGGGTCAACTGTTACAGGTGGGCTGGTTCGAATTCAACTTGAATTGTTTCTGAAGCCGCCGCCCATGATCCCTATGCTTATTGTGCTACTAGAACGACAGAGGGTTCCGTGCCTATATCTGCCGTTATGGGTGCTGCTTGCTTAGATGATAGGTCACCATAAAAAATGGCGAGGGAATCGAAAGTTGGATCTACATTGGATATCACCGGAATCGCCCTATCTATCCTCTTGAGGTGAAGTTTAGTTTAAAATCCCGATTCGAACAAGAGGATTACGCCATGCTTATGTGCCTTAGATGATATACATCTCAGGGTCAGGCGTCGATGAGCACATTGAACTATTGTTCTACCATACTAGACTTTCTATTGATTGAGACCCAGAGCTTATTGAAAAATAAGAACTTATTCTTAATCAAGCAAGCAGTCCCGCTGCAGTGCAAAATGGCTGCACCATGACCTCCTTCATGACCTTGGCTTGCCTCTCTTTGATAAGGGCTCTTCATAATAAGTAGGAAAGTTAGACTGACAGGCATCCATCTATCCGTGTTCAAAAAAAGTTTCCGTCTTTCTTTAGATACGGGATGGCTTCCTTGTTGGAGTACGTAGTGGTTCAGATAAGGGCGCTGGAAAAGAAGCGGTGTTCCCGACCTTCAGACAGAGACTGACCGTGGCCTTTGAGCTAGATATAGGGTCTCTTTCCCGTACATTAGCTATTCTCAATATCTTATATCAATCTAGGAATCGGTTTCTGCTTTTTCCAACTATACTATACCAGCACCCTCACCTCTAAAGGTAAAGGAGTCGAATAAATGTAAGTCGACAGGCCCGCTGTTAGAGAATAGATTTGACTTAGAGTCGGGGCAAGGTGCGAGGGACGATCAATCAATCCAACGAGAGAAGCGGCGTAGCTTCCTTGCTTACTCTACTTCCGGCAGCGCCTTATATCGTCCGAAATGCCCTGGAAAGGGGCCCCAGAATGGATTGATAAACATCCCCAACCATAATTTCTTTCTCAATGACTCTTCAAGATCCCTGCTTTTCTCAACATTGATGGGCCACTCAAGGGACCTTCCTAAGGAACGTATTTGAAAGGGAGACTATTCCAATGGAAACTCCTATTTGGTTCACAGATATAGGCCAGAAGCAAAGAAATGCGTATATTGGAGGTTCATGGAGGAGTTGGGGTAACCACTTCGATAAAACCTAAAGGACCATAAAGCTCTATATAAATGGTAAGATAAAAAAGCAAAGCGATTGAATTCCATTTCCCTATGCGACATCTGCTTTTCAAGTAAATCTCCTTTGTTTCAATATCCGTTGTTGTTGAAATACCCATTCTTGTGTTTAAATCTCCATCGTTCTTTCAATCTCCATCTCGTATATTGAGTTAATCCCCCAACCCAAGGAAGGAATTCCAAGCCACGAGACCAAGAAAGGTCCGCCGTTAAGGGAAGAAGGTCCTAAGAGCTACGGGATAAAGTGCGATCCACCTAGAAAAAAGAGTCCTGCTCCGACAAGCAAAAGACGGAAACCCTATTTCATAGAATGATAGACGAAATCGTAGCTGTGTCATCCAAACCGAGTATCCTTATTTCTCGTAACCTTTGGGGTAACTAGCGCTATTGGTCTCTCACTTTTGTTTTGGTTCTAAACTACTAAATAAAAAAGTGAAGATTGGTTTGTACCAGGTCATGGTGATATGCTTGATAAAGGTTTGTAGTAGCTGTTGTCACAACAGGGGTCCTAAGGCGGGAATTGTCCTAAAGTAGCCATAGGGTTGATTGCTCTCCCTCTTCTATTGTATGGGTGAATTCTCTTAATGAAAGCCTTATTTTTGGCTCTCGTGTGAGGTATTCTATCCGCTGTTAAATGACTTTCTAGAGTCCTAAGGGTAGTCTCAAAGATAAGGGAGCCGTATTAGTTTTGATTAGCTGTCCCAGGGAAAGGACTAAGCATTGGCTGTTGGCATGTCTGAGCTAAGATCGATTGAGGCAAGTAAAGACAGTTGTCTATCTCAATTGGTAAAGGTCTCCTTTTGTTTAGCGGTCATGGATCGACTCTAGGTGGTTCACTTTTATACCCTTATTCTCAGAGTTCACGTTTTGATCTAAAAAATCTATTTTTTCAGATGAGTTACATAGTTTTGGACAGGTGGAAAACTCAGAGATAAAGCTTCTCTTAAAGCAATCGGGCATATGCATGTATACTAGCTTACTAGCTTTAGTTGCTTGTGTTCTAGCCTCTTTAAGGAAGCAGGGGTATGCAGATTTGGGATGCTAACTAAGTAGATGCGGAAGCGAGGTGAGAAAGCAAGCAGGCAACAAGTGGGCTAATGCTTTATTTGCTCCTTAGGCTTTCCTATTCGAGCAGGCATAGGAAGAGTTAAGCCAGCATAGAGCAAAGCTCAACCAATGGGCTATTTGCTATAGTTCAAAGCCCCGTTCATAGAAGGTCTGGAGACATTAGAAGGTTGTTTACTTACTTTTGTACTAGCGTGAGCGTACTTGTGTGTTAAAGGGCTACTGGGGTAGAAGTAGAAGCTATAGGCGAAGGCTTTCGCGCCTTGCTTGTTAAAGGTAAAGGTGCTTGCCCGCGGCTATTCGTAGATCAGGAGTTCTGCCCTATAGCCGATTGTGCTACTTTCAATCCTTAGTAGGGGTTATTAGGTGAGAGTGCGCCTATATCATAGCTGTTACTGTGCTTTCTGGATACCATTCCATGCTTTAACAAGCCAGCTGCGCACCTTTCTATCGTCACCAATAACCGACAAAGAAAGTTTGCAACTACGTAGAACACAAACCAACAAAATCGACACTTCCACGGACTTTTCCTCTGTCCTACGTTAATAAAGGGGAGATTGTGTACTTAATCACAAAATCTCCAGCTTCTGAAGCTTGAACAAGAATAGGGACCAGCGAAAAAGCCAGCAAGATCAAAAAACAAGGCCAGCCAACGGAGAAGGGATACGATCCGCCTGCGAGAGGCGACTTGCTCTTCCCGCATGTGCAGCTTTCCATCCTGGGGGGAATTTCGGCTACGAAGCGCAAAGGGGTGCGCTTTCGGTCTTTTATCCGGAAGAAAGCCAAAAAAACATTTCTAGATGTTGTACCAAAGGTCAATGAACATCAACCCACTCTATTAAAATCCAAGCATCAATCAAGACGGAAAACTCTCGCCGCTGGGACAAGATAAAGGTTCCCTCCATCCATTCCTTCCTTCTTTTTTAAGAAAGAGAAAAAAAAAAAGATCACTCATAAAATAAAAGCAGCAGAAGGTCGTGTCTCTTCGGGAGTAAAGTCCCGGAAAGAAGCGGTAGAGAGCGAGTTGTAGTTTTGCTGTCGGAGTTCCCTACGGTTTTAGATCAAGTTTAATTTCCCCTCGATGGTAGTCCAGTTGAAGTTGTCGTTGCAGTGAGAGTTTTAGGGGTTTTAGAACGGTAGACATAAACACGTGCAACCATCCAAGCAGAGAGCCTTAGAACCATGACAGCAGGAGTCTGGTTGGTTCTATGTAAAGCTCACAGGCAGGATTCTGTAATTATAAAGGTAGATTGAGTACAGGGCCAGCACCCAGGCCCACAGGATTTGCCGTATTTAAGCTCTCCAGGTGGCGAGCTATGTCCAAACTGGTGTGTGATGGCAGAATGGATAAGTTATGTAACTGAAAGTAATGATTGATCAAGCAAGAAGTCTTATACTAGTCTTTTCAGGGAGGCCATTAGAATAACCAAAGAGACCAGAGCTTCAGATGCAAAAGAAAAAGGGCCTAGGTCTAAGAAAGAGTGAATAGTGAAAGTCTCAACCGAAAGCAAAAAAAAAAAAAGTACTTGAATACTTGAACTAAGGAGTGCAACTATCGTCTTAAGCCCCCTTCAGAAAGGAAAAAATCAGTCTATCAAAATAGGCTAGGCCAGATGCGGGAAAATTTATAACTTATTCGCTCTATCTAGAACTACTATTCCTTCTTCTCTATGACTCGCGTAAGGCACTTTTTTTTCTCTCCATTTCATGGAGCTCTAAGGGTGGTGTGATTGATTTTTATATATGACATTTCTAATTCCTAGCGATGGCAAGCCATCTATCACATATTCTATAGATTGGGAAAATCGTAGTAAAGAAAAGCTGTGCAAATACTTTTTCAGCCCTTCACTCAACCAGCAAAGCAGCCCTTTCGAAAACCACTACCCTACCAGGAGAACTCTTAGCCTCAATTAGGTGCAAGAGAGCTGCTCATTCCCTTGTGAATATCTATGCTGAAATAATCATATTAAGCATCTATTGTTATGCCAATCTACGAAGTAATTGTTTAGGGGTACGAAAATCAGACCTAATGTACCAAGAGACTGAAACGAGAGTTGGAACAGAGTGGTTATGAATTCCAAAAGGTGAGAACCTGAGATAGTCTCGTGGGCAAAGGTGGGTAAACACAAAAAGGAACGAACCAATTCCACTAGGTCCTCGCCATAAGAAGAATACAATCAACGGGGAGCTTCTTAGCTTCTCTTCTTGCGGATGTTTCACAGGAAAGAGAATAAGAAAGAGTCTTGTTGAAGAGCGGTGGCTTTTGGCTTTCTTCCTTTACTTCAATCTCTGCCACTCTCGCCTGTCGAAGATAGCCTAGTCTTTCTTGCCTTTCTGGTTCTGGTCTAATTCTTTGTCAAGCACCAATCTTCCTTTAGTTGATTAATTCCTCTAAGGGATCTACCACATTCCTGTTAGATGCATTGGTTGCTGCGCAGCTAACTACTGACCCCAAAATTGCATATGTAAAGAGAAGAGAAAAAAAGAGTTCCTCTCCTTTTAGTCGAGTTACTTCTACCTTCCTCTCCCTATCGGTCGAGATCTTTTAGAACCTCTTCGTTCGGAAACTCAATCAAAGGCGAACAGCTGAAGGCCTCATCCTCTTTTTACCAACTATGTACATTCAGTTCGTAAGTCTTCATCAACATGTTATGAAGCTCCACTCTTCGGCGCATTACTTGACTTAGAAAGGCGAACATCTGGGCAAGGCATTTTCTAGTAATCTTGTCTTTTCTTTTTTTTACACCTTAGAAACTCGATCTTTTTCGCTTTCAATTCAGTTAAGGGTCCAATGCTTTTTGTTTGAAGACCCGCTTAAGTAATGATTTAGCTTTCTTGGTTGAGTTCTTGGAGTTGCTTTCTCAGTCACTTTAGGTGAAGTCTATTTCTTTCATTGGTTTTCTGTAGGTACTTGCCCTTTACTCTTGACCTAGCTCTATTATGAGCTATATGATATTATATTACTATCCTCTATCCTTAGAAATAAAGAAAGATATTAGTATTATACCTTCTAAGCCTACCTTAGAATCTTATCTGTAGCCCTCCACTGGAGGAAATCTTGCTGGTGAGAATGCCACTACTCTTACACTAGCTATAAAGGCTAGAAAACGGCCTGGTCAGAGACTCCACTCCAACGGGCACTTCCACTCAAACTGGATCTCCAAGCGCCTTAGAAAGAGAGGGCTTAGTTAGAAAGGCCTTAGGAAGGGAGGGGAATACAG
Source organism: Catharanthus roseus (assembly GCA_028651295.1). Classification (NCBI taxonomy): domain Eukaryota; kingdom Viridiplantae; phylum Streptophyta; class Magnoliopsida; order Gentianales; family Apocynaceae; genus Catharanthus; species Catharanthus roseus. Next base: position 13,966,037 of record JAPQWS010000076.1, read on the forward strand.
ATACACTTCATACTGGCTCGAGAGCGAGAGTTAGAAAAGAAATCGGTAGTCCTACCTTGTATAGAACCCTGCTAGGGAGCTCTCATTAGCTCCTTGTTATACCCGTTCTCGGCCCTTAGCCGAGAGTAATGAATTTCGTCTCAAGGCCCATCTTTGACTTAATATCCTACCTAATTAGCCATATTGGTGTGGAGGCTATTTGAAGCTTTTTCGATAGGAAAAGTTAGCCAGCTACTACTTATTTTCCTGTTCATGACTCTGCTGCCTCCGCTAAAGTTAGCTCGAATGCAGAATAAATTCGATTATTCCTGGCATATGAAGCTATCTTCTCGGTATTTGTTGAAGGTGAGGAATTCTATCTTTCAATCTTTTCATTGATATGTATCGATGAATGCAAAGTAAAAGTTGTTATGAAAGGACTTTGACCCCGGAAATGAATGTAATCTCTAACAAGCTATCTGGATACCTCAATCTGTCAACCAAAAGCTCTAAAACGTACTCTTTCCTTAGCGGCCTTCCCCACTGCCCTTGTCTTAGATTGAGACCACTTGGAAGCCCTCTTTGCTAGGGATTGAAGGTCCATACATTTTTCTTTCCCTCCATCTCCGGCTAGAAAAGGATGTATGGGTCAAACTTTGATGTCTCACTAGTTTGCTTACTCACAGATAGATTGCTAGCTAGCCTTGGGAAAGGATTAATGAAATAATTAATTTTGGAACTCGGCTAAATAGAATAGTTAACGAATGAGCTATAACTAAGCCTTAGGTAATCCTGAGTTCGCCAGCGTAGGAAAAAGAAAGTAGCACTAGAACAGTTGTTATTTATGATATTTTAAGATGAACTAACATGGGCATGAATGCCCAAGAAACAAGCCAGCAAGAAAGTGAGTCCAGCTAGCAACTGAATTTCATGCTTTCAAGCTGAATGCATTTATTCCCTCTAGGGTCATTGAACTAGTTGAGTTGAATGGAATTCCCTCCTTACGTACTGAAGAAAGAAATGAACCTTCGAGTTCAGTCCCAGTTACTGTGCCTATAAAGTCTTTCTAAGCTAAAGCAAGAGGGATATGTCGTCAAGGCAGAAAAGCTGCTTCCGCTAAAAACATATCTGGTATTCTGACATTAGCTATTCGAGTCAAATCATAGGATTGAAAGTCGATTGCTACTTTCTTTCCTTGGGACATCGCATTCTGGCTAACGTAATAGAAAAAAAGTTTTGATATTCCCTACTGTCTTTAGTTTGCTTTGCTTTATAAGTAAGCATGAAGCTTGCCTGACTTTCCCTCATGGCGAAGAAAGCCTTCTTTTCTACGCCTGATGCTCTTTTTCTTATTCAATTAGTCTTTCTATCGAATAGGAGGATAGGTTTATGAAATGCTTTTGTGAATACCGCCCCATGGGATAGGGTTCTTGCTAGCATTCTTGTTTACCAAACAATGCAAATAACTATGTACTCAAACTAAGACAAATAAAGGGGAATCTAAGTCATACAAGTAAAGAGATTTATTCATCCTTGCCTTAGCTTCCTTGATCGAACACTTTCCACTAACTAACCTCATTACGAAGAATGTAATGGAAAGAAAGAACTCATCCTTGACTGCTACTTCAAGGGGATTGGCTTCAAGTGCTAAAGGAGGAAGTTTGTTAGCATAGAATAAGTTCTGTTAGGTTCTTAGTAGCAATTAGCGGCCTTTTCTTCTTGTCAACTCGATGCTTTTAAGTCTTCAATTGCTTACTCTTTTCCATACGATAAAGAAAGGTACCTCCTAACTCATTGATTAGCCCTGAGACCCGTATTCCTTTGATTTTTCTCCTCTTCATGCCAAGGAAAGAAGTCCCAATAGATTCTTCCATCACCCCGGAAAGCGATTCATGAACAACTGTAGTGGAGATGAAAAAAAAGACTAGATAATGGGAATTGTATTTCCTAGGCTCAAGAGTGTAGGATGAGGTCGTTGCTGCTTGAATTGAAAGTTTTCCGCTTTGTACCTTTGGTGCGTAATATAATAGTAATATAATATAATATATAGTAAAAGATCCGGGCAAAAGGAAGTGATCTTTCTCTAGTCATATGCCATAATGGCTATTTTTTCAGCAAGTGTGGGCTCTACCGTTGTGCACTTGTCATCTTTCTTTAGCGAGAAAGTCTTACTTGAAAGAGTTCCATATCTAAAAGCCCCTAAACAAAGCCCGTATTCTTCCTAACCCCCTATTCTGAGCATCTAGGATATTGAATAAAGAGACGACCGAGAGGGGACTTTACCTGCTTGCATTCATTATCCCCATCCCCCCCTAGAAGAGAATGTACTACTTGGGGTAAGAGATCATAAGTAGATGCGCCTGAACGTATTATTTTACTGGGCTAAGACTCATTCATCAATAAAAGTCGCGTTGGGTCAAATACAATGAGTGCTTATGCTTAGGGAAAGTCAGAAAGAAAGACATAAAGCGGAATCCGGTAATCCTACTGCTACTAAGACTATTCCGTCTTAGGGCTAAGAGTTCAAGCGCGGCGTAACGGGGGTTGTCAGCGTAACAGCTGGTGCTCTAATCTGAGCTGAGAAATAGGAACTGCACTTCTACTTTATTTATTTAAATATATTCCCCTCAGTCGAGCTGGAGTTGAATTGGGGAAGTTAAAGCTAAAAAAATCACCATATGCAATATGTCAGCCTTTTCCTATAGCTTCTGAAAATTATTCATTCTCCGATCCTTTAGATACCTTCCTCTCGCTTTGTTCGAGTGTCTTCAATCCTTTCAGTCAAGCTCTATTGACTCTTTCCTGAATGTACGTAATTCTTTTTATCATCCTTGTCTTGGGATAGGATCCTTTAATAGTTCCAAGCTGAGTTATCAAACTCTAGAGTATCGGCTCATCCCAGAACTATAGTCTTCTGATCCGAAAGAAAAGAGACTGACCCCACGGGTACTAACTCTTCTAAACGAGCTCCTACTATCCCGCCCCTTCCTACCCTAAGGTAGGGACTGTAGTCCGTTTCTAACCTTCTTCCTATGTAAATAGAAAAGGGTATCTGTCAACCATGGGAACTGGTGGGCTACGGCTTCCGAAGCACAATAGTTACGAAGATGCCATTCTAGTACCGCATAAAGCTTCTTTTGACCCCTTCCCCCTTCTCTTGTGAGGACCCGGAAAGATAGTGATTCGCATTTTGGTGAGTGACCGGGCTTTGCGTCCCCGAAATGAGCTCCAACCCAGAATTCCCTAGTGGAGGGGTAGGGTGAACAGAAAATGAGATTGTCCCGGTCCTGACAATATCACGTAGAAATGAAAACAAAGAACTTAGCAAAGAGAGATGGCAAGAGGAACGGGCTCATGGCCTACTAGTATTATTTAATAAGACATATAACTTGTGTCGGTCGGTAGCGATTTAACATTTTCCCAACGAAAGGGGCTTTGAAGCTATAGCTAGCTAGACTAATGGAGCAGATTCATCTGCAGCCTCTGGGGGATTGATGCTAGTAGTATGTTCTGTAGTTTATATACAAAATATAAAATGTAATTGGTTGGCAATGAATGCAAACGAAATGGTCAGTTTGAACAAGATGTAACCGTTTAGACAAGGAAAAGCCATTAGCTAAGATCATCACAATCGGGGGAGCGACCAGACTACCAGCCTGAAAAGTCATGGAAGGACCCTTTCACTCTACTATATGTTATTCTATACGCCATCGATGGAAGCCTCCCCTACCCTGTTCAGTACTTTCTTCATCATCCACTGATGAACCCTTTGATCAAACCTTCATTTCCTGAAGTGGTGGGGATTGTCTTCTTTGATTGGATCACCCCAAGGTTTCCTCTATCTATGGGAGTGATCCCAGAGGGAGAAGAGTCATAATAAGAATATAGACCAGTATCAGCCTAGCCTAGAGCGGGGGAACCGTAGTCAGCTTGGTAGTTAGCCTATCCTTTTTATGTTCTCTTTTCTTTCTTGACTTTCAAAGTGAAGTGAGCTTTTTAGGGAGGAAAGTTTTCCTACTCAGAGAATGCCGCCAATGGAATAGTAGAAAAAGAAAGGGCTCCTTATGCTGGGAAGCACAGTTGAATGCTAGATCTATCCCCTTTTGAGGGTTGACCCAAGATCACTCACACAGAAGCAATCGGTAATGAAACAGAGGACCACTTTTGGTGGAGGCGGATAGGCCCCGACATCTTTTTTTCTTCTTTTTTACTGCCTTTTTTTATCATTTTATACATATGGACACCGAGTCGAAGGGACTCGAAAAGGAATGTGAAGAAGGAGCTTCAGAGAATGAGCACTTACCGACACAATCAACTGAAAAAGTACGACCGAAATCAAGCTTGTCATCCGGCTCTGAGTCCATTCATGGTATCAGTGCTTTCCTTGAAAGAAGGAATCATTCCATTCAATTCACTACTTCGGGAGCTCATCAACTACACAAGCTAATCCATGTTTTTTCCAAGTGGAGCTCGGGTCAATAGCTCTTTCCTTTATAGCTCGTCACTCTTTTCTTTCTTTGTTAAAGAGAATGGCATAACTAATCTAATAAGTGTCCCCGCGCCAACAACTTTCGGTCAATCGGAAGCTTAAGAAGAGAGAGTCTATTCTTTAAAAATAATTCTTTAAAAAAATCCATATCTTCTCTATGTGTGGAGATCCATTTTATAAAGTATAAGATTTTTATCATGTCCATAAAAATATATAAAATTTTGACAAGCGCTTTTGTAATAGATGTCATGGGCAAGAACAATAGTCAACCCGCTCACAAATTTTCAGGAATAATGGTCTACAGGCACTAATGAGTAATGAGAAATTGACTGCAACAAATAAAATTGATAGAGTCGATTTAAAAAATCGACGATTTGTAACCAGAATTCCTTTGCTATACATTAAGTCAAATAGTTTGTATTTTGTTAAAAAAAAAAAAAATTATCTTGAAACACCAAAAAAACTCTATTCGTAATGTTGTGGAGATCCATTTTATGAAGTTTCAAAATTTTATCGTGCCTATAAAGTATATAAAATTTTGAGATGTGTTTTTTAATTTAAATGTCATGGGCAAGAATAGGAGTGAACGCTCACAAGTGTTTACGAATAATGGTCAAATAAGAACTAACGGGTACTGAGAACTTGATTAGAACCGATGAAATTGATAGAGTTGATTTTTAAAAAATTGGCGATGTGTAATTAGAAATTGTTTGCCATACATTAAGTCAAATACTTAGCGTTTTGTCCGAATAAAAGTTATTTCGATAAATATTTGAAAAACTTTTGTATGTTCTTTATGTTACATAGATCCATTTTACAAAGTTTCTGTATAAAAATATATAAAATTTTGGCAAATTTTTTTGTGGTAGATGTCATGGGTAAGAACATGAGTCAACACTCACAAATTTTCACGAATAAAGGTCTACTAGGCACCGAATGAGCATTGAGAAATTGACCGGAACATGTGAAATTGATAGAGTTAGTTTTTTAAAAATGACAATTTGTAACTAGAAGCCGTTTGCTATATATTAAGTCAAATAGTTAGTGTTTCGTTCGAAAAAAATTGTCTCGAAACACCAAAACAAACTCTATCTGTTCTTTATGTTGTGGAGATCCATTTTATGAATTTTGGAAATTTTATCATGTCTCTAAAAATATATATAAATTATAACAAATATTTTTTACTTTAATTGTCATTGGAAAGAATGGGTGTTGACGCTCGCATACCTTCACAAATAATGTTCAAATATGCACTAATGAGTACTGAGAAATTGATCAGAATCGATGAATTTGATAGAGTTGATTTTTCAAAATTGATAATGTGTAATCAGAAATAGTTTGCTATACATTAAGTCAAATAGTTAACTTTTCGTCCAAAAAGAAGTTTCGAAAAATTTTAGAAAAAATTCTATATGTTCTTATGTTGTGGAGATCCATTTTACAAAGTTTTTTGGGATTTTTATTCATGTCTAAAAAAAAATAAAATTTCAACATATTTTTTATGATAAATGTCATGGGAAAGAACAGGAGTAGGCACTCACCAACTTTTACGAATAATGGTCAACTAGGCACTAACAGGTACAAAGAAATTAATCGAACCGATGAAATTGATAGAGTTGGTTTTTTAACTTGACGATCTATCACCAGAAGCCATTTGCTATATATTAAGTCAAATAGTTAGCATTTCGTCCGAAAAAAAAGTTGTCTCGAAAAATTTTCGAAAAACATCTATATGTTCTTTATGTTGTGGAGATTCATTTTACAAAGTTTTGGAGTTTTATCATGTCTATAATAATATATAAAATTTAGAAAAATATTTTTTGTGATAAATGTGATGGGAAAGTACGGGGGTCGATGCTCACCAATTTTCACAAATACGGGTTAGTTAGGAACTAGAGGTTACTGTGAAATGGATGGAGACTGATGAAATTGATCGAGTTTATTTTCAAAATTATACTATGTGTAATGAAAAGTTGTTTGCAATACATTAAGTTAATAGTTAGCGTTTCGTTCGATAAAAAATTGTCTAGAAAAATTACTGAACAAATTCTATATGTTGTTGATGTTTTGGAGATCCATTTTACAAAGTTCAGAATTTTTATCATGTCTATAAAATTATAGAAAATTTCGACAAATTTTTTTTGGTGATAAATGTCATAGGCAAGAACATGAGTCTACGCCAATTCTCACAAATAATGGTGAATTAGGCAAGAACGAATACTGAGAAATTGATGGGAACCGATGAAATTGATAGTGTATTTTTCAAAAATAAATGATACGTAATCAAAAGTCGTTTGTTATACATTACGTTAAATAGTTACTGTTTTGTCCAAAAAAAATATTTTCTAGAAAAATGTTTGAAAAAATTCTATATGTTTTTCATGTGTTAGAGATTTATTTTGCAAAGTTTTAGATTTTATTGTGTCTATAATAATATATAAAATTTCAACAAATATTTTTCATTATAAATGTCATGGTCACGTGAGTTGATGCTTACCAATTTTCACGAATAATGGTCAATTAGGCACTAACGAACTGAGAATTGATTAGAAAAGATAAAATTGACAGAATTGGTTTTTAAAAAATTGACAATGTATAAACAAAAGCCTTTACTATTACATTAAGTCAAATAGATAGCGTTTCGTCCGAAAAGAAATTGTGTCGAAAAATTTCTAACAAAAATTCTATAGGTTCTTTATGTAGTGGAGATCCATATTGCAAAGTTTCGGAGTTTTATCATACCTATAAAAATACATAAAATTTTAACAAATGTTTGTTGTAATAAATGTCATAGGCAAGATCAGAAGTCGACGTTCACTAATTTTCACGAATAATGGTATAACGCACACTAAGAATTTTATTAGGACCAATGAAATTGGTAGAATTGGCTTTAAAAATTTGACGATAATTTTTTTACAAATTTTAAAAATTTTTTAAAATTTTTCGAGATAATATTTTTTACACAGTTTTGGATTTTTATTATGTCTATAAAAATATTAAAAATTTTGACAAATGTTTTTCATGATTCCATTAAGGTAAATATCCTATAATAATATATACGAATAAGACGGATCAGATCGAACTGCCAATGCATTCATTCCATCTCCCCCAGAATCACCTCATTCCCTCTTCTATGAAGTTAAAGTGAAGCAAGCAAGCCTCTCTATTGAGGGAGACCGATATGAGTAAGTCTATCCATTATTTTAGGAAATGTTCAGGATATTAAAAGGTTTTCCCAGTGTTTTTGCCGTCTTTTTGATAGAAATTAGCGCTTTTGTGGGCTACGGGTGGAGGGCTATGAGTTCCTTCACTGAATCTCGGGGAAACAACTCCCCTTGAATCCATGATTTTCTATTGCTGTAGAATATTAGGGCAGGCCTTGTTCTTGCTATCGGTGTCGTGCGTCTTGGTGAGTATCTAAACTTGTAAGGGGAAAGTCTTGTCCAGTTCTATTTCTTTGTCTGTTACAGAGTCTAATGTCTTGGTAGTTGTCACCAGCAGTGGAGCTTTTCTTCCTTTTTTTGTGCAAGCTGGTTAAGAGTAAAGTCAGTGTGAGCAATGTCAGTTATTCTATTTTTTCTTGGACTGGTAGGGAAGTAGTCGAGATGTAACTTCCTCAATCATTTAAGTGAGTAAGGCAATCAGCCTATTCCTCTTTATTTTTCTGTGGTACCTTTTCTTCTGTAGTAGGCCTTTCCCTTGCTATCTTAGATCATCCTAAAAAAAAAAGCCTTGGCCCATTCCTTATTCTTCAATGGGGAGTCATTCTTCTCTTGTTTCTCCTGGTTGGGGTGAAGTCATTCTTAGTGGTCCAATCCCGTACCCCTCCGGTCTGGCAAGGAATCAGTACGTAAACTGAGGCAATCGTTTCTTTAAGTCAGTGTGCTCCTAGGTATTTGATGACCCCTTTGTAAGGGAAAGGGAAGTCCGGCTAACTCTAGATTTCTTTTACTATATAGGGCCCGGTCTCGTTCTGTTGAAAGTGTTCGTAGCGCTGCTGGTTTAGTTCCCCACTCAGATTGTCGGGGGAGCAGAGAATTCCACTCCTTGATTAGGAGGTTACCGCCTTGATTATGAATAAGCCGTGAATATGAATAGTCAGGAGCGAGGTTACGAGCTGGCAGAGACAGAAAGGGCACTGGTGACTAGTTGAAGGTGTGCTCATTCCCCGAGAAAGAAAAGGGAATTTATCTGCACATCCCTCTATTCCAATAGAAAACGTTAGCCTTCATCCATGAGATCGGGGTTTACTAAACCCCGAACTCATAGCCTTGAAAGCCTATGGGTGAACCAATGTATCGGCGCCGAAGACTTCCTCATTCAGGAAGAGGATTTCTATAAATGTGAATGTTCGAATCGTACGGGTGGATTTTCTCTTCTCTCATGACAGGCATGGGGTAGCCCAGATGTCATGGGAATGAAAAAGCAGAAGGCCCTGCGCGATCTCTCAATGGGCGATCTCGAGGAAGATTCTGTGGGGGTGCCCTGAACAGTTTCTATATATCAATCTATTTGCTTGATTTAGGTGAGCTAACTTTCGGGAAAATAGATCCGGGGTTGGGAGACGCTCGGGTAGCATTGTCTCCACTGGCCAGGACATCATAACCACTACTTACGGTTCCAATTACGGTTCAAACTCCACCTCAGTCGTTCCCTGGAACTGGATCTTTGCGCAGTAAAGTCTTCATATTCGTCCATCGCTACTGTCATACCGTCCAACTCTTCAGAGGCGAACCCACTAGACTTATCCTTAGGCCCCAAGTAGTCCAGAGATCGTGCATAGGACTGAGTTTGGGTCAGGTGGGAACTCTGCACAGGGAGCAGCCCCCGTTCGAAGCAAGATTTGCTGCGGCGTCTATGAAGCTGGCTACAGGTTTTATTGATCAAGAGAAGGAAGCACTGTTTAGGGAATTCGAAGACCGACTTCAGACTGCTTATAAATAGAAAGGCGCTGTTTGATGCAACCTAGCAATAGGCGATGGGTATAGGATGAGAGAGGTGCCAAATCCTATTTTTCAAAAGGAGACAGCCTAAACAGGGTTGAGAGACCAATTCCTATGTCCCGGCTCACCAGCAGATTTAGAAAGATGAGATGGCATAATAATTTGAAGAAGAGCCCGTCTCGTCCTTGGGGAAGGAAGTACCACTCTTGAATAAAAGCAAATAGAAAAAAGAACCACTATTTTAGCAACTGAAAACCGGGCTTTGAGAAAAGTGAACTCCTTGCCCCTTCCACTACTTCACTTCTCAAGTGGCTTGAAGCGCCTGTTCCCTTTGTTGGCTAAAAATGGAAGAACACTGTCCGAGCCTGATAGGTTGAGATTGGCTTCGCTTCCTTCTATTCAGATTCCCTGCGATGCCTTGTATCTGAGCGCTTCTTATTGGTAGAGAGGAGTACTTTCTTAGCTTAATTACTTGCTTTATTTCATTACACTCGCTTGGTGCCTTACCTAAAGTCTTTCTTTGGATTGCATTCTGGTCTATATGGAATAAAGCTTATATGCTTACGGTGAGGTTACTTTTGAACTAGAATCCATCAAGTAAGAGATAATCAGCTAGTTCGATTCCCTAAAGTAGAAGTTAAATCATTAGTGAAGGGTGCACCGCTTGTCCTTATACCACTGTTATTCCTCTCCTATCTCTCTTCTGGTCCTGCTTCCTAAACCACTTAGTCCAGTTCTATGCGCATCTCAGAGTCAATCTTCATGTATCATTCGACTTTCTTTTCTTTCTGGGAAAGCCAATAGAGAACTAGCCAAAAAAAGCACTACTACTTACACCATTTCTTGTGGGAAGAGGCGAAAGGGAGGGCATCCGAAGTGTAGGGAACAATTCGATACAGGACGGTGGTGTGATTAGAAGAAGCGATAGAAGCTTGTTGACACGAATCCTAACACATTTGGGGTTGAATCCTCATATTTTCAAATACACTTTAGACTGGCTGATTGGATTAGGAGAAAGGGATGCTTACATGGAAGCCAAGATCAAGGTACCTCTCTCGTGAACTTTTTGTGTGCTCCCATACTCTGGAGAACTCCTCAAGGCACTCGAGTGAGTGGCGGAAGAAGCGTTGTTCTAGTGAATCTAAAAGTCTTTGCAAGTATAATTGAAGTGCACTTTTAGCAATAGCCGAATTCAACGAAGGAGCAGAAGAGGGGAGAGGAGGAATTGAATCCCTATTGAAGTCCCACCCCATAGAAAGGGTTAACCTCCTTGTTAGCCTATGAATACGAGAATATTAGTTATGTTCAAACACTCTTTCAGGCGAGTGAGTCACGTGCGTTCAAGTTAAAGCAAAACAAGAGAAAATAACTCGACCTTAGGCAGAGGTTTTCAAACCATTCCATTGGGAGTCCCATCATTCAGACGAACAGACAGATGTCAAGGAAAGAAGCCCCGCAAATGCAATTCAAGAGGGAAGTGCGATTTCGTGCTCATTCCCTTCTAAAGAGTAGTAGCACCAACCCTGCACCAGTTACAGCAATCTTGTGTACGGCAGGCAATAAGATAGTCATAAGGAAATATATGAGCCAATCGCAAACAAGAACAGGTTGAAAACAGAACTTCTCACATTTTACCACTTCGTTAAGGGGCAAGGGCAAAGGTGACGAGATATTAAGATGATGGACCAGTATACGCTTAGTTCATTGGATGATCCACTAAGGCATTACTACCTTCGGTTCAGTTGGCAGACTAGGATCAGAAACATATATCATAGAATGAGCTTTGTTCTCAATTTGCCTATACTGTGGAAAAAATACGATACTATAGGAAGCTTACTTTTATAAGAAAATGCCGTGTGAGCTTGTGGTGATAGAGAAGATTTCTTATTGGCCCATACATATATACATACCTATGGTGAATCTATAAAATGAATAGAAGCTCGCCCGTATGGCACCATTCGCCCGTAGATGTATGGCCAGTCAAGCGAGATCTTCCCTTTTGGGAAAACATATCAAAATGAGATTTTGGTACACGAGCTTCGCTTTCCATTGATGAAGAGCTTCAAGCCCCAAATTGGTGATCCAGAAATTGTAGCGTAAAAAGTAATTGTGTAAATGAGGAAGTGGATGCCGAGTAGTCTCTCCTTATCCAGGAAGGGATAACCGTCAAGGTGTAAGGCCAATAATCCTCGATGAGGTGTAATAAGGTACTTCCATTTTTTCTTGTTCACTCGAAGTTTTGAGAGTGATTGAAAGAGGGAATGGATCTCCAAAACTCTTATAAGTGTTACTTGAGCTTCTCCCTTCAAGGGATGGGCCTTAACTTAACCCCTTATTGAACGCATGCAGGCCTAAAGATTTTGATAAAACTTCACGATTGGATGGCTATGCACCAACTTTCGAAAGGACAGCCTTGAAGGATAGGACTTTTTTCTCTTACCTTATTCTCTTTCTAGTTAGCGTCAAAAGAGCTTATTCTATCCCCCCTCGGTGAAAGCAGTGACACCTCCTTCATCGTAGGGTGGGCTTTCTTCCCAATCACAAGCCGAAGCTGAGCCCGGAAGCTTTAGTCGAACCCAAAGTCTTGGTAGGGTCCCTTTTTTCTCTCTTGTTCAATGACCTACGAATTTAGGAAGAAACGGGGAGAAGGTGCATTTCAGGAAATAGGAATTAGCCTTGCCTTGCCACTACGCCCCTTCTCGAAGGGTAAGTTTGATAATAACTTCTCTTTTCAGTCAAAGTTTTTTTCTTTTATCTTTTCCCTATAAAAATAAGTAGTTATTCGCATAGGTAGCTATTCTTTGGTTTTTTAGTAGTTCCATTGCCCAAGGCATTACTCCACCTAATCTTCTTTAGTCCCCTAATCGCTCTCTTCTTTCCTTCCCAAAGGGTGAGTTCCTATTGTTTGCTCTATTTCGGTCTATATGTCGTCATGGCATTAAGATAATTGGGTTTCATTACTTCTTATCTCTCGTCTTCCTCTACCGCAGACATTCTTGATTACTCGTAATCTTTTGAGCTTTAATCTTAGTACCTCCAGGCCGACCTTTCTTTCCTAGGTGATCTTATTCGTTGGTAGTGCTAGGAGAGTGAATCTTCGCTTGTTGGGGGAAAGTCAAGTCAACTACTTCTTATACTAAATCTTCTGGTAATAGCAGATCTCTCTCTTATAGCACGCTTATCTTCAATTCCTATCCGGAGGTGCTAACAAGCAACTCATCCTCACACGGGATGCTAGCAAAGAAATAGATAGACTGTAGACTAGACTAAGGAATGAAGGTAAGAATCCTCTTTTCATTCTTTTTTTGGTACATTCACCCTGCTGCAGCATATGATGCCTGTCCCGATTTGGTTAGTGAAGCTGGTGTGTAGTGACTCGTTTAGGCTCTCGGAGATCTAGCTACTCCAGCTTGAATCGTAGTTTTCTCTTATGGGAAGGAGTGTAGGCTTGCTTCGCGCATAGGCTACACAAGCTCGGATGAAGCCACTTTGGCAAAGAGGAACCAACCATGTTAAAAAGGTGTAACCGATGGGAAATTTCCAATTTAGATTGATCTTCTTCTTTATGGATAGAGGTTAGGTTATTTTTGCCAGCTGTAACCGATGCCACCAAGGTTAAAAATAGAGATTCATTGATGCCTTTACTTGAGTCAATCTGGCGACTTCCTTTCTTCCTTTAAACTAGCCTATTATATGAGATGGATCAAATGGTGCCTTTCTAACTTCCTATGTTAAGAGGTTCCTTTAAAGCAGAAACCTGGTGTTGACCCATTCACCTCCTGAACTTACCACCTAGCCGGAGTAAACTACCTATGCTCCTACTACACGTAGGCCGCTAAACTTGCACAACAAGAGCTGATATTCAAGTTGCTTATAAAATGTGGTATAGATATCGAATCGATATTAGCTTTTATTAGAATTATATAAGAGAGATAAGTAGGCTTAGTCAAAAGTGTAAAGCCAAACTATATCTCTAAAAGCGTACTCGAGCTTCAATTGTTGTGTTTAGTCGCTCTTGTGAGAGATAGGGCTAGTACGGATCCAATGGTGCTTTTACGAAAGCACGGGCAATAGCGTCTGTCGACCATTTCCAGAACGATGAGCTTCTAAACGAACGACTGACTATCGGGCATAGGCAAGATGGTCACCTAATGGCTCTTGTAAGCTCACAGTGAAATTAGGCAGTAAGAGTAACATAAAGTACAGACTTAAGCCAGTCAGTTCCCCAAGCCAACAATGGAAGGGTGGTGTGAGCCTAGCACCTGACCCTTCTATTCCTTCGGTCTAATCCCCTGTGACTTGCCATTGAAAGGGAATGCCAACGAGGGAGTGACTAAGGGCTCAATTAGCGCTTAGGGTTCTAGGCGAAATTAAGATGGTCTGTAAGTTCATACTTCAAAGGGAGAAAATACACCTCCAATCAAGGTACAACCTTTAAGGATAGCATGAATCCAAAAGTAGGATAGTCTAAGGAAATGTCTTGAAGTCATTTGAGGCCTAATATAATAGATGCTCTTCCTGTAGTTGCTTTTCTGATCTGTCTATTCCCTCTGGCAAGGGTCCACATCTGGAATCTTACATATTGCCTTGCTTCTTTCCTACCATTCCATTATTCACACAAACCCTTCGATGACTTATCGGCTGCCTTACTTGAGGAATAGTTTCACGAAAATGGAGATGAACCGGAATAACGTCTGATCTTATTTCTGGATTGAGTAGAAAAGGGATACATGAAATTCGTTCTGTTCTTCTGTGCATCTCAGTGATAGGTAAATCTCCATGAAAAAGGGACAACTTGCATGTAGTTTGTGATTGGATGTAACTGTTAAGATTTTCTCTCGAATAAATCTTTCTCTTAATAGATCTCTTCTTGTTTCTCAATCTTTGGAGAATGCGGCGTTGTATTATTGTTAGTTCTCTCTTCCAAACATTTCCTAAAAGTAGACGACAAGTTTGAAATCTTAATACAGGCACGTCATATCGCGTTGAATCAGTCTTTTTTGCCACACTGGGGCTATGGGATTCAAACCTAATTCAATTCTTTCCCCCCCTTCCGGCTTGTACTCACGAAGCGGTACACTAAACACCAACCTAATTTCGACAAAGAAAGGAAAGTACAAGCCCATTCCTATTTCATACTTCGAAGGAAAGATCATTCCTAAAAGCAAGCTTGATCAACTATACGATAACGATAGCACTAGCGTCTCGATTCCCACTCGAATCTTTTCCTATAGTTGCAGTGGCCTATACCACTTCTATTCCTTTCGAGTCTGTTTCCCCGAGGAGGACACGGTCTCACTTCTTTCCTTAATTCTCTTCTTTCTCTCAATGCGCTCGGTCAGCTCAGTGGGTATACAGTCTACTGCTTCTGGCAACGGTATACCTTATACAGTCCAATAAAGCCCTAAAAGTCTTCCATTAGCATCATCATCATGTAAGCAAATACATTGATAAGCGTCATAGGTAGATCGACTCTATGCCTTCTTGCTTTAGGATTAGGAAAGGGAAACTGTAGTAGGTAGGCATTAACTCTCCCCTTCCCCGGCTTCTCCTTGTTCCAGCGGAAAAGGCATGCTCTCAGAGCATGACATTGGTAGTGAAGGCAACCAAAAGCCCATCTTCGGTGCTAGCACCTGGGGAAGGATACGGATCCTGTTGTGGAAAAAGAGATTGTAGCCTTTTTTGACCGAGGTCACACGGGAGACCCCTCCATAAAGAGAGAGTACGAATACCCGTTGGCAAGTAGTACAGATCTTTCCCCAGACCATCTTCCCTACAATCTGGTGCCGAGGACTCCCGCTGAGTCAGGACCCATCTCTGAATGAAAATGAATAAGGCCCAACCTTTTTTTATCCAATTCCATATGCTTCGTGCAAGCGATTCGGGACAAGAATGTTTGTTAAGCCAATAGAAGAATCTTTTCGATTTTAGAATAGGAAGGGAGGGGGCTTTTCAAATAACTAGGCTTTTCACACCCCATCGGGTACTTTAGATGATCCAATTTCCGCTGCGGACGATTTTATATAAAAATTTGCTGTCGTTTACTCAGAAGACGAGACAACTCCTTTTGTTTCATCGAGTGCTGCTAGCTCCTATTCGAAAAAGATTCCCGTCTTTCGTTTCATTTTCCACTGTTTGAGAGTACGCTCTCCCGGAACCGGATATTTTAGGCGAGAAAATGGATATCACGTCATCGGTTTCCGTTGCTGGACCGTATGTTACCACTGAGTCAGATGCTTTAGTAGTTGATGTAGCCGAATCACCTACTCCCCCCCCCTTCTAATCGTCTAAAGGATCTGCCCTCGCGGGATCCTTTTCCACAACTTAGGTTGCTGAGTCGGGCACTTTTCTGCCATAGATGATCAAACCGCTTTTGCTGGAGCAGATGATGTCCAAAGGGAGTTGTGCTCCTCCCATTTCTTACTTTTTGGTTGAGGGCTGCCAGAGTCTCAGTATATTAATAAATAGAAAGTCAAATAATCTGCATTCAGTGGCAGATGTTAATGGTCTTTCTTGAAATAGTCGGGGCCTACCTAGATGAGTAAGGAGAAACTAGGTCTCTCGCCAAGAGAATAAATGTGGGTTCCAAACCTAGCCTGTTGAATCAGACCACTCGTCTTTAACTAGCGAAGCGGATATTTCGGTATCTTAAGGGTACCTTGCCTCATGGTTGATTGTTCACTCCCGCACATAATGTCTCTCTTAGTGCTTAGGCAGATCCTATTGGGCAGGTTGCCCAGATCTCAGAAAGTGGGCGCTCCAACACTGTTTATGCTAATTTCAAATTTATAGGGACCCACTACCCTTTGCTTTCTAAATCTCATAACATGAGGACTTGTCTTTTCTTTCTCTTGCTAGTCAAGAATGCATTCCTCTTTCCTTAGAGATCCCTACTAGATGCAGAAAATCAACCAACGTCAGGGATTGTAGCTCAAGATCGGGATAGAGGTTCGTGCCCTTGCCTCAGCCCAAGCTAGAGTCACTTGCGTCTTCTCTTCGTTCGTTTCCGGCTCTTGAAAACTGAACTTCTTATTTTATTGTGATGATGTTTTTGTCTTTGTTCGCTTACCTCCTAAAAATAAAAAGGAGAGGTGAGAGGCTGATTTACACCAGCTGTTGACCTCAGACTTGAAACTACTACTAGGGCCGCTCTCGTGGTGCCTGAAGGTCTACGACTCGTATTCCATCCTAATATGATAGGTGGTTCAAGAAGATGCTCGGATCCCGGCCCTATTTCGTTGGCAGGCTCCCATTGGATCTACTCCTCTTTCTGTGCTGCCTGCTGTGAAGCATCCCGTTTTGCTCGCTGTTGTGCCCTGCCCATAAGAAAGGACTTCGCTCCGCTTCTTTCTCCTCGAAAGGTAAAGGTGTAATATTCATCAAAGGATGTACGATGCCTAAAGGCGCACCGAAACAACGGTTGATACAGGCATTCGGGCACGTGATGGGTGCAACTAGTCCATATACGATTCAATATGTCTCACTAGCGAGATCCACCAAAAAGAAGGGGGGGAATTTTGATAGAAAGAAGGCGGGATTCTTTCGGTGCTTTATGGTATCGTTTTGACAGGTACTGTTTTGATGACAGTAATTAACTACTTCTTTAAACTCTTTCGAGATGCGTGAATACATTTATTTCGAGATAGCCAGTCCTGGTTCGGGGCAAGAGCTAACCGTAGCAGTCTAAGACCGAGATGAATCTCTTGATGAAGAAATTCACTTATATAAGGAATCTTCCTTTTCTTTTCGCCTCAACATGGGCTACATTAGATTCGCTAGCTCTTCTTTCTGTTTTCACGAATCCTAGTTAGTGAGCTTGGCACTAGGAGTTGTCTAATCAAAAGGCGTCAGCGCAGCAGTTAGAATTTAATACAATACGCATCTGGGGCTTTATGATTAGCTGGTGACTCTATAAAGGTTAAAAAAGAGATAGCAAGGAGGGACTCTTCTTAACTAGAACAACCAACCTCGCGGCTTCTTTCGCAGTAAAGCCTTGAAGAGCTATTCCATTCCTCTCCCCTGCCAACTTAGACATTAAAGACTTTGAAAGGGAAACTTGTGATGGCGCCAACCTTGGGCCGCACCAACCAGCAACAAGAGGGAAGACCCAAGGAAAGCCAGCCAACCGAACGGTGGGCACCAAGCAGGGGCCGAGACTTAGTACCAACTTGGGAACGCACCCGGAACACTTAACCTAACAACTATAAATAAGGTTGAGGAAGATACCAAGCAAGCTGTTCAAGATTCCAGCTCCCCGAGGGCAACCAATACTCCCTCACTCGTGCTTCCTTTTTGCTGATTGCTATGGATAAAGACTGAATCTGTAATAAGCTTACAACAGGCATTGCAGGGAATAACATCCACTGCTAAAAACCGCAGGAGCTGCTTTCCCCTCCCTATTTTCTATTCCTCCTCCTGGCATACCGCTGGTGGACATTAACTAGACTTGTTCTCATAGCTATCTATTGGTGCTTTTGCCATAGGAATTCTCGCCAGTTTTTCTTATTTTAGTTCTCTGCAAGCCAGTTTAAGGAAAGGTCCTTCTCTCAGACCGATCTTCTGCCAAGTCCCCCCTCAGCTCACGCGATAATCGGGACAGAGAGAATGGACTTGATTCACCTTTGCCTACGACAAGAATGAGAGCAATAATTTCCACGTCCAGTAGGAAGTAGCTCCTCACTCTCGTCAACTGTACATACGTCGCCTTCCATTGTCTTAGCGAAGATTTCAACGTACTCCTGCGGACAAGTGAGACTAGATCTCCGACACTACGTTCATCATGGTTGTCTTTCGTTGTGCTAGCCCTCATCAGGGAACCCTAGCGTAGACCGTTCGATCGAGAGCTTCCGACACCGCAGAAGGTTCATCAACTCTTTTTCCAGCTTCAAAAAAAGAGATTCAAACATCGAGATTGTGTTGCTGCTCAGTGAGACGACACAGAAGGTTTAAGCCCAGCCTCAGGGGCAGGCCCCGCTATTTCTATTTATATCTGCATTCTCCTACGGATTAACAAGCCTTTCTGCACTCTCTTCTAGCATTAGCAAAGTAGTCTAAATCTACTGAATAGGAAAAATCCGCCTATATTAGTATAGGTGGAGTAGAAAGGTTGAGCGGAGGCGGGCAAGTTTATAAGGTAGAGTTCCTCGGCCAACTCCTTCGTTTTTTAAAACGACCAAAAGCACTAGGTATGATCTAGTTCTTGTTCTAAGGGTATCAAAGTCAAAAGTATTGGCAGCTCTGGGGGCTTCCATAGAACAACTTCTCTCAGATGGGGAAGATTCCGAAATTGCGTATAGGTATAGAAGAATAAAGGGATTCGATTCGGTAAAAGCCGTCTTTGCTTTTGCTCTTATCGATGCGATCTTTGTCTTTAGCTTGGCACCAGGGCGGCTTGCTTACCCAAAAAGAAATTTATTAAACACAAGGAGCCTGAAGTGAAATCAGAGCAGGATGTGGATATGCATGACTCCAGTACCTGTAAGACGAAAGAAAAGCCGTGAAAAGAAGATTCAGACGACGATGACGTTTCAAAGAATGTGGTCCTTCAGTTTAGAAATATTCCACCAAATGTGGCAGTAAACTATGCGCTACCACGGTGGTCCAAAAGAAGGTCAACCAGAAGAACTGGATGAAGATGTAAAGGAGGATGACTCTCCCCCAGTTGCGGAAATAGTAGAGATTGATTCTGGGAATGAGCCAACTAATGGATATGGATCCGAAGTAGTCAGGGATCCAACCAAGGGTAAGACTCCTGTTGTTGATTCCACCTGGTTCAAAGTCCTTATGTCAAAAGACAGTCAACCGTTGGGGAAAATGGAGAAAGTTTCAAAGATAAGACCCTGTTTCTTCGAGAAGCTAAGTTTTTAGGCAAAAGAGTGGCGAAGCAGCTCGAGCGTAAGCGAGAGGGGCAAAAATGTTCCATTTCAATTGCTGATTATACTATTCCATATTATCAAGCAGAGCATGTTGTTTTAGGAGCTAGGCTTTTTCTGCATTGATAGCCTCCTCCAGCAGATCCAGGTTTTACAATTCAATCTCCTACCTTTCTTTCGGTGAATGCCACTTTACAAGTACTTTCATCCGGTGTGAACCAGTCTATCTGTGGGTGATAGTAATAGGGGGACTATAGGAATGCTTCTATGTCCCAAGTCGTAATGTGAATTCAAACTGGCTGAAGCTAATGCTGCTCCTTTATTTTACTCAAGATAAGTATAAGTGGTAAGTGGGTTAAGTCTTTCAGGACTAATTCTAGAAGACTAAGTGGCGGGGGAGCAAGGTACTAGTAAGGAAGAACCACTTTTCCTCCATGAAACCGAGAAAACTAAGAATGTGTGACCAAGGACATCTATTTTACAACCCGATTGTGGGGAGAAGATGGTAATTACATAGGTAATATCATCGATCCAATCTACACAATAGCTCGTCTATAGCCTTTCATTCCCTCTGTGAAAAAAAGTGAAGAGAATTGTTAATTCCATCAAACCAGTTAGAAAAGTCACTAAATTCCCTCTTTACTGGTAAAGTACAAATCATTATTTTTTTATCAAGGTGAAAGAGAATAGGGCAATCGGGGCATATCCTTTCGACACGTGACCTTAAAGCAGGTGATAATGAAAAGCTTTTATTACTATTAGTACAGTAGCTACTTCTACTTAATAAGAAAATATGATGGGAATAAGGAAGAAGAATGAACTATTCAGATGGAGCCTAGGCAATCAATCAATAGATGGCATGAAAAAAGAAAGAAAAAGTAACAATGAAAGCTCCTTAACCGGCATTCCTAGATGTAGATTTTATAGCCCTTGAATATGAAAAAAGGCTATCGATTTAGTAGGTTGGGGAAGGAGGGAGCTCGGGAACTCCCAATTTTATGATAGCGAGGAAGCAGATGTATGAGCCTCCTTACTTGCTAATCTTCTTTCGACTTGGGAAAATCCACTTTGATGTAATTCGTTTTCAAGTGTCGACTACCGTAGCAGTCTTTGTCTTCCACACTACATTCCATCATTTCTTGTTCATTTTCACAATGGTAGGAGATATTAAAAAGAGTGGAACACAAAGAGAAGTCTTATATCGCTATGCCTGTCATATCCCACTTTTTGCTTTTGAAGCAGTGAGTAAGACCATGTTTGAAAGCTACTCTATAGTAGTGGTACGTCTATCAGTCAAAAGGAAACAAGCCTTAATTAGTAAAGGTGAACAAAAAATGAAATAGAATAGAGAGCGGAGTAAAGTAAATCCTACATTCTATTTATCTTATTAGTAAATTACTAAAACAGTAGTTTATCTGAATTGAATGGGCGCCATGACTTTCTCATTAATAAAGGAATAGACAACAGCTCCCCTTTCTTCTTTCTTTTCCGTTGTCGGTCCTCTTCCTTACCACCAAGCAAGGGTCAAGCTGATCGTGGGAATTTCATTCATTCAATGACCAAGTTTCTCTAACTAAAATAACTTTTGAAACTTCTTTGAAAGCCCTATTCCATTCCCAGGATCTCAAGTTCTGAGGCTATCTAGTAGAGGCTTTCTACTGAGGAAGACCTTTCTAATTATGCAAAATAGCCCCTATTCAATACGAAGCTGTGAGGAAGCTTTCTGAAGACTCTGTCTCGTTGATGCGCCTGCTAATAAGAAAGAAAATTTCCTATAGACATTCTCTTTTTTTTTTTAATTAAAAGTCTTATCTTCCCTAATATTAAATGTAATTCATGTTAAGACAGATTAACTAAATGGTCGTGAAAGATTTGCATTTATGTTTATACCGTATATTTTATTAAAAAAAGAAGAAAAATCACTGAAAATGATTGCTGTCAGCATCTCTTACTGGATTCTACTTCTTTGCCAGGATACAAGTCTTCTATAGTCATTAGGAAGCGGATTTGAATGAAAAGTCAACATAGGACAAGGATAGAGACTAAGTCTGCCCATTAGTTGTGTCCTCTGTTTCTTATGCTAAACTTCTCTTGAACAATTCACGTATCACTTGAGTAGTAGTACAAAACCTTAAGAAATGGTGATCTACTAGTTGATTCAAGAAAGATCCGTTGAAGAGTGTGCACCAGATAGCAGTGGAGGGTATGGTAGATCTCCGCTACTAGGGTGTGATCCCAAATGACGTACCCTAATAGCAGTGGCGGCATGACTTTTTGTAGCAGCATGCTGATCTTGTTTATAAGCACATCCCCTACCCTCTTCTCCATAAGAAAAGTATGTCGACCCGAATGAATTCGTATTTTTTCTATAAATCACTACCGTTGGAATTAGATCAGCACTCTTAGGAGTGACCGGACTAATGTCCTCCAATAATTATGATATCTCCCACCCATCTTCGCCCAGGCTAATGGGGCTTTACTTATTCAGGGGGCAGAGTCGAGCCTCGAAAAGCACTATTGAGAGGAAGATCCTTGGCCCCTCTTCATTCTCTACGGGGTTCCAAACCATTCTTCAACATAGATGACAACGAGCGAGGCAGAGATGGAAGAGATCAAACACTGGAATAAGAACCAAGCTCGCCTTCCTTTTTTATCATTTTGATAGAGGGGGATGGAGAAAGTGGACAAAACAGACTCGCATTTCTCATCGAACAAATACAGGAAAAGAATCATATTGAAAACGCTTATAATCCAACCCCTTCCTTCGTAGAGCTGTGTATTGTAATTGATCCGAATCTGCCTGGAGCAAGCCTCCCATAGAGGCAAGTTGGTGAGCCGTATGATGGGAGACTATCTCCTACGGTTCGGAGAGGACTCAGTTGTTAGTTAGTACCCCCTTGGCTCAGTTTCGGGGTGGACCCTTTTACTCTATTTTATTATATACGCTTAGCAAAAAGAATGCTTTTTGATACACCTAGGACATGGATTTTATATGAACCAATGGATCGTGACAAGTCCTTACTACTAGCAATGACTTCCTTTTTCATTACTTCATACTTTCTATATCCCTCTCCCTTGTTCTCATTTACTCATCAAATGGCACTCAGTTCATATCTTTAAGTTCGATCATTAACAAGGTTCAAAGAAAGGGTGGGCCATTGATAAAGAATCGATTCCAAACCACAATATTAGCAGATGGCAGGCCTCCGCTTTTCTTTTCATTAATGAAACCTGCTAGTTATTATATCAAAAAAGGCAAACTTTGGGCTTGTTCAAAAGAAAAAAAGATGTGGGTGGCATTATAACTGGGGTGTCAGTTAGAAAGGTTCTTACAATGTTCGTTCAATCAAGAAGCAGCATTCTTCTTTTTTCTTAACTTTAGGAGATGGAATGAAAGTATGCTCGACTGTAAAGGAGAAGAAAGAGAGCTTTCTAAGAAGGGCTTGGGCCCTATCAGAATTGAACAACACGACAAACAGGATGAAATGAAGAAGAATGAACGGGAGGCTTCAGAGGAAGGATTGACGAACTACTTGTGTTTAGTGAACTACTTTACTGACTTGGGGTTCTTTCTCGTCTTGACTTTCTAATATTACTATTGTGGTGCAGGCGAAGGTGTCCGATTCTGGAGCAATCGACGACAGCAACGATTCGATCTTATTGGCTTGTATGATATTCAATTATATTGTATCAAAGCAAGCACACTCATTCAAGGGATGTAGTACAACGCTTCCCCCGTCTGTTCCTTCGATAGGCTTCCTCCACACCTACTACAACTAAAGCACCAAGCCAAGATTGAGCATAGCTACCACCGAAGTAATAGGCTACATTAACTTAACCATGCTACCATAGTCACAAGGGAAAGCAAACCACACTAATACCAATTTAGTTTCATGCTCCTTAACGTTGCTCTGTATTAAATTTCTTACTCTCTCGGGCTACTTCTCTCCCTTTAAGGACGTTAGCAAGAACAGCTTAGGAAAGATGCCTACTCAAAGCTACCTCCTCTAGTGCCCAGCTAAACGCAAAGATAAC
The DNA here is from genome assembly GCA_028651295.1 of Catharanthus roseus. Taxonomy (NCBI): domain Eukaryota; kingdom Viridiplantae; phylum Streptophyta; class Magnoliopsida; order Gentianales; family Apocynaceae; genus Catharanthus; species Catharanthus roseus. The sequence goes on from JAPQWS010000076.1 coordinate 13,989,355, forward strand.
ATTTTATTCCTTTCTTAACTAAGTCAAAGAGCGGATTCGTGCCATCTTGTTCAACAGTCGAGTTGCAAGAAAGAGATAGCATTCGCTACGTTCCAGCTAGTCTCCAGGGAAGTAAGCTTCTTTTTTATTAGTCGTCATAGCGTTACAAAATAAGTACTAAAGCAGATCCCAAGTGCCACCGATATAACTCTTTATGGGCTAGTAGAATAGAAGGGCTTGAGTTGAAAGAATGGCTCTTGCTGAATCGGCCGAGAGTTCAAAAGATTAGAATCCAGTTCACTTCTTGAAGAGGGAATAAAAGGCGCAAGGAAAAGCTAGATAATTTGAGTTTTCTGGTTATGATTGAAAGCTTTATTTCGAATCGCTTTCCTAGAAAGAAAAATGTCCTGTCCTGTGTAGTGCACACCACTCGTCCTTTCGCAGACATGTCAATGTGTTATGTCTTAAACAAACAAGTAGAGTTTCAGTATTACCCTACTGGGGATCCAAATGGAAATGCAAAGCTTATCCGTACATGATTGATTATGGCGTTCATCCCCTAATAATTGGATTTAGATTATCTTTCTTAGCAGTTCCTGTCCCCTCCCCCACTCCACTCCTTGAAGCCTGACGAGAAAGGTCCTATCTGTGACTTCGGAAAATGGCAGTACAGGAGATCTTATCCTCGGGGAGGAACATAATGAGATGCTTCGCTTCCAGCTAGCCCTGCTTTCTATCTCTTACTAGAATCTATCCTAGCTTACTTGCTAAACCTTGAAAGGGAGGAGAGATGATCTCTAACAAGAAGAAAAACCCTATTTGCACTCGCATTCCACTTCTTTCGAACTAGGAAATGCACTTTCAGAGCCAAAAACGGATCGACTTGGCCCATTCCTCATCTGAGGAAGAAAGAGTACCCAGATCTACTAAGTATGCCCTGAAATGAATGTTCTGATCCGATCTTCCCGGGCTTCTGCTCCAACTCTAACTCCCCTCATTGCTCTATCTGGATCGAAGGATTATATTAATAGGGGGTAGTGTTCTTCTTTTCCTTCATCCTATGAACCTAGTCTTGAAAACAAGATGTCTAGAGGAAGTGCCAGAACACTTATTCCGACAAGAAGAGCACTAGCCCTTACTAATGCTAAATTGAAATCCGTTTCTGGACCTAAGAAGGAAAGCAAAAACAGATTATGCTGCTCGTGTCCTAGGACTAGTTCTTGATAAGAGAGCTATTCCTTCAAATAGCACCTTTTCTTACAGCCCTGGGGCACTATATAATGTCAAAGAGCAGATTCCTAGCACCTTCTGATTCACTTCTTCAAGGAAGAGCTATAATATTATAGTGGTATAGGATGGATCCTACCCCTAGTGCCAAGCTTAAGAAAAAATATGCTATAACTCCACTGGCTCCTAATGGAACAGTTACCTATTCTTTCCCAACTAATTTTCATTCAATGAGACCAAACAAACTCTCTATACCTGCTGCTTTCCTTGCCCTAGAATAGCTAATAGACAGGATGGGATTCTGCATCCCTTATAGGAAAAAGAACAGCGGATTCTTGCTAACAGCCTATTCTATCAAGCAAGTCCTAGTCTTCGTTCTCTCACTATTCTTTCAGAGTATTGCCATTTTTCAACCGCATTCAAGCAGTAAGAAGACTATCTTAGCTATCCCTTTTCCTTTTTGTCCGCTCCTTAAGCAAGAACCCATAAAGGAAGGGTCCTACTATGATCGATGAGGTAGGGGCTATTGAATCACTTTTTTCAACTGAAGCAAGCGAATCACCAGCTATGGCCTCTTCGCTACGGGCCTTGCACAGTCCTAGTCAACCCCGGTTCTATAATACATATTTAGGGCAGAGCAGAACATCAGGCCCTACTACCAAAGGACAATATCCGCCGAGCCTTGAGACAATCAAATGAGGATTCATACAACATTCCTACGAAAGAAAAGAGACTCTGAAATTTGGGATTCCGAGTTAAGGAGGGGCGAAGGAAGACATATATATACACTTAATGGAATGCAAGCCATAGCCGGTCCAGACAATCACTTACCTTATCGAAGGTACAAACGAACAAGAAGAGGCCAAATATGAAGGTGCAATGGCTACAACGGGGAAGGAGTGCTTCCTCCCAGCAAACACTGTTCCCTCCAAAGGCTTTCTCAGCTAACGATGGAAACAAAAGATGACTCGACCAAAGCCGTTCCCAAAGTTATTTGGGGTCAATCGGAAGCTCAAGAAGAGAGTTTATTCCTTGGCAGTAGTCTCTGGTCTTGGGTGGTCCCGTCCAAAGCTTTCTAATGATTCCGTTAAGAAGGATCGGACCGAACTGCCAATGCATTCATTCCATCTCCCCCGGATCACCCCTATGCATAGCTCCTTCCCTCTTCTATGAAGTTGAAGTAAAGTAAGCGAGCCTCTTGATTGAGGGAGACCCATTTAAGTTAGTTTATCCATTATTTTAGGAAATGTTCGAGATATTAAAAGGTTTTCCCAGACTTTTTGCCGTCTTTTTGATAGAAATTAGCGCTTTTGTGGGCTATGGCTGGAGGGCTATGAACTCCTTTACTCAATCCCGGGGAAACAACTCCCTTTGAATCTATGATTTTCTATTGCTGTAATATATTAGGGCAGGCCTTGTACATGCTGTCGGTGTCGTGCGTCTTGGTGAGTATCTGAACTTGTAAGGGGAAGGTCTCTTCCAGTTCTATTTCTTAGTCTGTTACTGAGTCTAATGTCTCGGTAGTTGTCACCAGCAGTGGAGCTTTTCTTCCTTGTTTTGTGCAAGCTGGTTAAGAGGTAAAGTCAGTGTGAGCAATGTCGGTTATTCTATTTTTCCTTGGACCGGTAGGGAAGTAATCGAGGTGTAACTTCCTCAATCGTTTAAGTGAGTAAGGCAGTCAGCCTATTCCTCTTTCTTTTTCCGTGGTACCTTTTCTTCTGTAGTAGGCCTTTCCCTTGCTATCTTAGACCAGCCTAAAAAAAAAGCCTTGGCCCATTCCTTATTCTTCAATGGGGAGTCATTCTTCTCTTGTTTCTCCTGGTTGGGGTGAAGTCATTCTTAGTGGTCCAATCCCGTACCCCTCCGGTCTGGCAAGGAATCAGTACGTAAACTGAGGCAATCGTTTCTTTAAGTCAGTGTGCTCCTAGGTATTTGATGACCCCTTTGTAAGGGAAAGGGAAGTCCGGCTAACTCTAGATTTCTTTTACTATATAGGGCCCGGTCTCGTTCTGTTGAAAGTGTTCGTAGCGCTGCTGGTTTAGTTCCCCACTCAGATTGTCGGGGGAGCAGAGAATTCCACTCCTTGATTAGGAGGTTACCGCCTTGATTATGAATAAGCCGTGAATATGAATAGTCAGGAGCGAGGTTACGAGCTGGCAGAGACAGAAAGGGCACTGGTGACTAGTTGAAGGTGTGCTCATTCCCCGAGAAAGAAAAGGGAATTTATCTGCACATCCCTCTATTCCAATAGAAAACGTTAGCCTTCATCCATGAGATCGGGGTTTACTAAACCCCGAACTCATAGCCTTGAAAGCCTATGGGTGAACCAATGTATCGGCGCCGAAGACTTCCTCATTCAGGAAGAGGATTTCTATAAATGTGAATGTTCGAATCGTACGGGTGGATTTTCTCTTCTCTCATGACAGGCATGGGGTAGCCCAGATGTCATGGGAATGAAAAAGCAGAAGGCCCTGCGCGATCTCTCAATGGGCGATCTCGAGGAAGATTCTGTGGGGGTGCCCTGAACAGTTTCTATATATCAATCTATTTGCTTGATTTAGGTGAGCTAACTTTCGGGAAAATAGATCCGGGGTTGGGAGACGCTCGGGTAGCATTGTCTCCACTGGCCAGGACATCATAACCACTACTTACGGTTCCAATTACGGTTCAAACTCCACCTCAGTCGTTCCCTGGAACTGGATCTTTGCGCAGTAAAGTCTTCATATTCGTCCATCGCTACTGTCATACCGTCCAACTCTTCAGAGGCGAACCCACTAGACTTATCCTTAGGCCCCAAGTAGTCCAGAGATCGTGCATAGGACTGAGTTTGGGTCAGGTGGGAACTCTGCACAGGGAGCAGCCCCCGTTCGAAGCAAGATTTGCTGTGGCGTCTTTGAAGCTGGCTACAGGTTTAATGATCAAGAGAAGGAAGCACTGTTTAGGGAATTCGAAGTCCGACTTCAAACTGCTTATAAATAGAAAGGCACTGTTTGATGCAACCTAGCAATAGGCGATGGGTATAGGATGAGAGAGGTGCGAAATCCTATTTTTCAAAAGGAGACAGCCTAAACAGGGTTGGGAGACCAATTCCTATGTCCCGGCTCACAAGCAAATTCAGAAAGAGGAGATGGCATAATAATATGAAGAAGAGCTCGTCTTCTCCTTGGAGAAGAAAATACCACTCTTGAATCAAAGCAAATAGAAAAAAGAGCCACTATCTTAGCAGCTGAAAACCAGGCTTTGCTTCGAGAAAAGTAAACTCCTTGCCCCTTCCGCTACTTCAGTTCTCAAGTGGCTTGAAGCGCCTGCTCCCTTTGATGGCTAAAACTGAAAGAACACTGTCCGAGCCTGATAGGTTTTGATTGGCTTCGCTTCCTTCTATTCAGATTCCCTACGATGCCTCGTATCTGAGCACTTCATGTTGGTAGAGAGGAGTGCTTTCTTAGCTTAATTACTTGCTCCATTTCATTATGCTAGCTTGGTGCCTTACCTAATGTCTTTCTTTGGATTGCATTCTAGTCTATATGGAATAAAGCTTATATGCTTACGGTGAGGATACTTTTGAAATATAATTCGTCAAGTAAGAGATAATCAGCTAGATCAATTCCCTAAAGCAGAAGTTAAATCATTAGCGAATGGTGCACTGCTTGTCCCTATACCATTGTTATTCCTCTCCTATCTCTCTTCTGGTCCGGCTTCCTAAACCACTTGGTCCTGTTCTATGCGCATCTCGGAGCCAACCTTCGTATATCATTCGACTTTCTTTTCTTTCTAGGAGAGCCAATAGAGAACTAGCCAAAAAAGCACTACTACTTACGCCATTTCTTGTGGGAAGAGGCGAAAGGGAGGGCATCCGAAGTGTAGGGAACAACTCAATACAGGACGGTGGTCTGATTAGAGGAAGCTATGGAAGCTTGTTGACACGAATCCTAACACATTTAGGGTTGAATCCTCATATTGTCAAATGCGCTTTAGACTGGCTGATTAGATTAGGGGAAAGGGATGCGTACTTGGTTCCTAAGCTCAAGGTACGTCTCTCGTGAACTTTTTGTGTGCTCTCTTACTCTGGAGAACTCCTCAAGGCACTCGGGTGAGTGGCGGAAGAAGCGTTGTTCTAGTGAATCTAATAGTCTTTGCAAGCATTATTGAAGTGCACTTTCAGCAATAGCCGAGCTCAACAAAGGAGCAGAAGAGGGGAGAGGAGGAATCTTAGTTATGCTCAAGCACTCTTTCGGGCGAGTGAGTCACGTGCGTTCAAGTCAAAGCAAAACAAGAGAAGTAACTCAATCTTAGGCAAAGATTTTCAAACCATTCCATTGGGAGTCCCATAATTCAGACGGACAAGACAGATATCGAGACAAGAAGCCTCGCAAACGCAATTCAAGAGGGAAGTGCGACTTCGTCCTCATTCCCTTCTAAAGAGTAGTAGCATCGACCGTGCACCAGTTACAACAATCCTGTATACGGCCGGCAATAAGATAGTCATAAGGAAATGTATAAGCTAATCGTAAACAAGAACAGGTTGAAAACAAAAATTCTCATTTTTCACCACTTCGAGTAAGGGACAAGGGCGAGGGTGACGAGATATTAAGATGATGGACCAGTACACGCTTAGTTCATTGGATGATCCACTAAGGTATTGCTACCTTCGGTTCAGTTTGCAGACTAGGATCAGAAACATATATCATAGAATGAGCTTTGTTCTCAATTCGCCTATACTGTGGAAAAAATACGATACAATAGAAAGCTTACTTTTATAAGAAAATGCCGTGTGAGCTTGTGGCAATAGAGTGTTAGTATATGCCCTAAGATCAATTGACTCACATTTATGATTTATGAAGCATGTATTTTTGAATTGTATTTTATGCCCTTGGTCATCAAGTAGGTGACTAGATAGTAAAACCCTTATAGCTAATAAAATACTATTCTTATTTGTCCCTAGTTTATTACATGTTGTAAACTAGTGTGAAGTTGATTGATGGCCAAGTTTTACTGATCATGAATATAAGATATAAAATCAATTCATAAATACATATTGAGAATATTGTATTGGACATGACCCAAAGTGAAGAAGAAATATTGCATGGGTTTAAGTTATAAGTATTTCTTCTCAGTTTTATATTTGGTGTCCTTCGACCTAATGTTTCTAATGTTTCTTGCATGGGGAGAAAAATATGTTTGACATAGTCAAACATCACTTTTAATTAGGTGATCATTATGATTATTGGTTGGCTTATTTTCTCGTCATGGCTTGAATATTGGAGATAGTGAAAGGGATTTGTCCCTCTCTTTTTAGAGAGAGATATCCATGGGCCCCTTGATAAGGAAGACTAGAAAATATGCATGGCCATGCTCAAATAAGTACTAATAAGGTGTTATTAATATTATTTGTTGGAACAGTCTGCCTGGTGATAAAGTAAATGGTTAATTAAGTTTTATAAGGATGACTTGATCCATGCCTTATACTTAATTAGGATATCGTGTGACAAAAGGACTAAATATTAAATCTGATGCTAGGTTATTATTACATTTACTTAACTTGGGTAAGCATAATGTCTTGCTAGAGGCCGCTTATGTTTTGTGAATAAATGTCTAGGACATTTTTCATTCACTGCCAACGTTAAGTGAACCTACAGGGTCACACGCATAGACGATCTTGTGAGCATAATGTCCACGTTCAATGAATCTAGATTGTGTCTAGATTCGTTGAACGTATACAAAAGGGGAATCAGATTCCACATTGTATTTTCTGGTAGGTTAATAAGTAATTAATTTTATTTAATCGAATAAATTAAATTAATTACTTAATAATACTCATCCAACTGCTGGATGATTATAGGAATAGACGGACGAGATTAAACTGTCATTAGATGATAGTTAGGGTTCTGATGTTGACAGCTATAAAAGGTTATGTTAACCTTTTCTTGGTAGCTGTCCTTTATCTTATTAAAGAAAAACAAAACCCTAAACCTTAGAACGACGATATAGTATCTAGCCTCCTCTCTCCGAAATACGACCGATTACCAGATAGTCAGGATCAGTTTTGAACAGTTTTCAGAACACAGAAGGGGCTAGCATCCCGATCGCTTGCAGAGGAGTTCGTCGCGTGGATACCAGTAGAGGGCGAAGCGTACAAAGCAGTGCCTCCACAACGAACAATCAAAACATTGAGGTAATTTCTATCCAATCGGTTTTTCTAGTATGTGCAGATCCTGTTGGTGGATTTCCGTAGTTTTATTTTACTTTGTTTTTGCCTACGGATCCCAACAGTGGTATCAGAGCCTCGTACATACTAGTTTTACTAATTTTATCTGTTATCGCTTTGATGACATATGTTGTTTTCAATCGGCCTTATAGTAAGGTTTCTGATTAGTGTAATAAGCAGAGTAAATTGAATTATAGGATTCGTATATATCATATTATGTTTTACTTATTAATGCGATTAATTAAACAGAATGTTATTACTGCCAAATTGTTTGGCGTACAGTCTGTAATCTGTGCAATTTAATTGTTAAACTAATATGCAGAATCACATGATTTAATGTTAACTGTTAAACAAAATTTCTGGCGGCATGATTTTAGGGTTTATGACGGCAATAACTTATTCAATGAGTTAGAAAGAAAAATCGTTTGGGTGCTAGTTTTTTTTCCGGGGACTTCGCCCCCGGCCCTTGTTGTTTCTTTGCATGTTTCTTCCTATCTTTAGATGCATGGTGCATAGCATGACCCTTTACCTCTTGTGATTGATTGGCTTATTTTGTTAATGGGTTGTATGTTTTTAAATACGGCCTGCGTGTCGTTGTTTTTGTTGATGTAATATTATCAAGCTTTACAAGAATAGGTTAATTTTATTTCCTATTCCTATGTATGTTTTCTGTCCTATGTAACAAGGTTAGAAGGCCAAGACATTGGAGGCAAGCTCATGGAGATGAAGACTTACCTAGATTGACCTTTGACTTCCATGAGGCTCGTGGAAGTCAATATAGGATTGGGGCCATGTTATGACACGTTTTATTTGATGTATATATATTATGCATGTGATGTTTAGTTTATTTCCTTTTATTTTTTATATATGTTTTGTGAAATAATGTACAAATAAAAAGGAAGAAGGTTTTTGAAACCATTTAAAAAAAAATATTAAGTCGTAAAATGCCTTCCATGATCATAAGCACTTCTCCATGCTTGGATCATCATTTTGTCTCATTGCCAAAGCAAGAGATAAATGGTTATCTAAGTAGGGGAAGATGGAAAATGGTGATTTCCATATGCTTGGAATGGTTTGGCTTAACTAGGCTATCAAAACGGTTTTTAGCCTAGGACATCATATGCGATTTTGCCGGTACATGTAGATGTAAATCCCATTAATACATTTTTCTCTAATTATGGGTGTTAAGCCAAAGCTTACTTATGATTAGAATAAAATGAATTTTTATACCCATGACTTATATCAAGTGTTGAATATTTCAGGAAAAATTTAATGCTTCATTTATTTAATTTTACTTTGCAAATTCTATGTAAATAATGGCCTCAAACAATTCAAACACATCGTTGCGATCCGTGCTTGAAAAGAATAAGCTTAGTGGGACTAACTTTCTTGATTGGGCATGAAATTTAAGGATTGTCCTTAAACAAGAAAAAAAGCTATATGTACTTGAGAACCCTATGTTAGTATATGCCCTAAGACCAATTGACTCACATTTATGATTTATGAAGCATGTATTTTTTAATTGTATTTTATGCTCTTGGTCATCAAGTATGTGACTTGATAGTAAAACCCTTATAGCTAATAAAATACTATTCTTATTTGTCCCTAGTTTATTACATCTTGTAAACTAGTGTGAAGTTGATTGATGGTCAAGTTTTACTGATCATGAATATGAGATAAAAAATCAATTCAAAAATACATATTGAGAATATTGTATTGGACATGACCCAAAGTGAAGAAGAAATATTGCATGGGTTTAAGTTATAAGTATTTCTTCTCAGTTTTGTATTTGGTGTCCTTCGACCTAATGTTTCTAATGTTTCTTGCATGGGGAGAAAAATATGTTTTGACATAGTCAAACATCACTTTTAATTAGGTGATCATTATGATTATTGGTTGGCTTATTTTTCTCGTCATGGCTTGAATATTGGAGATAGTGAAAGGGATTTGTCCCTCTCCTTTTAGAGAGAGATATCCATGGGCCCCTTGATAAGGAAGACTGGAAAATATGCATGGCCATGCTCAAATAAGTATTAATAAGGTGTTATTAATATTATTTGTTGGAACAATCTGCTCGGTGATCAAGTAAATGGTTAATTAAGTTTTATAAGGATGACTTGATCCATGCCTTATACTTAATTAGGATATCGTGTGACAAAGGACTAAATATTAAATCTGATGCTAGGTTATTATTACATTTACTTAACTTGGGTAAGCATAATGTCTTGCTAGAGGCCGCTTATGTTTTGTGAATAAATGTCTAGGACATTTTTTTTATTCACTGCCAACGTTAAGTGAACCTACAGGGTCACACGCATAGACGATCTTGTGAGCATAATGTCCACGTTCAATGAATCTAGATTGTGTCCAGATTCGTTGAACGTATACAAAAAGGGGAATCGATTCCATATTGTATTTTTTCAGTAGGTTAATAAGTAATTAATTTTATTTAATCGAATAAATGAAATTAATTACTTAATATTACTCATCTAACCGTTGGATGATTATAGGAATAGACGGACGAGATTGAACTGTCATTAGATGACAGTTAGGGTTTTGATATTGACAGCTATAAAAGGTTATGTTAACCTTTTCTTGTTAGCGGTCCTTTATCTCATTAAAGAAAAACAAAACCCTAAACCCTAGAACGGCGATATAGTATCTAGCCTCCTCTCTCCGAAAAACGACCGATTACCAGATAGTCAGGATCAGTTCTGAACAGTTTTCAGAACATAGAAGGGGCTAGCATCCCGATCGCTTGCAGAGGAGTTCGTCGCGTGGATACCAGTAGAGGGCGAAGCATACAAAGCAGCGCCTCCACAACGAACAATAAAAACATTGAGGTAATTTCTATCCAATCGGTTTTTCTAGTATGTGCAGATCCTGTTGGTGGATTTCCGTAGTTTTATTTTACTTTGTTTTTGCCTACGGATTCCAACACCCTATCCCTAATCAACCAGCTAACAATGCCCCTAGAGTCGAAAAGGATGCTTATAGTAAGCACAAGGATGATTCTAACAATATGACATGTCTCATGTTGGCTACGATGGAATCTGAGTTGCAAAAGCAATTCGAGGAAGTTGAGGCTTATGAGATGATAAAACAGCTCAAGGAAATGTTCCAAGAGCAGGCATGTCAAGAGAGATATCTTACCACTAAGGCATTGAATAGCTGCAAAATGACCCCTGGCACTTCAGTTAGTGCTCATGTCCTTAAGATGAAAGGGTATTTTGATCAACTTGAAAAACTTGGAGCACCTGTAAGTCATGACTTGGCTACTGATATGATCTTGGCCTCTTTGACCTCTGACTATGATCAGTTTGTCATGAACTTCAATATGCATAATATGGAAAAGTCCATAAATGAATTGCACGGGATGCTCAAGCAGGCTGAACAAAACATTAGGAAGTCTACTCCTAATGTTCTGATGGTTCAGAAGGGATAGTTCAAGAAGAACAAGGGAAAGGGAAAGGGAAAGGGAAAGGATATGGTCAAAAAGGGTATAGGCAAGCAGAAGCCCAAGACCAAGGTTAAACCACCAAAGGAAGGGACTTGCTTCCACTGTAATGAACCTGGTCATTGGAAGAGGAATTGCAAGCTCTACTTGGAAGAAAAGAAGAAGCAAAAGGCCAATGAGACTGCCGCTTCAAGTATTTTCGTTATAGAAATTAATATGTCTACTCATACTTCATGGGTATTAGATACCGGATGTGGAGCTCACATTTGTGTAAATGTGCAGGGACTCAAAAGGAGTAGATCTTTGGCAAAGGGAGAGGTGGACCTACGAGTTGCAAATGGAGCAAAAGTTGCCGCTGTAGCTATAGGGACATTTGATTTACTTTTGCCTACTGGGCTTATAATTGAACTTAAAGATTGTTATTATGTTTCTGCTATGAGTAGGAACATCATTTCAGTTTCTTGTTTGGATATTGATGGTTTTGAGTTTAATACTAAGAATGGTAAAAGTTCTATTTATAAAAATGGTATTTTCTATGGGGATGCCTTTTTATGTAATGGACTTTACATTCTTAACCTACATGATTCCATTAGTAAGCCCATCTATAACATAAATACAAAGAAATTTAAATCTAATGATTTAAATCAAACTTACTTCTGGCATTATCGTCTGGGCCATATATATACGAGAAACGCATATCAAAACTCCATTAAGATGGACTTTTATCTTCATTCGACCTTGAGTCTTATGAAAAATGTGATTCTTGTTTATTGGGAAAAATGACTAAAAGTCCATTTACAGGGCAAAGTGAAAGGGCTACCGATTTATTGGAACTTATACATACTGATGTATATGGGCCAATGAACACACGAGCCAGAGGAGGTTTTCAGTATTTCATTACATTCACAGATGATTTCAGTCGATATGGTTATGTCTATGTAATGAAACATAAATCTGATTCCTTTCAAAAGTTTAAGGAATTTCAAAATGAAGTACAGAATCAACTTGGAAGGAGTATCAAATTACTTCGATCAGATCGAGGTGGTGAATACTTAGGCCAAGAGTTTGACGAACATCTAAAAAATTGTGGGATATTATCACAATTAACTCCACCAGGAATACCACAATGGAATGGTGTGTCTGAACGCAGAAATCGAACTCTATTGGATATGATTCGATCTATGATGAGTCAAACAGATCTTCCAATTTCTTTTTGGGGTTATGCTCTAGAAACTGCTGCATTCATATTAAATAGAGTTCCATCTAAAGCTGTTCAGAAGACACCATATGAGATATGGACCGGGAAACAACCTAGCTTAGCATTTCTCAAAATTTGGGGATGTGATGCTTATGTGAGGCGATCATTATTTGAAAAACTAGCACCCAAATCTGATAAGTGTCTGTTTGTGGGATATCCTAAGGAAACTAAATGATACTACTTTTATCTTCCATCTGAAAACAAAGTGTTTGTTGCTCGGAATAGAATTTTCCTTGAAAGGGAATTCGTTTCCAAAAGAGTCAGTGGGAGTAGAATCCATATTGAAGAAGCTCAAGGACAGCAAACCATTTCTGAACCGAGTATGGATACTCAGTTGGACTCACGTATTCATACTAAGCCTGAACCTTTGATACAAGGGCCAAGAAGGTCTAGTAGGATTTCTCAGATACCACAGATATGGATTTCTTGTGACTAAGGATCATAATATTGATCTTATTGATCAAGGTGAACCTAATTCCTACCAAGATGCTATTCATAGTCCTGAATCTAGCAAATGGCTAGAGGCTATGAAATCAGAAATGCAATCCATACATGATAATCAAGTTTGGACTTTGATTGATCCACCTGAAGGTTGCAAGACCATAGAGTGTAAATGGGTTTTCAAAAAGAAAACTGACAATGTGCACACTTACAAAGCACGATTGGTAGCAAAAGGGTATAGACAAACTCATGGTATAGACTATGATGAAACCTTTTCTCCAGTTGTAATGCTTAATTCAATTAGAATTCTACTTGCCATTGCAGCATATTATGATTATGAAATATGGAAAATGGATGTTAAAACTGCTTTTCTTAATGGAAATCTACTGGAGGATGTGTATATGACAAAACCTGAAGGTTTTATTCATCCTTCGAATTCTAGTAAAGTGTGTAAACTTCAAAGATCCATTTATGGCTTGAAGCAAGCATCTCGAAGTTGGAATCTTCGTTTTGATGAAGCAATTAAAGAATTCAATTTCATCAAGTATGATGATGAACCTTGTGTCTACAAAAGGGTTACAGAAAATGAAGTAGTCTTCTTAGTACTCTATGTCGATGACATCTTGTTAATTGGGAATGACATCCCCACTTTGCAAAGTGTAAAAACTTGGTTGGGGAAGTGTTTTTCAATGAAAGATTTAGGTGAATCAACCTATATTCTAGGCATTATGATCTATCGAGATAGATCTAAAAAGCTTATTGGCCTAAGTCAGAGTGGATATATTGACAAGGTACTGAAAATGTTCAGTATGCAAGATTCTAAGAGAGGATTCTTGCCAATGTCACATGGCGTTAAACTCAGTAAGTCTCAAAGTCCTACCACAAGGGAGGATACATAACGCATGAGTAAGATTCCTTACGCTTCCGCAATTGGATCTATCATGTACGCCATGTTATGCACTCGCCCAGATGTCTCGTATGCATTAAGCATGACTAGTAGATTCCAGTCAAATCCTGGTGAACCGCATTGGACTGCAGCAAAAAACATTCTCAAGTACTTAAGAAGGACTAAAAAGATGTTTTTGATCTACGGAGGTCAGAAAGATGAGCTTATTGTAAATGGTTACACGGATACTAGCTTTCAGACTGATGTAGATGATTTTAGATCGCAATCTGGATTTGTGTTTTGTTTGAATGGAGGTGCTGTAAGCTGGAAGAGTTCAAAGCAAGATACCGTGGCCGATTTTACTACAGAGGCTGAGTATGTGGCTGCTTCTGATGCAGCCAAGGAGGCAGTTTGGATCAGAAAGTTCATCACAGAACTAGGTGTAATTCCTAGCATTGTGAACCCAGTGGACCTATATTGTGATAATACAGGAGCCATTGCACAAGCTAAGGAACCTAGATCTCATCGACGATCCAAACATATTCTCAGGCGTTTCCATCTCATTCGAGAAATTATTGAGCGTGTAGATGTTAAAATTTGCAAAGTAGACACCAATGACAATGTCGCAGATCCATTGACAAAGCTACTCTCACAACTTAAGCATGAGAGTCATACTAGGTCAATGGGTTTGAGAGTCATGTCAAATTGGTGATAGGGCAAGTGGGAGATTGTTAGTATATGCCCTAAGACCAATTGACTCACATTTATGATTTATGAAGCATGTATTTTTGAATTGTATTTTATGCTCTTGGTCATCAAGTATGTGACTTGATAGTAAAACCCTTATAGCTAATAAAATACTATTCTTATTTGTCCCTAGTTTATTACATCTTGTAAACTAGTGTGAAGTTGATTGATGGTCAAGTTTTACTGCTCATGAATATGAGATATAAAATCAATTCATAAATACATATTGCGAATATTGTATTGGACATGACCCAACGTGAAGAAGAAATATTGCATGGGTTTAAGTTATAAGTATTTCTTCTCAGTTTTATATTTGGTGTCCTTCGACCTAATGTTTCTAACGTTTCTTGCATGGGGAGAAAAGTATGTTTTGACATAGTCAAACATCACTTTTAATTAGGTGATCATTATGATTATTGGTTAGCTTATTTTCTCGTCATGGCTTGAATATTGGAGCTAGTGAAAGGGATTTGTCCCTCTCTTTTTAGAGAGAGATATCCATGGGCCCCTTGATAAGGAAGACTGGAAAATATGCATGGCCATGCTCAAATAAGTATTAATAAGGTGTTATTAATATTATTTTGTTGGAACAGTCTGCCTGGTGATCAAGTAAATAGTTAATTAAGTTTTATAAGGATGACTTGATCCATGCCTTATACTTAATTAGGATATCGTGTGACAAAAGGACTAAATATTAAATCTGATGCTAGGTTATTATTACATTTACTTAACTTGGGTAAGCATAATGTCTTGCTAGAGGCCGCTTATGTTTTGTGAATAATGTCTAGGACATTTTTTCATTCACTGCCAATATTAAGTGAACCTACAGGGTCACACGCATAGACGATCTTGTGAGCATAATGTCCACATTCAATGAATCTAGATTGTGTCCAGATTCGTTGAACGTATATAAAAGGGGAATCAGATTCCATATTGTATTTTCTGGTAGGTTAATAAGTAATTAATTTTATTTAATCGAATAAATGAAATTAATTACTTAATATTACTCATTCAACTGTTGGATGATTATAGGAATAGACGGACGAGATTAAACTGTCATTAGATGACTGTTAGGGTTTTGATATTGACAGCTATAAAAGGTTATGTTAACCTTTTTTTGGTAGCTGTCCTTTATCTAATTAAAGAAAAACAAAACCCTAAACCCTAGAACGGCGATATAGTATCTAGCCTCCTCTCTCCGAAATACGACCGATTACCAGATAGTCAGGATCAGTTCTGAACAGTTTTCAGAACACAGAAGGGGCTAGCATCTCGATCGCTGGCAGAGGAGTTCGTCGCGTGGATACCAGTAGAGGGCGAAGCGTACAAAGCAGCACCTCCACAACGAACAATCAAAACATTGAGGTAATTTCTATCCAATCGGTTCTTCTAGTATGTGCAGATCCTGTTGGTGGATTTCCATAGTTTTATTTTACTTTGTTTTTGCCTACGGATCCCAACATAGAGAAGATTGCTTATCGGCCCATACATACGTACATACCTAGGGTGAATCCATAAAACGAATAGAAGTTCGCCCATAATTCACGGACTTAGCATAAGACGTATGATCAGTCAAGCGAGATCTTTCCTTCCGGGGAGACATCAAAATGAGATTTTGGTATACGAGCTTCACCTTCCATAGATGAAGAGCTTCAAGCCCCCAATTGGTGATCCAGAAATTGGAGCGTAAAAAGTAATTATGTAAATGAGGAAGTGGATGCCGAGTAGTCTTTCCTTATCCAGGAAGGGATAACCGTCAAGGTGTAAGGCAAATAATCCTCGATGAGGTGTAATAAGGTACTTCCATTTTTTCTTGTTCACCCAGAGTTCTGAGAGTGATCGAAATACAGAGGGGATGGATCTCCAAAACTCTTATAAGTGTTACCTGAGTTCGTCCCTTCAAGGGATGGGCTTTAACTTAACCCTTTATTAAAAGCACGCAGGCCCAAAGATTTTGATAAAACTTCACGATTGGACGGTTAAGCACTAACTTTTGAAAGGACAGCCTTGAATTATAGGACTTTTTTTCTCTTACCTTATTCTCTTTCTAGTTAGCGTCAAAAGAGCTTATTCTATCCCCCCTTGGTGAAAGCAGCGACACCTCTTTCATCGTAGCGCGGGCTTTCTTTCCAGTCCCAAGCCGGAGCTGAGCCCGGAAGCTTTGGTCGAACCCAAAGTCTTGGTAGGGTCCTTTCTTTCTCTCTTGTTCCATGACCTACGAATTTAGGAAGAAATGGGGAGTAGGTGCATTTCAGGGAATAGGAATCAGTCCTACCTTGCCCCTACACTCCTTCTCGAAGGGTAAGTTTGATAATAACTTCTCTTTTCAGTTAAAGTTTTTTTTCTTTTATCTTTTTCCTGTAAAAATATGTAGTTATTCGCGTGGGGTAGCTATTCTTTGGTTTTCTAGTAGTCCCAATGCCCAAGGCATTACTCCACCTAATCTTCTTTAGTCCCCTGATCGTTCTCTTCTTTCCTTACCAAAAGATGAGTTCCTCTTGTTTGCTCTATTTCGGTCTACATGTCGTCACGGCATTAAGATAATTGGGTTTCATTACTTGTTATCTCTCTTCTCCTCTACCGCATACGTTCTTCATTACCTGTAATCTTTTGAGCTTTAATCTTATTAGCTCCGGGTCGACCTCTCTTTCCCGGGTGATCTTTTTCGTTGGTAGTGCTAGGAGAGTGAATTTTCGCTAGTTGGGGAAAAGTCAAGTCAACTACTTCTTATACTAAATCTTCTAGTAATAGCAGATCTCTCTCTTATAGCGTGCTTATCTTCAATTCCCATCCGGAGGTGCTGCTAACAAGCAACTCGTCCTTACACGGGATGCTAGCATCTCTAATTCGTGAATTTCTAATGATTGTCGTGTTCTGCATGCTAGATCCTCTGCTATTCTATGTTCTTCCTGAAAGTGTGCTAATCCCTATAGGTTGATGCCACAAATTCCACCCCCAAAAACCATATTTTGACTAGGCTTCAACTATATCAATTGTACTTGAACTGTTAGATAATCATAGTCGATTAGAACATCACTGTTCTCATCTCTATTACAGAACCGTACATGAGATTTTCACCTCATACGGCTCCTCAAAGGTCACAAATAGATCTATGGACAATTAATTAGTATTTATCTTTATCTTGATATTTTATTTTGTAGGATAGAGTCACTAAGTTCCCAAATTAGACCAACGGAATTCTGTTTGCTATATTTTATATTAAATTAAAAAATATATATATATATATAATATATATAAAAAAAAGTGCTTCTGAATTAATCTCATCTTTTAATTTTAAAAATGTTATTTTTGTTTGTTGATCAATAACTTAACTTAATCCTTGAATAAAAAAAAAACTTTTTGTATTAATCCTTGAATAAAAAAAAGCTTTTTGTAACAACATCAAATAGATATTTCAACCTATAATTTTTAATTACGAAAAGGAATTAGATGTTCCATTAATTTATGTATCGTGCCAAGAGTTCTATCTTTCGAAAAGATATAGGAAAAAAGAAGAAAAACAAGGATCTTTTTTTTTTTTTTTGAAATTATTCTGTTTTACACACGGTAAGCTCTATTGGGCGGAGGATCACCTTTTATTACTAGAAAAGAAAGAAAAAATAAACTTACAAACGTAATTATAAAGGTGAACCAGGATTAGAATGCCCATACTTCTTCTTTTCAAACTTGCTTTCAAACCTCACTTAGTCTAGCTTTGATACTTTTCTTTTGTATACCTTTCCCAGAACCGGTAGCCCTAGCATTATCACTATAACTAGATGAGATATTGGTAAAGCCACTTTTGGGACTATAAGAACTAGAAGGAATGATGCTTCTATAGGTGGGGAGCTTCCTATACTTCTACATGTGGGTGCTACATAAGCTTCGGAGCGGTAGATGGAATGGAAACCCTCATGGGGTTTGGTTAGTTCGGTCTCACCAGTTGAGGTGGGGTTCTTGTTCTTATTTTTAGAGCTGCTTAGGTTTTCTGCTTATCTCTGAATCCGGTTAGCTAATGAAAAAGGAATAGACAGATGGATTAGTGGCAACAGAAAGGCTTGAGTACAAGTATCTGCCTACAGGAGTTAGAGACTAGCCAGCGGGAGAGGGAGAAGTCAAGCAATTAGATCTAGTGGCCTATATGCCTTTCGACCTATATATTGGTTGATCTTTGAACTCGTTCGAGATAGCCGAAACTACCTGGGAAAGAAGCTTAGAAAGGATCTATTTTAGCATTTCGGATCATCCGCTTAGTAGCCTTGAAACCCTTTATGAAAGAAGGGGCGACGAGGTGAGCATGTTCACTCAGTCAAGAGAGACCAGAGGAGTCTAGAGAGTCCGAGGCCTCGGTCTTTTCCCTCTTTCTTACATTCTTCTTTTGAATCTCAATCCACTTGTCTACTTGCTTATCGACATTCATTGCCACTTGGGTTGTTGACCTCTTCTTCGACTCGAAATTCAATCCCATTTACTGGTTCAAGACATACTAGAAAGGAATCCATGCCTTAAAAGAGCTCTAGCAGGTCTCTCTAACGTAGCACAGGACTAACGTAGACTAAAGCCCAAGCCAATTCTTATAGTACGTTACCTCTTTCCCATCTCTTCTTGTACGGAAATTTTATCATCTCCTCTAGAGTTTAGAGGGAGCGAACGAAGCTACGCGAAGTGAAGCTATCAGATAAGGTGCCAAGTCCAAAGTTTTTACCTTTTATGAAAATTTTCCTCTTAAGCCTTTTCTACCGACCGCTAAGGAACAAGCTCACTCCTAGAAGGAAGTCATTACGGTTGGAAGGGATTTACTTTCAGTTGAAGTAGTTTATTACCAGAAGTATAAGTATATAAGTCTGAGTGTAAGTCCTCCTAGTGGCCATTGCTCCTAGTATGAGTAGTTGTGATAGGACCATTGCGAGTTCCGGGGTTACGAGCCTTTAGTTTAGCATCCAGATTGGGCAATAGGAGATAGATTGATTTACCTCGAGGATAGTCTTTCTTTTCCAAGCGAGAAAGTGCAAGTTAAGATATTGAAACAAGTGAAGATATTGAAAAGCATATCCAACTGCAAAGAAATATTACCTTAGCACATTCGGGAGAGTTCTTTTCTCCACCTTTCTTTCTTCCTTGCTTGCCCGGATAGAAAGAATCTTAGAAGGAAAGAAATCGAAAGTCGACGAGAGAGTTTTAAGCCCAGAGCCCTGAAGATCGAGGGTGAAATGGATACTTCTAATACGGGGGTATGGTTAAAGAACTAGCCTAGCCTCCAAGTCCTTGAAAAAATTGCACCTTTCCGAAAGATAATTAAGGTCTTCCGTGAAGTCTTAATTCAGTATTCGATTCCGGATCATAGAGCTCCTACATTCCTTTCCTATTCGAGAGCGTCCTTCATGCCTAAACTCCTTAAACCTAAGGGGGTTAGGTGTGTTGATGGGCCTACGCCTAATTTTTAACAAAGAGATTTGAGGGTGCAAATGTATTTACGAATCAGCAACAGAATCAGAGGCTTAAGAGGAGCCAGAAAGATGAGAAGGGCTTTATGAACGTTACAGAATGAATGGTCCATAGGCCTACCGGAAAATAAAGTCCGAACTACGAATGCTATGGGGGCACGAGGTAGAGATTTTCTTTGCGTTCTGTGAGTTTAAGAGATTTGGATAAAAGGTTATTGCAAGGGGCAATCAAGCCTTTTCCACGAGTTCAGCTAGCCATGAAGTCTAAGGACGGAGATGAATCGATTGAAGAAGAAAAAAGAAGCCCTTAGATCCTAGATAAGTAAGCAGATATGCCTTTGGCTGGAAAGATAGCGAGCGCTATTCGCAACTTAGTCTCTTAGAGGCCAGCTCGTCGTAACCCTAAAACACGGCATTAGCGAGGCCACGCAGAAATACAACAAAAGAACAGACAGCAGTGAGATACCTAATCAACGGGAGAATTCTACTAATTGAGTTAGTGATTCAAGGGGCAGTCTAGATAGAAGTGTTCTGGGTTTTCTTACTCGAATAATTAGAATAATAAAGGCTTCTTTTCGAATGCGAATGAATGAGTAGCTAAACGCTCTGTCTTGGGGCAGCTGCCTCACTTCTTTCTTTTGTCGAGATTCTCATATATAATATAATAGAGTATATGATGTAAAGGTCGGCACCAAGCATAGGAGCTGAGGCCGAAAGCGAGGTGGAGTGAAGCAGGGTCAGCAATAGCTAATTGGCTTAGGTTGTTATTGCGGGGGGTAGGGTAGGGTACGGCTTGGACTGATGTAGATCGACTGTGAACTCCGAAGAATCGACTACTAGCCACTATCTTATAGTCGGGAGACCTGATCGACCCACCACAAATAACGAGCAAACATTTATCTTATCTACGATAATTTCTGCTTCGCCACTTTTCTACTTTTAAGGTTAGATGCCTAGGTCAGAGAGCTAACCATTAAGAAATCAGCTCAATTACATTGACCTTCTCTTAATTAAAACATAGTAAGACTTGAATGTCTTAATCATATAGAAAATGAAGAAAGATGCCGAGGGAATGCATCAAAGCCAGGGAAGCTTTTAAGATTTCAACTGTCCTATGGCTCAATGTATATTTCTTATTATTTAATTATGAAGCAGCTTCCATTCCGATCGGAGTTTACGCTGTAGTGAAAGATTCCCTCTTGCTTCTTTTGCTGGAAAGAAGATCAAACAAAGATGCTCTTAGTACCTGAATAGTCAGTCCAAGTATGGGATCTTTCCCATCTATTAGCTCAGCCCCTCCGATAAGAGCAGTTACGCCTTTTCCTAAAGCCCTTACTAAACCACCGCCTAGCGACCACGGAAAGCATAGTCAGAAGAGCTGAAACAATAGCGTGTCATATTCCTCAGGAATTGCCATGAACTATCACGACTCTCTGCCTCGGATTCGTGAATCAATTGCTGCAGATTATCTCATTCAATTGCATTAGCCTTCAATTTGTGTAGATAAAAATCCGGCTAGATACTCCTTACCTTCACCTTCTACTTCAAGTTTTCAATGAATTTCTCTATATCTAATTCCAATCTCAGGGATTCGATTCGCGCCTAACTCGCACTCAACTACTATTATACCCCTTTTGGGCGTCTTGGTATTGGATCCGCTCTTCTGGGCAGTACAAAGAAATCCGAGCGTACTGACAAAACAATAGGAATTGAAATAGCTTGTTGCTTTGCCTTTCCCTATAATTAATTGAAGCCACGGGGCCTAACTCGCACTGAATGTTGATTCGCGCCTAACTCGCACTCAACTACTATTATACCCCTTCTGGGCGTTTTTGTATTGGATCCGCTCTTCTGGGCGGTACAAAGAAATCCTAGCGTACTGACAAAACAATAGGAATTGAAATATCTCGTTGCTTTGTCTTTTCCTATAATTAATTGAAGCCACGGGGCCCTCTCAATTTATTCCTTGAACGCATTTCGTCAGTTCAAAGAATTCAAACCTTTGTACTTCTTCGTAGAGAATGAAACACTACCCCTCAACCCAACATGCTATTTTATCCATTCATTCCCTTTTAAGATCAGTCGTGGTCCTCCAAACTTGACCCATAGTATGGACGAATCCCTTGCTTCATCTAAATGTGTAAAAGAGGATAGTCGCATTTAAAAGCCGAGTACTCTGCCCTGAAGAAGAAAAAAATCTAGCTAGCAAAAGACGAGTGAATCGATTCAAAGAACGAAACCTAGTTATGTCGGTTCGATTCCCTTCTCCATGTGTCAAACCATTCTCATTGCTTCAATCACAGGTGCATCCACGCCATACCACAGCTTCGAATTAATTGAGTAGGAGTCAAAAGCAGCATGGGAGCTATTAGCCTTAGGTTCGGAAAGCATATTCTTTATATAATATTAAAGGTAGCTATGCTAAACGGTTAGGGAATGACTAGAGAAGAACTACATGAATAGGTAAACAAACCCCTATTTATATTCATTTATTCTTTTTTGTTGATTAGACTTTTCGTGCGATTGATGACTTTACCGTAGGACTTCCTCGATGTTGAAGCTGCGGAGATCCCCCGCCTCGTCCGGTCAAGCTGCTCCTCTTTCTTCCCTTGATCCTAGGCTTGATTTAGAGGAAAAGAATTCAATTAAAAAATAAATAAGCTAAAACAAAGCGATTCAGCATCTGTTGCCACTAGAGAAAGATCAGTATCAACTAAAGGAGAATCTGAAGATGCAGAAGAGGTTTTTTACGGGCCCGGGAAGATTTTCTAATTCAACCAGGGAAAAAGGTTTTTTTCCTTTTGATTTCTGAATGCCAAATAGTCGTATAGAACGAAAATTGGTTGGGGAGACGGGGACCCATACTCCAATTTCGAGGCAAGCCTAACCTGATTTGACTAAGAACAAACACTTGAAACGAAGCCAAAAAGCGTCTTTCTTACTCGGTAAACAATGTTGCCATTCTCATTGGGGTATCATAAATAAGTTAAAGGGCAAGGATAGAGTTAAACTTCTGGGATGTCAGATACACTACACTTGCTTGAAATGGAAATGGAGTGATTAGATTGATTTCTTTCCTTCTGTGGACCTTTCTTCTATTATGATATTTACATATAATTAGAGAGAATCCTAAAAGCAGTGATCCTTTTTCTATACATTCCCTTGTGCTGGTTGTTCAATACTCCACTTTATCAACGGAACTAGTGCGGTAGCTCTGCCATCTGAAACGAAGGAAGCGATTGAGCTTGATGACCGGATATACATGAAAGATCGCCTTACTTTATCTTTAGTCCTATTCTATGTATCATAAGGGATTGAATCAGACCAGTCTTTCAGATATGACCCTTCAAAATGTTACTAACTTAATGGCTTTTCCTTCTTCTTCGCTTGAGGACTAGCAACTGCAGTAGTTGCTTTCCTTTTTCCCTTATCCACACTCTTCAAGACAGATCTTAAGGGAACTCTTTCCATTTGATCTAAGTCTTGATCTTCTTTCGGCAATAATAAAGTTTGAAAGTGTAGTTATAAGGTCGTAACCTCTTAAACCTCAGTCGGGGTGTTAAAGCTCACCTTAATAATGAAAAAAAGGCCGCCTTGCCTACTATATATAGTAGCGGCAATGAGATTTCCCAATATCATGCTAAGAATAGCTATGCTTAGAACGATCGAAGATCAAGAACCAGAATAATGAACATAAAGGAAAATACGATTACTTCGGGACTAAGTCAAAGAGTATGGGAATAAAAAGCTAGAAGCTGCCTCTCTGCTTCCTTTACTTTTAATTTGAAAAGGCTAAAGGAAAAGTAAATGAGGAAAGACCAGCAAGACTGGCTTAGAGAGGGGCAGATGGAAAGATTAATACAATAGGGGATTGTCCTTTACTACCAACAATGGAAAGCTTACACGACCAGGAAATGGCATTTTTAGTACAATTTACTTTAGCGAGATGGCTCTTTAGTAGAGCACTTTCATTTTGAAATATCTCATTAGAGTTTATATGTGCCTCTTCGCCTGGATTGACTTATGAGACTTTAAGCTTCTATTTCTAGAAAGCTGGCTTCGAGCGTCCCACTAAGGCAGAAGAAGAAGACTTGATTTCTATGGGCTCTATATTGCGTTGCATTATAATGCTTTTATGATCATTATCTAATTCCATATTAGAAGAGAAGCGTCGCTTTATCTGCAATATGATTAAGGTACGTATAGTTAGTCGACTGTAAAGGAGACGTACGTAGTGACTCGAACGTTAAGCCACGCATATAGAAATATGAGGAGCGAAGCGAGAGGAGTTTACGATTAATCATATAATACCGACAAGTTATAAAGTTATTAAGGAGACTTTGAGTCCATGGTAACTTGAGACCAAGTTGGGAGGGATTTCCATTCGCAGTCCACATTGGGTGCCTCGCGCAAAAATCGGGTTTCAAAAAACCTTTTCGAAAGGTTTCAAAACCATTAAACCCCGCCTGCTGTTTGCACTCTCCTCGGATGGTATTTCAACGGATAATGCAGATAGAGTGGATGGATGCCTAGCCGAAGAATCCACGGACACCTATGCTACCTGCCTTTACTTATATCGAGTAAGTACGTACCTTAGAAATCAGTCTTTCATTCCAGAAAATAAGTTTCAGGGCACGGGCAATTACTCTCTTTGGAACTACTCGCTCTGTTACGAGATTTAGCTTAAGTCTTGTTCCATTTTTCCATTCCCCACACCAAGAACTAGGATACTGTCCTTTATTATAGATCACTTGCCTCTTACTCTTAGTAAAAGTATCGTCTAGTGAAAAAAGAAAGCTAGGTCGAAAGAAAGAAAGCAATTGCCCAATGAATAGGTACAAAGTAAAGAAGACTAATCCAACCATAGGTACCTCAAATATATCATGACTAGGAATACCATACCCACATCAATTGGCTTTAAACGAAATAAGCGTGGATTAACCTTTACCTGTGAGCAGAACCTTTTCTGCGGTTTGCCCAAAGGATCCGAATCAGATTGGGATGGTTTTTGCAAGGCCAAGAGCACGGGCTAGAATCTGGTGTGCATGTGGGTAGTCCAGCTGGTTGTGCTTGCTTTAGCGTAGGTGAGACCGCAGCACCACTGGTAAGAGAAGAAACCTCAGGGTGATGTGTCGCGGGCGAGTCCGTTTGATCAAGCCTGCTAGTATCTTTTGAATAGGAGTTGGCGGGAAAGGACTGAGGAAGAGCTGACACCATGGGACCTAAAGTCTCAATCCGCCATGTTTTCGGGAACCTTTCAAGCGTAGATTGACTAACTAAGGAAGGCAGGGGTAACTTGGTTGGAGAAGAAATTTATCTCTTAGCTTATAGCTCTCTATAACCCGATTATCAGTTATTCAATTGTAAACGATCCAAGGGAAAAGATACTAACTATTTCCTCCCATCTAACCACATGGAAATACTTAGCACTCATTTTAAAAAGAGGAAGAAAACACATTATAGTACTCCTGCTTTCTAACTTGATTGCTTCTAGCTGGGAATCTACGCCTAAGCTTTTCTTGCCTTTTGCTAAGGGAAATAGAGGGACTTTGTGTTCCCAAATTGTCGAAGCTTTGATAGATAGTAGTTAAAAAGGTAATGAAGTACGGATCATTCTCTACCAAGCGTTCCAACAAATCCGAGGTAAATTGGAAACCTCGGGAGAGTTAAATCCCCTGTTGTTGAAATAAAAGGTCAAAAAATGTACGATTTCACTCTTGCTCAGCTCAGCATCGGGATGAGTCAAAGAAACTTGTCTCAACATAACAATTCACTTAGTCTCGCTACCTCTTGAATTGCCACCTAAAACCTCTCCTTATTCGGTTGAGTTAGCATCATGCGACAGAAAAGAAGGTAGTACTTCAGTCGCCTCCAATACCATAGGAAGGAGCCACAAAGTATTGTAGGGGAGGCATTAACCTTTAGAACAAGACCAATAAAGGCTAGGCGAGGACCTTGAATCAATCACTCCTTTCCCATCAGTAAATGTTTTCTTTTGACATTTGCTTTTATGATATGCTTTGTTGCGAAGGAATGCTTACACGGGTGTGGTCTTTTTGATAGTGTGTAATTGCGTATAAGCTGTGTGCTATTATTCCCTTCATGTGATTTGCTTGTACCGCTTTTGAAGCTCTTTAATCAGCCGATTTTTCTCCGTCCCTCCTTTTTGTTTTGTAAGTAGAAAAGTCTTGTAAGAAGGAACTGGTCTTGCTTATCTATCACCATTCTCTACATACAACAATTCCAAGTTTTGGAATTTACAATCCTAACAAAGAGAGAGGCAATTGAATACGAGACAGACATAGCAAACAATGAAAGAAAAGAGGACGGAATGGAATCCTGGTCCATCCAGTACGGATCCTACCCACCCTATCCTTGGCTCACTTCACTACCTTTACTTTAGAGAAAATAGTTCCAACAGAAGACGCAAAAGACTTTCGGACAAAAATAAGAATCCAAAGACGATAATTTAGTAACTCTACAGGTACCACCAGTCATTTCTGGATTTCGAAATAGAACATCTGGCCATTCCTGTAGGTTGTTGACCAGATACGCACCTGGGAGTCTCTATCACAGCGATTATCTTTCTTGCTTCTTATGATCCACATTAGTGCAAGGGAATTCGGTAATCACCGCATTACCATATAAATGGAAGAAAGCTCATCAACAACCGCAGGCCCTGCAGTTGTAAAGCTAAGAATGGTTTGGGCACTGCCCATTAGGTGTAACATTTATAGAGATCAAACCTCAAACTGAATAATTTCTCATCAAAGAGAAGATTGGCCCTCCCCATTGGAAAGATGTCTTCCTTATTTCAATCTATCTATAGGAAGATGTCTCTCCAACCTGCCCGGATAAGTTTATTAAGAAAAGGATGCCTTACAATTGAAGTTGGTTGGAAAGACTTTGGGACTTAGTCTGGCTATTACATTATCCTCGGATGGGATCTCTTATCATAGATCGGACTATTCTTACTTCCTCAAATAATATATTAGTTGTGCCCGACTCATAAGGAGGCTAATTCACTGCAAGTGAATAAGTTTTTACACTTCCTAATGATCATGACTCAAGCTTAGGCATCCGCTCGATCCGGTTTAAGAATCAAACCTCGTAAATGGTTCTGCTGGATGGGATTTCACTTCTCTAAATGGAAAAAGATTCCCACTTGGATATGGAGCTTTTCCTTTTCTTTCTATGGATTTCTTTCTCCCTTCCGCTAATTGCTTACGAACCAGGAGGCTACTAAAGAAGAAGGGCACTCCATCCTTCCTCTTGTTTCCATAACTGCGTGGAAATAGATACACTCACCATGGACTACTCCTCCCATAAGTTTCACACAAACAAAATATTCCCGGTGGTACCCATGAAAGTAATTCATACAAAGAGAAGATGGAATACTCGCTACAGGCATAGCATAGTCCTAGATAGTCTTCTAAGAGTTTAGTCGAAGCGAATGGTACTTTTGTTCCACTAAATGGCTTCCGAGTGAATGCAAGTAGCGACGTAGCAGCTACGAGGGTTGGGCTTTCAAGAAGGAATTTTTATTTTGTGTTTTAGGCTTATGGGGCTTTCCCTACGATGACGAGTTCCCTATCTAGTCCCTGTGAGTTGAGCCTCTCTTTTATGTTCGAGGAATATGAGGGGGAATCCCTTTTGCAACAGTATGCATTGGATCGGAGTAGAAGTAGAAACCAAAGCTAAGAACGAAACGAGTGAGCCGAAGGATACTGAAGCGAGCCATAAGCGTACCCTAGTGCGTTCAGCCTTCAGCGAGCATATCGCTTAGTGCTAGGTAAGATACAATACTGGACTGTAAAATAGTATAGGTAGGTTCAGTACTATTCAAAACTTAAAACAAAGTTACCTGAACTAGTACCACGCTATATGCCATGGATTAGAACTGTACCTCTTGAACAAGGGATGCAGTTCAAACAAATACGGCAGGTGCTTCCTAGTTGGTCATACTCACAGAAGTGTCTGCGGGCAACAGGATTCAAGGAGGAGGAAGTTAAATGGGCAAAATCGCTGTTTACCTCTTTCCTCTTCGAACTCTGTACTTTTGGAACCTTACTAAACATTTCAAATGCTGAAGCGTTTAGTTGGAGCCAAGACAGCTTGTGGATGCCGTGTGTTAGGTACCCTTTGGATAAGATGAATAAATACCTTTCAGGGTGGGTCAACTTGGGGGCTTCTACGAGGAAGGCGGTGCAAAGGAGGCTCGAGGGCTTGTTAAGGAAGGCAGCAAGTGCCGACGAAGGGGGGAAAACGCCTTGCGTTTTCTGGTCCCCCTTGAGCCGGGGGGTGCTTGTGGGGGAGGTGTGCCACGACGAAAGAAGGGAATGAAAGGCCACTTTACGTTTGATGCTCTTTACCCTGCCCACAATGATTGCTCTGTTGTCTTGGGGAGCGTTTGAAGCTTGCTCCTTCTCTAGAGTTTTCTTGGTCATCAATACAACCTGTCCTTAATAGAACCGATTTGATTCTCTAAACAATTGGAATTTCGTACTTCTGTCGGATCCTTCCTATCTCCTGATCGAGCTTGTGTAGGTATATGTTGCCTGGTAGGGCTGATAGTAATACACTGTGTGGGACGGAGTAAGGGCCCTTCTCACCTCCTACGAGTCGTTTGGGGGAAAAGATTTTCTGAATGAAGTAAAAGAACTTGTGATCGTCGATCTCTTCCTTAAAGATTGAGATGAGTAAATGTCGGTTAATGGTGTGAAAACACTTCCTGATGTCGAATTCCAAAAACCAGCAAGAAAGGATGGCCCCCTATGCATTTCATTCTTTCTGGAAGGGAAAAAAAGTACCCCCTCCCCCCCCCCAATCATAGTGAACCTCTCCTTATGATCGGGATGAGATAGATGCCTTCCAGCCGGGGGCGGATCATATTGGAGTTTCCTTAGGTAGCCATCGACCTACAGTTATCCTTAAACTTCCGTGCTTGGTGGAGAAGAAGCGAACAAAGGTACGCTCACTTGCTGTCTTGTTCTCTGTCGCGAATTGAGATCGCTCACCAGCTAGGTCAGATTGGAGCAAGATGAAAAGAGAAAATATTATCGAAATTTGGGGACAAGGGGCGGAACGACCTCTCGATCTGCTTACTACAGCCCAGGAATACAAATGTCGTGTAGGCGTTCCCCTGTTACTCCGATCTCCCCTACGCCTAAGACGTTATGCAGGGCCAAGAGCCATAGTTAGTTGCGGTTTCCATTTGGTTGTTTCTTTCTCGTTGTTGATACTGGGCAAGACCCGACGGATGATGTCTGCTGGTTGGTAGTGAGAGGACTCTTAGTACCTGCATACCTAAAAGGGGCGCTAGTTAAAAAACAATAATTAGATTTTCTTTCTTGCTTTCCCTTAGTAACGGGAAAGGAGTCTATCTATCTACCTAGCTTTGGTAGATTTCTCCCAACGCAATCCACAGAAATTCCACGAATCCCTTGGTGGATAAGTCCGACGACTCAGCAGCAGTGCGGAATTCAGTTTATTGTCTGGTGGATCTGAGCCATAGTAAGGGGGTAATACATACTAAAAGGTTCGAAGAAGGAACGCGAAAAAGAGTCTAAAACCAGTCCACCCTTCTTATTAACCTATTCACATTAGTGAAGCAGCTGGATCCATAGGGGAAGTGCACCTTTGTGAGACCTTAGTCGGGATGCATAGGGGAGTCAACAACTTCTCCATAATATAGTGGTATCGCTGCCCCTCTCTAAGGAAAGGTCAAATTCTTAGCCCTGTTCATGAACTCCATTTAAAATTCAATAGAGACAGCCGTGCTTGTTTCGTATCTTGAAAAAAGTAGGCTTAAATGAGTCAGGTCAATAATACCCTATGCTATTGCCCTTACTGATTTAAGGCCTCTGCCCGATCCCGAATGTGGTCGGGATTCGATCGTGGTCGATAATATGGTCGAAAAGACCAGCGAGCAAGATAGTTCTTAATAGTACTCCCTCTCATTGCCTTATGAGTTATAATGATGTCTACTAAAACCTACGGGCGGGTGCTCCAGAGAAATGAAAAGCTTATTTCTTTGTCATATCATTCTTGCTTTTTTCATTTAAGTGCTTGTGCTTCCACGCTCCTTTACCAACATACTTTCAAGTTTTAGCCTATCTCTTATTGATCTTCGATCTAAGGATCTACAAGAAGATAAAGAAAGGAAAGGGCCTATCTCTCAGCTTAAGGAAAATCCCTAACTTACTTATAAGTAGCGGTTTTGAGTAAATGTTAGAGTGTGCTTGGTCCTCGCTTCAAGAGTTCGAGGGCATATGTCAAGGGTAGTCTGATAGTAGGGCGAGATCTGCTCTCGCGACCCGACCATAGGGAGAGAAGAGCAAAGCCCAGTTGACTGATCAGGAAAGTGGATTTGACTGAGCGTGTAGTGTCGGTCCGAAAGTAGGCAAACGATAGTGAAGTATACATAAGATAAGGCATTACCACTAGGTAATGAGAGATAGTCAACATAGAGACAATCTACATTTAGTCTACTGCTAAGTGAGATGAGCGAAGCTTGGGTCGACCAATATTTAGTTCGAAAAGGACCAGGGAGGGTGAATCGAGTCTCAAATGGGCATCTGATACATGGGGGGTTAAACCACTCTTCCTTCTGGGTGACTGAGAAATGTTCCCTCATTCGACTCACCCCCCACGATCTTCGGCTCGGTGCATCGACAACGGCATTCTCGCTTCTGGTAGGTGAACCCAGTCAAAGTCGAACTCCGCTAAGAACTCTTGCCATCGTGCTTGTTTAGGAAACAACATCCTCTGAGTTTTGAAGTAGGTGTTTGCCACATTATCAGTCACAATTGTGAATTTTGAACCCAGCAAGTAGTGGCGCCATACCACCAGGCAGTGAACAACGACTGTCATTTCCTTCTCATGGGTCGTGTACTGTTGTTCACAGTCCTTGAGCTTTCAACTCTCGAATGCTACCGGGTGTTTTCCCTGCATCAAAACTCCACCTATAGCTCGATCAGAGGCATCAGTGTGTACCTCAAATGGGGAGTAAAAATCGGGTAACTGCAACACCGGGGCAGAAGCAACAACTTCCTTGAGCGTTTGGAACGCCCTGGCATAGTCGTCGGTCCATTGCCAATGTCTGTCCTTCTTAAGCAAATCCGTCAGTGGATTGGCCAGTTTGGAATAACCAGCGATGAATCGTCTGTAATAGTTGGCCAAACCAAGAAAGGTCCTTAACTCGGGCACTGTTGTTGGGGTAGGCCACTCCATAATTGCCTCAACCTTCTGGGTGTCTATCCGCACAGTGCCCTGGTTGATCACATGGCCAAAGAATGAAAGTGTATCAGGAGATATCCCCAACATAGGATAGGTGAGGGACGAAGTATCTCGACTGAAAGCAGAGAAAGCAACAAAGTAACTCGACTCTAAGGGAGAGGAGATAGATTGGAACGATTCCCTCTTCTGAAAACCTCTATTCACGTACTATTCCTCCCCACTAAAAAAAAGAGCGATTGAGAATCTCGAGGACCTAAACAAAAATGTAGAAGTGAGCGTACCCCAAGGCACTTCTCTCTCCCCCTTTTATGGCCAACCCCGCCCTTGAATTGGTTAAAGCCTAAAATCTGATGAATAGAAGGAAAGGAGATCAGAAAGAGAGGTGAACAACTTGACTATAGAATAAGTCGGATGTTTTCGTGAGCAGTAAGCAGCAGATCTTCCCTTATTTTGGGAAAGCTGGTGGCCGCGTGTGAATTCTTCCAAGGCAAGGGGCGGCCTGATTCGACATTGTTCTTGACTATGTTCTGGTCGAGGTGGTTTTCGTTTACCAGCACGTAGCTGGTCTAAATTCCTATGACCGAGTCTTTCTGGCCCCTGTGAACATATTTTCTTAATGTATTAAAGAGGGCCTCTCTAATTGTGAAAAGTGGTGGGCATCCACTAACGGCCATTCCTAGCTCAACTCTGATAACGCAATTATGGTAGGAGTGGGTAGTTGGGCACCGGATCTCTTCGGACCTGGAGAACGTGTGATGTTGGGTCAGGGTTTGGTGAACCAACTGGTCGCTTCTCTAGTTGAAGTATCGGGCCCTTTTTTGTTGCCTAGGTTACACCTTCGGAATACACCAGAACGATATTTTCTCTACTCTCCCAATCTTCACTTTACGCCACGCCGACTCTCCTTTCGTCATAAGGCGTGGAATTAGACTAAGGGGAATCCCCATAGGAACTAGTCCCTTAGATTTCACACATAGGAGATCAAGACACAGCCCCAGGGCTATGGGGAAAGATGTAGATCGATCACCATGGAACTACATAATTGCTCTGGAATTACATAATATTCTTTGATTCCGTTCTCCCCGTAAGATCAATATCACAACCTATGAGGTATGAACACATCTAAGTAATACCTGATCCGATAGTTTACGATATAGATAGATATATATTTAACAATATTCTAAAAAAATATATTAATAGATATCGGCAGTTGTCCGGTCGTACCCAAACAATAATATTCCAAAGGGAAATGCACCTAAGATCAAATATTTCGAGCCGGCTACTGTGGAAAATTCAGACTTTCTTTTTTATGCTGCGATCACATAAAAACATAAACTTTGAGGCTCAATAGCTAAATACATGGCAATTGACTCATAAGCCAAGATCATAAAGAGCATACTGCGAGTAGGAAGTGGAATTAATACAATGAATTCAAAAGCATCAAACCTCTCTTGTTCGGAAGAATCAAAACACATCGAAATAGTACCAACTGTACTTAATAATAGAAGGATTTGGCAGAAATATGTAAAATTGTCCCTCCTAAAAGGATTATTCTAGAATATATAGGCAATATTTAGGAGAGGTGCGCCAGCGGCGAGCAGAAGTAAGGTTATTAGATACCTTAGGAAATCCCGGCCAGAACCACACGTGCATGTTTCCCCGCATGTGGCTCGTCTATGATAACTTCTTCGAATTTGCATAAACTAGCAGACCGATCACTAAGTGGGAATGCTCCCTCCAGCATGAGCGAACCCTTACCCTTTCGGGATGGTTAAGAATGGGCGCCACTATCCCAGCCTGGATTTCACCGGGTTCTATTAATCATGTCCCCTTTCCAATAGCCTTAACGGTCTTGTCTTGGGGCGTCTTTGGCTTTACGAGAGAAAGCTCGCCGGAGAAAAAAGTGTTTCTCTTCCGATCCCGCGTCATACTCCGGTATGTTCACAGTAGAGGAAATCAAAATGCATCTTGCTAAGTAGGAGTAGCTTGGGGTAAGAGTATAGCGGGGGCAAAGTAAGGAAAGTGGCTGCCAGAGAGGATGTCAAACAAGCCTATTAAGCGTAAGTGCAGCTAAGCTAATATGCACCGGAGAAAGCCGTAGGTAAGCTCTATTCGGCCTGGAGCCTTGATTCCCCATAACAGAGAGGCTAGCTCTATCTCTAATTACCTATCCTAGTGCTCTCGAGAAGGTCCCTCCGTTCCTCGGCAGCACCTCGAGGTACATTTAATTGTCTTACATGAGACTCGGGATATTCCCCACTCCATGGCATGACACCTTTCGTTCATCGATTCCGCCACCCATCCAGACGTGGTGCCCTTTCTCAATATCATCTACCGCTCTTTCTTTTCTCCAGGCTATTCACACATGAAGATCGTCCTATGTATGCTCGACTTCGGTTGCCGGTGCTATAGGTAGGAGTAAATTATGGCAGGATCAGTCATAGGGCAAACAAGCCTCTTCCAAGAAGAATTGTGCTATGCCCCCGATCCCTATAGAGTGAAAGAGCTGCCTAGTGATCCCTAGGTTGCAGCACGTCCGGTCGTTAACTCCTTGCGCCGCTGCCGCCATTTCTAGGACCGACCGACACCTCACCTGCACAGGTACCTACATAGTGTAATGTCGGTCGCATATTCAACATAGCATTCAGACTCATGCACCTTCCAGAACTAGGGGACTTTGAGCCTACTGTGTACGATTAGCCAGTCTTGCGGCGGCAAAAGGCTTAGACGTCCCCCATGCTACTTTTCCCTGTGGTCCAAACCTGCTGCCGCATTAGGTTAGGGAGCTGGACGATAATAGCTCCTTTGCATCCCAAAGCGCGCTGCCCTCCTAGGCGCGCAACACTAAGTAATCCAAGCCAACCCATATTACTGACTAACGGTGGATAATCATATTTCTTAGATGTACTAAATACAACTACATGAATGAGCAAAATGAAGGTTGCATTAATGACAAAGATCTCTGGGGAAACTGCTAAAAAAAGATTGAACATGTGGGAGGATCCGAATGAATTCTGCTTTTATTTCCCCCGTATGGAGCACTGAGTTACTTACGTTACGGCCTTTAGCAGGCAGGCTGTACTCTAGGCGGCTAGGAAGGCTCGCTAGACCAACAGCCAGACCAAGAATTAATGTGTAATGAAGGTGATTCCACACCAGGCTCAATAAATAATTGAATATAGAAAGGGGATCCTAAACAAAAAGGGAGTTTCATGACTCCGCGTATAAGGGGAGGTCGAATTCCAAACCTTTTCTCTCGAGTATACCCATTCCAAAAAATGGATGTCGCTTGGGGACACTTGCGGATAGCCGCCCTGCGTGGCTAAAAGTAAGCCAAAAGAACTCAAACTTTTTTTTAGTTCCACCGAGAAAGTCGAGTCTTATAAAGGACGCCACTCTATGAGAGAAGCCCCCGGGTCGAGTCTTTGCGAGTTCATCCCAAACAAATTGAACCCCTTCCGGTCGGGAAGATGCAGATAAAAGGCCAATAGCTTGATGTCAGCTTCTACGACATAAGCTTTAAAAAAGAGAGTTATCATAATAAACATTTAATAATCAAAATTTTTTGTTTAAATCTCAAAGGTATAGGTGAAATTTTGAATAGTCATTTCAATCTTTTTTTTCGAAAGAAAAATCCCGAAAATCTGTCAATAAATGACGAACTCCATTATACAGATGATAGGACAAGGCTAAGGCAGTAATCTCGATGGCGATAGGATGAGCTTTGATGAATAAAAGAAGAATTGGTAGAAATTCTCATAGGTGAAGCAAATGAAACCTATTTTCAGACAAAGAAGATAAAAAAACAGAACTATAGTGACCAGGAAAGCTCCAGAGATTCTATGGAAAATCGGAAACATCAAAGTGAGCTGTGGCTTATAAATAGGAAGATGAGGAGATAACGGGCGAAAGATACGAATTCTATTATCATGTCTGATTAGATGATTACAACACATATCAGTAAATTGGATGAATGCTTTTCTCTCGTTTTCATTTTCTTTAGTCATAAAATGACCTTTTATTTTATCAAATAGTTGAATTATTTCTTGATTCGAATAAATTTTCTTATTAGAAGAACTAACTTGTGATTTCATTTGCTTTGGTGGTTCATTTTCTTTATCTACTCCCCCCCCCCAAAAAAAAAAAAAAGAGAGAGACTCTTCGAGAACTAAAGATAAGAACACTTTTGTTCGTTATTTTCCAACGTAAAGCATGGGAAAAAGTTCACTGACTTCATTATCTTTCTTTTTGTGACTAGTCTTCTCGACTGGAATCATAAATGCGCGTTATTTCAAAATAAATCTTTTTCGTCCAGATAAACTTCATTAGATTTTAACAACAACAACATAGAAGGACTGCAGTCTCGCTTACAACCGCATCTCATTTAAGGCCATTGTCACTGAACACCAACCCCCCTTCTTTCACTTCTAATTATGTAAAAAGTCAAAGGTAAAAGGAAAGACCTTATCAAGGAAGGAGGCACCACTGCCATCTCTACTTAGCATCCCTTTTGGCTTAAACAATCTTCATTGCCTTCTAGGGAAATGGCGGCCTAACGACTGTATTTACTCGGTGATTTGAACTACTCCAAATCCGCCGATCAAAAAATTCAATTAGTTATCACGCAGTGCAAGAGGTAAGAAATGAAATCGAAGAATTACATGCCCACCTCGCCCTCTCTTTCAATTGAGCTGATCGCCTCGCTTCGCTAGTTAGAGTTTTGCTCTTCCTGAGCTGCTTGCGTGCGCCTAGAGCTGTGTTGACGGAGCTACTTCTGGCTGTGTGCCTGGTGCCCACCAAAGCACAGACTCTACTCACCCACTACTGGACTATTATACGGGTTGGTTCCTAATACGCGAAGGATTTCCACTCTATTTATGTAATTCTTTCAATCATTTATAGGAGTCGCGCTTCCTCTGAGACATAAGAAAGACTGGGTTGCATATAATTATTATACTTTCACTTTTGGCTTTAATTATGTGGATAGGGATTGATCTTGTGGGTAGACATGAAAACGAAGTTCGTAAAGGTATAATGGGCACCATGTTGTCCTCGATTTAAAGAGGAAGCGGGCCACTCAGAGAGATACATCTTTTACAGGGGCTGCTGATGTGGTGTTACCATTTCTCTCCATGAGTTCTCCAATCCACAAGCTCGGCAAGCGGAGGAAATTGGATGAATCAGGAAGCCATTTTGATGATTGCACTATTCATGCAAGAGAGCTATTACGAAGATACCATTTGAATTTGTTGAGGTCTAGATTGCCACAACGTTTGATGTTCTACCACAAGGGCGAGTGGGTTGATTTTCCTCGCCATATCCTTGCACAGGTTAAGAAAGATCTTCAAGTGAAGAAGGTAACCACAGAGGTGGAGATTTCCAGTAATAGCTATCTCCTTTGTCCGCTTTGAGTGGTTAGGAAGTTAGGAGTTCGAATATATACCCATCTAAAGCATAGGCTATGAAACCGACCTGGAAACAAGGGTTTCTTAGAACTTCCAATGTAAGAACCTTAAATCCTCTTTCAAGGGCTAGAAACATCGTCAATTTCATCTCTGCCTCATTTTATTTTAGTACTTTTTTTGTTGAAGATCATCGTCTAGTTTTGCTAGAGCAGGTTCTCTTGATTCAGCTTTGACTAGCCATATTCTACGGGGCAGATATTTACAAACATCTATTTCAACACAGATTCGCACAACACTTGGTCGAGAGAAATTGGTTGTTTCCTCGTCAATTTTTAGTGGTAATAGCTTTAAGTCGTTCGCTTAAGCGTGTTCAGTGGGACTCAAGGCTGCTTCCGGTGGATGACATCTTAGATAGGGTACCTCTCTCACATTTTCTATCTTTCTATTCAACGACCAACTCACAGAGAAGAGAAGCCTAATCCAATTCTTCTTGTCCAATCGCTAGTACGATTGATCAGAATCACCACCCCCTCGACCGTTCAGTCGAATCCATATTACTCAGTCTATTCTCCGCTACTGAGATAGACTAGCACGAGTAACTATGCACTTAGTGGGGATTAGATGATGTATACATTCTGCGACCAAGAGAATTGCATGTCGAGAAAAGGATAGGAAAGTGGCCTTTTCCTAATGCCTAAACTACCAAGAGCTTATTCTTCCTCCACTGATCACTACCTTTAAGCTTACTGTATCGGATGAAATGGTAGCAGATTCGTCCACAGGGGATTCCTTAAATGTTAAGAGCTCGAAAGAGTAAACACATGGATTCTATGCTATCTCTTCTACTATTGGACCTATTGTGGGCATCTATCTCATATCTGTCTTACTAATAGCTCTTTCTATTCCCACACCACTTACCTGCCACTATCTTTACTACGTTCTAGAATTTAGGCACATACAAATGGTGATGTAACTACCTTACTCGATGACACTGAGGTTACCAAGAGATTTCCTCTACCTACCCTGCCACAGCAACCGTAATTGTAACCGAACCGACACTCATATTATGGACTAGACTAAGCAAACTATCCGCTCTCGTAATCCCTTAAAGGAAGAGAGGCGGAAAGAGTGCGAGTAGAGAGAACGAGCGAATAGAGGGGAATCTGTTCGGTCTTACTTTACTGTCAAATCCAGTGCTGTTTTAGGGTGTTGAGTGGCAGAAAAGGGACCTGGATGCTTATTCGGAACATCCCTATTGTCCCCAGGAGGGTGAAAAGTACCCCCCATTTTTATGTCCCTCTTATTAGTTCCAATTTCACATTTCTAATCTCCAAGACCATCCCTAATGAACCTAATGATGAAGAGGACAAAGATACCCACTTTGAATACCAGGGATGTAATTTCAATGAACCTATAATTGCAATGGACAGTGACGATCTAGATGAGGATGATGAGTTAGAAATTCCTAATGAGATGTCCTGATTGATTGACCATGATGATAAGGGGACAGTGCTCAATCCATAGGAAGTGAAGAGAGTAAATCTGGGGTCAGAAGATGACAAGCAGGAGGTGAGGATTGGCACTAAAATGACTGAAGATAAGAGGGCTAGACTGATCAATCTCTTACGAGAATGAAAAGATATCTTTGCTTGATCGTACCAAGATATGATATGTCTGGCTTAGAGCCAGATGTAGTTGTGCACAAGCTCCCTCTGAAACCTGGATATAAGCCAGTGAATCAAAGGCTTAGGAGGATGAATTCTTCTTGCGATAAAAGAGGGTGCGAGATAGATAGTTGTCTTATTCGTAGGATGGGACAGACTAACTTCCTTAAACAAGTGGCTGCCTATAAGATGGATATTGTGTAAGGCTAAAAGGAGAGCAAGGGAGTGTTGTGGTCGTTTTGGAGGTTGCATACCTTGGTTGAAGTGACATCGACACTGACGAGTCCTTTTATATCTTTAAACAAGAGGCTGCCTATAAGATAGATATTGCGTAAGGCTAAAAGGATAGCAAGGGAGTGTTGTGGTCGTTTTGGAGGTTGCGTACCTTGGTTGCAGTGACATCGACACTTACGAGTCCTATCATATCCGCAGCTCCAATAAGACTAGCAGTAAGGGATGCAGAATGTGCACTTGGAGAATTTGTTCCTAAGTAAAGATCACGAGGATGTCCTGCGGATATATAGCTGAGTGAATCTTGAAACTTGCTCCCTTAAAGGAGCTTTTTAGCTACGTAGCTTTCGATAGCGAGACAGGTTTTGTTATTTTATTTTTACACTATTTGATTGCAACTCATTGCCATCCTCATTTACGTCACGATGTGCACCTGACTCAAGGCTGTCCATTCCTGTGGTTTAGGCCTGGTCTAGTAATAGTAAACTATTCCTAATCCGAATGCTGGGCAGAGAATTTGATAGAATTTGACGATTAGGAGTGGCCTTTTCTGGGCCATCCCAGGCTCCTAGTAGGATAATCAGTTACATCACATCCAAAGATTTTCTTTTAAGCAGTTCGAAACAATTTATAATGCATCCCCGGGACATTGACCCTTTCCTACCAAAACCATTGTGAATTTGAGTCATTCAATTGAGCGAACGAGTTTGAGTTCCATGTCGTCTAGTTGAGCTTATTTCAGATTAATGAGGCACCTTATTTAAAGCCTGCAAGCCCGTGTGTCGGACTCTTGCTTTTCCCTGGTATGGGCGAAAGCTATTGCCTTCAGATAGCATATAAGCTATAATGGGGTTCCGCTCCTAGACCTGTACGTGGCTTGTTAATGAATCTCCTAGTTCGGGTGTTCCAAGCTGAGACTTCTTCTTTCTTATCTAAATCTAAACAGAAGAGTCTTCCATCGACTTGACTGAGGCCGAGACGGAGTGTCTAGCTACCTTATTCCTTAATTGAAGCCACATCCGTAGCCAATTTCATCCTTTATTGGAATTGGACTCTCTTAACTAATCAAGCATGGCACTTATAGCTAATTAATAAAATTTTATCTTAAGCAGTATGCGTCTTCCCTTCAGAATGGATCGGTCAAGCTCTTCTTCCACGGGAAGTCCCTGAGACTGACAATCATTGGCAAGTGATTTGGAGATCACTTTCCTCGAATCCCGAAAGATAGACTTCCTGTAAAGAAACCCTTCTAGCCAACAATCGGTCCTTTAGTGTTTAGTTCAAGCGGCATCCCATTACTAGTTCCTTTACGTGGCCATCTTCTAATTCTAAGGCCAAGAACTTTCTTCTATAGCATTTAATGCCGTATGTTAACATGCAAAAAGTAGATTCAATTCATCTGCACAAGACATTGGAGAGCTGGAATTATTAGAAAGATTCATCCTCCTCTAGAAGTATAATGGCTTAGACCAAACCTAGATATGGCAAGATCTTAAGTATTCGACTTTCTCCCAAAGCATTCCTTCTAATATAATCACCCTGTGAAGCAAAGTCGGACAAGAGGGAAAGACATGGAATTGATAGGGAACAGTAGCCAAGTGGCTAAGGCATGAGTATGCAAAACTTCTATTTGTCAGTTCGAATCCGACCGGTTCGTACAGCGCCATTCCACCTATCATTTTTTGACATGGTTAGTGGATAGAATGGGGGCCTCCGGATCAAAGGTTCAAAGCGTGAGAGATTGCATAGGATTGGCAACCCTACTTTCATATGAGGTTAGAGGCAATAGCCTTAAGGCTTTTTTTTTTTTTTGCTTGGCCCTTGTCTCCATTTCCTTTGGAAGCAATCAAACAAAAAGACTGATAAATGTTTTCCGCATCTTGCCGATTGTAGATTGCTCTGGTAAGTGAACCTAAGAGCTTAACGGATTCATAGGACTCGAAGCTGAGCCGTGTGCAGCAGAGAACTCTAGCTTTCTTTCTATTTGATTGACCTACTAGATGATAGGTTGCACTGTCCCTTCACTTCGTGTCCTCGGATTGGAATAGCGGGCTATAGAGGCCAGTTGGAGGACGAGCTACTTCTTATACGGATGCGTATCCCTTTTGTCCATACTAGGAAAGAGACTAGTACGAGTCCGGAATTCAAACTACAATCTTCCTTTGATACTCCTTCTTCAAGTATTGATTCCTATAGTTCAAAACTAAAGGTGGAAAAGTAAAGTGACCCTCCTAGATTCAACTTCTCTCAAGGGCCTTTGACAGCTGTCCAATCGGTATAGAAAACCGTCATTTTCTTCTCCCCGTATGGATCCATGTTCTGTTTTTAAGTTCTCAATTCTAAATAAGTGAAGCGGCACCCCTCCCTAGCTTGGAGCGAAGAGATAGACTGAAGGAGAAGACGACATTTGTCCTTATCTCGATCCTGCTTGGTAAGCTAAGAAGGGGGTATAGGCGGATGGGAAGGCTTAGTATGCCTTTCAAAAGGATAACGTATAAAGTAGAAGAGGACTAGGATCGCTCTACCTCCACCCGAAAAAACCCTTTCGATTTTCTCCGGTGTAAAACTCTTTTGGTGGGTCCATTGGAAACAGATTTATCGAGTGTGTTTGAGGATTTGGATTGAGGTAGAAGGCATGCGACCTCAGGACATGGTGCTTCGAGAAGACTTAATACGTTAATCCACTAACAAGAGCAGAGCTAAATCTTTTCTTTTTTAGAGAAAGCGAGATAAGCTGTTCCGGTAGAAAGCAGCTACGCTGGGTTCTTCTAAAAAGTACCTCAGAGGCTACGAGAAAGATCTGAGGACGATCTCACATTGCTACCTCACAAAGCCTTTCCTGCTTTATATAAGCAATACGCAAGTAAAACAAGCACTCAATTGCGGCTTACTACTCACCTTTGAATCTGTGCTTACGCTAACGCTAGCTCAATTATATCGAGCCTTCTCAGTCAGCGCGCCTTCTTCTCAATTCTCAATTCCACTTTTCCTTCGTACCTGTTTGCATCGCCACTCTTAGTATAGTACCATAAAAACTTAATATTTCACTCCATCTTCTTCTGCTTTGGGCATCTCATCTGCTTTTTGCACCTTCTCAGTCGGGTGCTCTCCTTCTTGGAGAACATCATAAGGGGTATTTCTTCCGCTTTGGGTATCTCTTCTTTTATTCAAAAAGAATTCTGATATCTCCGAAAAACTAGGAATTGTTAAGTACATAGACATGCTATTTGGACGTGATGTAAGAATCGATTATCACATCATATACTAGATTAAGTCACTTGATACTTACTTACTCCCCAAAAGCATGTTATGCTCAAAGGGAGAGGGAGGTCGGTCCGAATTAAACTATGTTGGGGAAAGGCTTGGTAACGAAGCTCGTCGAGGAAGATGGTCAAAGACCGTCATCCCAATATGGAGGACTTTTGGGGCACCCATAAAACTCTTCACTGACACGACTAAGGCATTCTTTCCGTCATTGGGAAACTACTTCCCCTTTCGAGCAATAGGATTAACAGGACTTGGACGGATCCCTCAAAGGAAATCGCCCATTTCTAATGCGACCATGTAGTACCAACCCCTTCTACGAGGAACCTATTGGCAAGGTTGAGAGATTGGGTAAGCTGCGAGACAGTGTTCACCACGCTCGCCAAAGCGAGGGCCGCTTGGGTTGGGCATGCTTTCTTATGCTACTACTACATATCCTATGACTTTTACTTCCTTTCAGTAAGCTCAGTCCTCAAGGGAGGATTAGAGAATCCACTCTATACCTTAGGGCTAGCAGTCTCTCTTTCTGTATTGGCTTTACCTATCGAATGGGCTTCTTCATTGAGTAGACATCTCGAGAAAACAAAGCAAACAAAATCCATTTTTAGTAAAAACTTCTGCTTCTTTTCTACCTCAACTAATTTCTACTGGGTTTTTAATCCTTTTCTACCTAACTAGCTGTTAGTATATGCCCTAAGACCAATTGACTCACATTTATGATTTATGAAGCATATGTTTTTGAATTGTATTTTATCCTCTTGGTCATCAAGTATGTGACTTGATAGTAAAACCCTTATAGCTAATAAAATACTATTCTTATTTGTCCCTAGTTTATTACATCTTGTAAACTAGTGTGAAGTTGATTGATGGTCAAGTTTTACTGATCATGAATATGAGATACAAAATCAATTCATAAATACATATTGAGAATATTGTATTGGACATGACCCAAAGTGAAGAAGAAATATTGCATGGGTTTAAGTTATAAGTATTTCTTCTTAGTTTTATATTTGGTGTCCTTCGACCTAATGTTTCTAATGTTTCTTGCATGGGGAGAAAAATATGTTTTGACATAGTCAAACATCACTTTTAATTAGGTGATCATTATGATTATTGGTTGGCTTATTTTCTCGTCATGGCTTGGATATTGGAGATAGTGAAAGGGATTTGTCCCTCTCTTTTTAGAGAGAGATATCCATGGGCCCCTTGATAAGGAAGACTGAAAAATATGCATGGCCATGCTCAAATAAGTATTAATAAGGTGTTGTTAATATTATTTGTTGGAACAGTCTGCCTGGTGATCAAGTAAATGGTTAATTAAGTTTTATAAGGATGACTTGATCCATGCCTTATACATAATTAGGATATCGTGTGACAAAAGGACTAAATATTAAATCTGATGATAGGTTATTATTACGTTTACTTAACTTGGGTAAGCATAATATCTTGCTAGAGGCCGCTTATGTTTTGTGAATAAATGTCTAGGACATTTTTTCCTTCACTGCCAACGTTAAGTGAACCTACAGGGTCACACGCATAGACGATCTTGTGAGCATAATGTCCACGTTCAATGAATCTAGATTGTGTCCAGATTCGTTGAACGTATACAAAAGGGGAATCAGATTCCATATTATATTTTCTGGTAGGTTAATAAGTAATTAATTTTATTTAATCGAATAAATAAAATTAATTACTTAATATTACTCATCCAACCGTTGGATGATTATAGGAATAGACGGACGAGA
This sequence comes from Catharanthus roseus, assembly GCA_028651295.1. Taxonomy (NCBI): domain Eukaryota; kingdom Viridiplantae; phylum Streptophyta; class Magnoliopsida; order Gentianales; family Apocynaceae; genus Catharanthus; species Catharanthus roseus. The sequence continues at coordinate 14,032,546 of JAPQWS010000076.1, forward strand.
TTAAACTGTCATTAGATGACAGTTAGGGTTTTGATATTGACAGCTATAAAAGGTTATGTTAACCTTTTCTTGGTAGCCGTCCTTTATTTGATTAAAGAAAAACAAACCCCTAAACCCTAGAACGGCGATATAGTATCTAGCCTCCTCTCTCCGAAATACGACCGATTACCAGATAGTCAGGATCGGTTCTGAATAGTTTTCAGAACACAGAAGGGGCTACCATCCTGATCGCTTGCAGAGGAGTTCGTTGCGTGGATACCAGTAGAGGGCAAAGCGTACAAAGCAGCGCCTCCACAACGAACAATCAAAACATTGAGGTAATTTCTATCCAATCAGTTTTTCTAGTATGTGTAGATCCTGTTGGTGGATTTCCGTAGTTTTATTTTACTTTGTTTTTGCCTACAGATTCCAACACTAGCTTCAACCGAGTATTAGTAGGCTAGGAAGCATTTCTTTTACTCTTATATGTCTATTAAGTGTTTGGTCCTTGCGTCGTTTCTTATTTTTCGTCTTTCATCTTTTGTTTTGTGTGTCAAGCGAGTTTTGAAATAAGGTTCCCGGTTGGATTTGTATGAAGAAGCGTATCTTTCTAGCCCTAAGTGAGCCATAGATTGTGAGTGACCTTTCAATATAGAAAGCAAAAGCACCCTTACCTAGGCCTAGGCCAGGGAATCAGAAACCAACTCTGCTTGAGTCATCAGAGGAGCTATTCCTGCATTTGTTGACTCTCGAGCTTCATGCAAACATAGTAACGTCAGTGCGATGTAAAACACATCACATCAGCAAGGGATTGGGATTTCTGTGGGAATTCACTAATGGTTGTGAATGTATTTAATGATTTACCAATCAAAATTGGTTGATAACAAGAACAACTAAGATGCCAGGTGCGGCTCAGAGAAGAACATCATGACATATGATGTTGTAGCAGCCCATAGCACTGTAAACTCAAAAGAGGTTATTCTTCTCTCAGTACAGCTCATTTTAGAAGGCAGACAGAGGTTACCTTATGATGCAAAATAAGACTGGAGGAGCCCCCCCTTTTAAATGTAGATTTCATAGAATGTAACCGAGGTTATTAGAGTAAGTAGTGGGCTGTCTTCCCGTTTCAATCTTTTGATTGGTATGGAACTCCAAGTAGTCCTTATTAGTAGGGCTATCTAGAGATCGCTTAAGCGAGCCCATTAGGGATCACCTGCGCCTATCAATAGTATATTAATACCCCTATGGTAGGGAACGAAGATCAGTTCAAGGTAATCCACTGGCTTGCCCGATTCCCTTTGTTTCTTCAGCTTTCGCCCCATGCCGCATAAGGTCTAACCTCTCTATGTCCATCTCATGCTTCTCTATGGTGAAAGGGACCCTTTTCTCCTTGGAATGGTAAGCTCTATATTCACAATGAAGGGCGCCTACAATAGTAAAAGGATCGTCGTTTCCTTTCCTTTAAGCGTCTCATCCTGAATCTTGGAGTGGTAGAGTAATCGGCAAACTCATCAGGTCACTCCCCTGAAGATTGCAGGTTCGAATCCTATTTGGAGAGATTGGATTCATTCTGAGGAAAGACTCAGGCAAGGGTAAAGGGAATCAACGGCGAAGAAAAAAGGAAAGTATTTGTGTAAAAATCTTCTCTATACTATTGAACCTCTTTAGGGAAATAACAACAAGAAAAATCATGGAAAGAAGCCCCTAGTAAAGATGTCATCAAGTGCTAGACTGGAGAATGTGTCTTCAGCAAGAAGTGGAAAGATCCTGCTATTAACGAGCAAATTCATTTGCGAGACCATCACCTCTTTTACAATCCATTCAATAAAAGAAGTGTACTACGCTTTGACTCACCTTTGATCTTTAGAAGATTAGGCACAAGTCTGAGGCCAGAAAGGATAAATCAATGTAATGGAAGAAAGTAATGGAAGCCCCAAAAAGCAAGATGGTTGTTCTTATTAGTATTAGTAGAACTCTTTATCCTCAATTGCAGGATCAGAAGGCACTCTACTAAACACGGATTGACTCTCTTGTCCAAGCCCCCCAGTTAACTACTTTGGTTTTTCCTTACCCTTTCCCTGCAATAAAGGGGTCTTAGGTGTATTGCTTGACGGGAGTAGTCGAGGAAAGAGGAAAGCTCTTTCTTTTCTGATCAAAAGACATTTTTTGACTCGCTATCGCTATAAAGGTTACAACCGGCTGCATTTAAAAAAAGGAAGGTTATTACATAAGTGATTAGAGCAATGCCCCTTGCTTTTGCAAAGAGTTGAGTTCTTCCTCTTGAGCGCAGGATAGCTACTGAGTCTTCCGATTAATTAAAATATAGGGACAGCCAACGCGTTAAAGTCAAGTCAGGTTCAGCAATCGATATAACTGGTTCAAATACCAGAAGCTAGGTCATAGAAGGTAGATTCGATTCGACAATCTTAAGTGGTGGAGTCAGCCCTTTGCCGAGCTTTGATACTGTCAGCCTCAACTAATCACTAGCTTCTGAAAGAATAATATCATCAAGTCGGAGAGGAAGAAGAATGCTATCATAGAGGGATCTGCATGTAAACTTGAGGGGCTAGGGAACTCCTTTAGCTCTAGAATTATTTAGAATGAGAGTTAGGGTTGATCGAGGGAGCCTTACCTCTTAGATGACCCAAGCAAGTCAATAAGTTATTTTATTTTGATTGGATAGATTCCTCACCTCCCCTGACGGCTATAATCTGGTAACATCCATGGATCATATGGGCCCTTTTCCTCTATTGTAGTCGATGCATCATTCCTTGGTGCCCCCGGTCTACTGCCAGCAGCCACAGTGTCCTGCTCCTGAGTCTTCTCCCCACATGGAGTGTTCTTCGAGCAAGAATCTGCCCGGTGATCATATTCACCGCATTCAAAGAATATTAGATGAAGGCCTTTATACTCCACTGTTTGCAAGTGACCAAGAAGTGTTATCTTCGGGATTAGTGGTTTTGGCAGATCTATCTCAACACACACTCGGGCATATCTTCCTTAGGCGACGCCCATGGTAGTGCTGTCAATTTTCACAGCCTTATCAGTGGCCTTTCCCATAGCCATGAGGGTTTCTTTCTCAAAGAACTCTATCGGAACCTCTAGAAAGTGAACCCAGGCTAGCTTGGAAATGACCTTCTCCATAGACGGACGGAAGTTAGGCCGCCATTTGAAGATAGTGAGATAGTGTCCCATGATCACCCATGGCCTATTCTCAAGAACATGCATATAGTCTTTCCGTGAGTAAAAACGAACCAGAAAATAACCCTTCTCGAGGTCAATGATCTCAGAGCCCCATTCAAATTTCCACAAGTCTTTGGTTCGCTGTTCCAACACCCTAAGACTGACGGACTTGCCCAAAACCTTGAGGATCCAGGCCCATTTCCATGGCTGCCATAGCATGTGGCCTTTCTCCAGTAGAACCTCAACATTTGGCCACGGTGAAGACTCCCCTTCCGCCACAACGCTTTTTCGGTCGGGAACGTATCTCCCTCTAATACCAGCCATTGCCTTGCCTGGAAAGAAAGGAAACTTTATGGAATTCAAATAAAACAGTCAAGCGCGCCCTTCCCATAGTAAGAAGTGCTTTTTTTTCTTGGCGAAACGAGGAAAGTCCCTAGAAGAGAGCTTAAAAAGGGCTGAAGTTGAAGGAAAAGATACCATAGAAAAGAAGTCCTTAACTCCAGAACAAACGGGGATAGATTGAATACTGAAATTGTGTTTAACTACTGAAATAGCTAAACTCATACTTCAATGGTACTGCAAAAGATTCCAGATACGCAACATAAAGACTATACAAGAGAAATGAAAAATTAACGAAATGGACTCCAGGCTGACTCCCTTTATGATTGTATCAGAAAAGTGACTATTCATCTTTCTTAACTGCAGCCCCTTCCCCTATCTGCAGGTTTATGTATGACTTTTAGTCTTTGTTGCGCATAGAGTCAGTACCCCTTAGTTTAATGAGACCCCTGCTGGGCAGCTTAATAAGGCTTATTCCCTCGCTTGACAGATGTTCATCGATGGGAAGAGTTTCTTACTAGTATTTTTTTCTCAATTTCATCAAACTTCATGCCAAGGTGGTAAGGGCTTTTCCGCGAATAGGCGACAAGGAAATTCAATATTACTCTTCTCCTTCTTTTGGACTCTCAAAGGATGCTTTAATTGAAGTTTGAATTGCAGTCTTTCCAGTTCTTCCCCCCTCCCCCCCCCCCTAGGCAGGTTATTGACCTCTAGGCGAACTGAGGAGGTTGGAAGCCCAGAAGGCAAAGGAATTGCTCCAGCGAACCCCAAAAGGAGAAAGGAAAAGCAGCTACTACAATCCTATTATTTGTATTTGAATTATCAAAATCTGGGGGCGAGAGAAAGACTTCCTTACGACTTTTCTTTTAGATTAGATGGAAAGCCCGTTAACGGCTACCATTCGGTCAGCATGGGAAGGAAGTTATCATCTTTCAAAGAAGGGTCTAATTGGGGGTTATCATCTTCCTTCCCCCCTCTGGAAACCCCAAAGCGTCGGATACAAACCTATAAAGGTAAAGCTGGAATTCATCGATTGAGGCAAGGGACCTAAGTGAGACTCTTTGAAATAGAAAGGGAGAAGGCAATCAAGTATTTAAAGGAAAGTGGTCCTAAGCACCTGCATCCTTGCATCCTCAGATTTTATTTTAGGTTGGAAGGGGGAATTTCATCCTTAGATTTGACCACTATAGCTAGCCACCTTTCTTTAACGAGTTTTACGCTCTCCTATAGAATCATTAGAAGAAGTTAGAAGGTTAGGAAATGGTTATCCAAACTCTACCACTAAGCCCAAAGAAAAGAGAAAAGGCTTAAGGGTTAAGGGCTAGTGCTGACTCTGCCCAAAGAAAAGGGATCAGCCCTTCTTCGCCAAAGACAAAAAGCAAATCTATCTAATCGGTGAGGGTGCCATACCCATTTAGACTAAATAAGGGGGGTTTTCACAACTAAAGAAATTCTTGAGGGCATAAGGTTATCGATCAGAGGATTGAATCTCTACTTCCTTTCCTTGCAACAAAAAACGCTTAGTAAAGAAAGGGAAAAATTCCTTCAGAATGGCGCTAGAAAACACAAGCCAGGGGTGAAGACAAAAAAAAAAGCTACAAAGCACAGCAACGTGGAAGGCCGGGAGAATAGCGTGGACACGCCACGATATCCAGAGCGTGGCGAGAGCTTCCAACAGTTTAGTTGTCCACTCTCTTTTCCTTATCGCTCCACCTGTCTTCCCATTGCCGTGACTTTTTGAATGACGGGCCTTGGAACGAATTCATATCGTATTCATTACAGAAGATTGATATGGTTTACCAACTGACTCCTGATCAGATTTTAGAGATGACCTTTCCATAGACCTTACTTGTAGGTTTTAAATACCTCATCCATCCGACAATAAAGAAATCTTTCCCATTGAGACCCTGACTGATTAGGAATCTCCCCCTTCCTGGTTCAAGAGGGTGGGTACCCACCGTACTGTTGGAAAGGTCTAGTTGGATCTACTTCCGCTTTAGAATTTTGCTCCTCTAGAAATCTTTCTATCCCGCACTCCAATACTGGCACTAGCTGCTCTGGAGAGAACTCTGGCTTGAATTGAAAGTTGAAGCTGGTCGAGTATTTTTTTTTCACTTTCCATTACTTGTGAAAGTCTCCCTTAAGCTTTGGACAGTTGGGTAAGCTGAACCCTGTACAGTAGAAGTTTTAGCTATTGATCCAGTTTCCACCTCTTCACCATGTTTGGATAACACCGGTTCTTTCGAAGAAAATTACGGCATTGATGGGCCTGCAACCATAGCGAAAAACTATGAAAATGGAGCTGACGGTAAATTTAGCTACGTGAAAGAAAGCCTATCTTCTATGGTTGTACGAGGAAGCAATTAAGGTCTCAAAGTGCAGCACTAATCAATCTCGTCAGCAAAGCTAGTCTGGAGATTTTTTCTCAGAAAAGGATCTTGGTCAGAATAATACATACGCGGCCTTTTTTGGCTTTATTTTATAGAGGGTGAGAAGATTTGAGAGATGCCAAGAATCCACAGTCTCCCTGGTCAAGCGTCAGATTAGGTTAGTTGTCCCAGCTGTCTTCAGCTCCTTTCACTAATTGATCGTTCTTTCAAACGGCTGTAGGTTCTTCACAATTAGCTGGGTTTCTAGTATAGAGATCACTACTTTACTTTATATGAGATGCCAGGGTCTCCCTTTTCAAGTTGGTTACTGAAATCTTCCTGTTGAGCGTAGTTTTTCCGGTAATCTCTGCTGAGGGTAGCCTCATACAGTTCGGGTGAGTACTCTGGTTCTTGCTCATACACCTCGCAAGATTCATAGTCTGCGAAAGTCGTCTCTAAGTGAGAGAAAGTCTTACCTTTGGCGAGAAGACTTGCAGTTTGAAGGGGAAAAGCCACTGATACACTTGAAGTGTTTTTCCCATTACAGTCTAGCATGATTGCTATGGTGCTAAGCCGCTCATCATTCTGAAGCGTCGTCTCCTTAGGTTTGTCGACATCCAGATCATTGTCAATGGCATTGGGCCGTTCATCAACTTCTTCCGATACCAAATCTCCATCAGTTCTTCTATCGGCTTTGAGCCGATCGTCGTCATATGGCGTTTCAGCCACCCGTTGGCACAGGCTCATTGAAGGGCTCCTCGACTCTAAAGATAGTAAATATGAGTTTCACCTGGCCTTGGAAAACTTTCGAAACTTTTTCTATATTTACTTCTTTCCTTGGCTGGTAACAACTATAAGCGGGTCATCCCATACTTTAGGGCACAAGTCAAAGGGCAAGCATGAGGGTTGGTTCAAGGCAAGTCAAATCATAAGTCGAGGAATAAGAAGTAGAGTAAGTAGTTAGCTTTGCTGTTGAGTCAGTAGAATGCTTAGTCGGTGAATTCAGTGAATAAGCCTTCCTAGGTGTGGAACTCTTGCTTGTTGGATGCTTTTCTAGTACTAGTTGAGTCAAGCAGCATAAGCGCTAACCTGATATAAGGAAAGAGGCAGCATAAGCGGGAGACATGGTCCAACCTAGTTCGAGCTTGCTTCTATTTGTCCCACCTATGTATATGCTCCAGAACCAGGGGCTTTAGCCTATTGAAAACTAGGCCTATTGAACCTTGCTCGGAAGTAAACCTTTCCCCTATCACTAGCCTAAGCCTATGAAAAAGTACACCCTACCAGTACCCATTGAAAGTTCAGAAGTCCAGCTATTTGTCAATACGAACCTATCCTGGCTTGCTTGCTTTCCACTAACAACACGACTATTAGTATTTAGCTTCAACTAGAAAGTATTTAGATTCCGCTTCCACGCGAAAAAGGTAGCTAAAACAATTCAATTCTCAGCCAAGTCTAATCTAGACTTTTTCAGCTTCAACACTTAAGTAAGCACAACACCTTCCTTCTTTTGCTATTACTTGATTTTTATTCGTATTATTCTTACTTTTGAATAACCTGACTCTTGGTATTCTTTATTCTCTGCTACTGATTCAAAGTGTAATACTGTCAAAAGTCACAAGAATACATCATACTTTGGTTCCCTCTAAGTCTTCCTTTCGCTTGCCTAGTTGCAACTATTTGTTTGTTGCCTTCGTGCTCATTTGGACGGGGCTATACGCCTTAATTTTGGCTGACTCGCGGAGCCGTCTTTGCACGGGCGAGTGCCACACCCTTCTAAGGCGCATCCCTTTGCTTGCTTATAAAAAAGAATGCCATTTTTGGAATGTTTAGACACTTGTACTATTCGAGCCCCACAACTCGCATTTTGCTTTAAACAAGTTGGCCTCTACGACCCTTTCTTTCCTCAGACAACTACTGATCTAGAAAGGAGAGAGGGTATACTAGTCAATTAGACCGAGCAGCCAATGTTACAAGACCAAGGCAAACCTATGTGCCAGGCCTATGACAGTCAATTTAGAAGATGTCTGTGGTATTTGACGAAGATCTTTCTATCAATAGATAGGAATGAGTGTTCAATATAGGGGAGTCCACTCTTTATCTCTCCATTTTTTTTAGAGAAATCTATCTAGGTCTCCCGACTGATTTTACCATAGAGGCCAACGATAGACAATAACTCCCTTCCCAGTATATATTTATATACAATAAAGGATGGCATGGGGTATAATCAGGTTGTAGTGGAGCGCTAAAGAAAGGTTTTGCCGTCTGGTCAGAGCAGACCGATGAGTAATCGTGGCAAGCAAGCGAATAAAGAAATGTTTTATGGAATCATAGAGGGAGAAGTTTTTGTTTTTCTACCTTTAGCTTGATTTTCTCTCCATCAATGGAACCTACTTTGCCTTTTGTTTTCATTCTCAGCCCATCAATAACCTTCAGACCTTTCAAACTCAGTTTCGATACCTTCAACGTTGACTGTATCACGATTTTATAAGTGAATAAGATGCGCTCTATCTTTCAAACTTTCTAAGTCTCAATGCCCCATAGGTACTAAAGCTTTAAACCAGGGCTTTTTTTGTACTACTAGGGTGGGCAGCAGGCCAGGCTAGCCCCCTTTTTGTAGCAAAGTTCACTTATCGTGCTAAGGCAAATATCGCAGCTTTCGGTGACCTACTTCTTCTTCCATAGCTAGACAGCCCCTTTATTACCAGAGTCTTACTTCCTTTCGTAAACTCACCTTGATTTTATGAGTGAAGTTTTCCCGCTTTGCTTTGGGAGGTAGGTGGGATAGTAAGGCCAGCTTTGTTTAATATTTTTTCCTACCTTCCTTTATCAGACAATTATTCGAGTTCCACTTTTTCTATCGGGCAGAGCTGTAAAAGTGGCTTCACCCTTTTTGCCCACCCTAAAAACATCTTCAAAGAGGCGTTACCAGAAGAGGTAGGGTCGGGAGGATTTCAGGGATTTCTATCTATCCATCCGTAAAGAGGAAGGAGGCAGCCGAGACCAACTCCTTTTCATCCTGATAGGGCATCTATTCAATTCGATCTATAGCTTATATTCGAGGAAGAAGAAACACACCAAAGATGGCTGGACTAAGAACAAAGACAACAACGAAAAGAGAAAGAAGAGATTGAGTAAGGACAGGGTCAGAAGGCAGTGCTCCCAACCGCAAGGTAGGAGGGCAGGAGCTCATTAACCACCCTTGGATCAGTCCATAACATATTATGGATAGACTTTCATAACAACTTTAATAAGTAAAGTAAATAGCCTCGGTGTTCTTTCTTTTATTTTACTATTTACTAAGTAAACAAGGTATGATCAAGGAAGTACAATAGATTAGCTCCATACACATATTAAGGCTATATCTCACTTCTTCTATTCCACTTGCCCAAGGAAAGGGAGCCTAGAAGAGAACACATTTTCTTTAGAATGGAAGGATTGTTTCCAGAGAACTGAGATTAGGATTATCACCTCTAACTACGAAAAGAAGTTAAGCCTTTTCGCAATGCCTTTACTCAACACAAGGCAAGGACCAATACCAGAAAAGAGGCCAAACACCTAAAGCTTATTGCCATTCATTCATGCTCCTTGAACTCAGAGCTGCATTAACTACCTCAATCCCCTTGCCTCAACCCTCTAGTGGAATTGAATCTAGTAAGAGAGCTACCATTAACTATACAACAAACAGAATAACTGACAGTGCTTGCACATTCCATTATCATATGCACCCATTTCTTTTATCACAAAAGCCCATTTTTTTTCTTTGTTAATTCAATGCCATTTTCATACAAGGAATTTTGACTAAAAATGAAACCTTAGTCGCTCTGCTACAACGAACGAACTAAAGACCATCGACGTGTTCGTCTTCCAAAAGCTATCCTATCCCTCGGACTGAACGAACTAAGGCCCGGTTAGAAGGAAGAGAACCGTCGGTTAGTCTCATGTACTGACTCGGAATTACTTCGTATACTTTAGCTTTCTAAAACAGGCTCTGCTCAATACCTGTCCTGTAAAGTAAAGGCCCTTCGAGGCCTGCCCCCTACCTTTTTCCCTTTAAAGGCATCTGGGGAGGACGTCAACCGGCTAGTGCAGGAATTTAGGCTCGACTGAGTTGTTTCGCTCGAAACTCTATCCATCCTAGGAAAGTTACTAAAATAGTAGTTTCGAGTGCTGTTATAAAATCTGTGTCTTTTGTTCCTGGGAGCCAAGTTGCTAGGGTCTTCTTTGAGTTAAAGACAATCCTAGGGAAAGAACAGACTAGTTGACGCATTATCTGCTGCGATGTCTTTGTATCTTCCCTTGTCGCAGATCAGCTGTTAGGAAGAAGAGTTATATCTGTCGCATATGAGCTGTTATCAAATCTAATACCTTTGTAACTCTTCCTTTCTTAACGGTAGGCTTTCGCCATTTTTATCTTTTTGACCTGAGGTATAATAGAAATTCAAATAAATAAAACAAAGAAGAGTCTTAGGGCGGCGCTTGCATGAGACTCGAGTTACTGTAAGAAGGAAAGCAGTTGCTTTGCACATATTTAAAAATGAAGCGGCCTTTCTCGTGCTAAAGGACCAAGCTTACCTCCAAAAAGAAAGCCAAATCCAGTGCTCAAATCAAAGCCCAAGGCATGATCTAATAGTTCTAAGCCTGCTTTTCCTCATCCTAGTCCTACTATAAGCCTTATTAGTTTCGAACTATTCATAAGTAATTCAAATTTCTAGAGGAAGATTCAAATTCATACTTAACCTCTGCCACTAGTGCCTCACTTGCCTTAGAAGACCCTCGTACTGTTCTTGAATAAGCAGCTTGAGACAGAGTTCTTTTCTTTTCATCATTTCTCCTCTTTCGAAATCGAATGCACATGAATAGGGCTTATAATCTGACTTAACTCAGGGCTAACTTTCTTGTGGCGAGTTAGTCCAATGCTATTGAAGGAGAGAATGATTGGACAAATAGGCTTCAGGCCAACAGAGTAGGTTTAAGCGGATGTCCACAAGAGGGTAGCCAACAACATAGATTTGGCACGACAGAAAGATCTTTGAATCTGGCAAGCACATACCTAACCACTTCTACAGAACCTGGTTAAAAGAAAAGATAAGGAGATCATTCACAAAACATAGGTGTGAAATCATCTCCTTCTTGCTTCTTGAAACTTGCCGTTCGTAATAGCTGTCTAGAAGGCCCGAGAAATTTTCCAAAATGAGGAATAAAATATACTCCGACATGGGGTCACCTTGGCAGAGACCCGCCCCCGGAAGATAGCCATTTAGTTCTCTGTAAATATTAATGGAGAACCTAGGGGTGGTAACACACTCCATAATCCAATGAACCATAGTATCCGAAAACCTAACAATCTTAAGAACATTATTTATAAAGTCCCACCGAATCGTGTCGTAAGCTTTCATCAAGTCCACTTTTATAGCACATCTGGGGAGCCCTTGTCACGATGGTTGTTCTTGAAGAATTCCTGGGCTAGCAAAATCTTATCCCCAACTCTCCTACCCTTGACAAAGTCTGTTTAGAACTTACCAACTAAGCAAGCGAGAACAATCTTCATCTGGTTGGCGATAATATTTGCTATACACTTTTAAATAGTGTTACAACAAGAAATAGGCCTGAAGTCCTTCAAAATAGAGGGATTGGGATGGAGAAAATCTTACATATTCGATCACTGGATTAGCCAGATTCCTTCATTCACTTTCCACTCTTCTTGAGACCCTTAGCCCTCGAACTCTAAGTTCTATAACCTCGTCTGAAAGAACCCTTTCCAAGATAAATTAAAATAAAGAAGGAAGCAAGTAGGGCACATGCATATTCTTATTTCTATATTCTATTTCTAATAGCTAATACGAGGGCTTGACATATTATGGAAAGCGAGGGAATAAGCCTCAAGGTGCTTTCACTCCATCAACTGAGAAAAGGATCTTCCCTTCTATCGCCAATAACTGATTTTCCTTTAGAGGGGTTGCAAGCTCGGTTTAGTTGACATCGTTGAGGTTGAAATCCAGCTAAGGGTTATAAGCCGGAGGAAGGTGAGTATGACTACGACCTAGAACCCAGTTTATGCCTAGGTAACTTTCTCTAATATTCTATAAGTGATAATCGCCGATGGGGACTAACTTGAGAATAGATAGTCCGTGGGAACAAGCTGAGCCAAGGAGAAGGGCCTACCTCCAAGGCCAGACAGATGCTTTGCTTGCGAAAGGACTGATTCTCATAACTAAGATAATATACCTTTTTGGGTATAGGCCTAGGGCCTATAGCTTGAGATTTCTTTACGGTTGGGGAAGACCTTTGAAAACTACTATTCCTTCTGTCAAGCTCGGTAAAAAGCTTTCACTCATACTCATTCTTTATCGGTCTACTCAAGATAAGTTGTCCAATCTGGGCGAAAGCTATTCCAATTCCCTAAATCCTTCTTTAAATGTGGGAGAGTAGGTAGGCTATCAAGCAGTGCTTGCCCTTTCTATCTATATCGTCCTCATTGGGAAGTGAAGATGTGGCTTCTATTAATAATTAAAATATAGTATCAGATTCTATAGGAAAGAGTTCCCGTCTCTGATTCCCCGGGAGAGACCAATGCCTTTATTAGAGCTTTCCTCTTACTATACCTCTCCTCCCATGCACTGAACACCAAGCCAATCTCGACATAAAAAGGAAAGAAAGAATTACAACAGACGGTTCGATCAAAGAGTGCAGCTGGCTAAGCCGCATCTTCTGCTTTAGCGCGAGTACTTGAAATGTCTTTACTTAGTCCATCTTCCGTCACTAGCCATTGCTCGAGATGCTCTTGTTTCGAAGAGTAAGAGTCATATCCCGATCTTCATACTCTGACGACTAGTCCTCCGCTAATAAAATACCTGCAAACAATCCCTCTGAAACAGGGCATTCATCGTAAGCCCTTTCTTTGTTGTTATCTTCCCAAACAATTGAATTGATATCCACACCCACGCACACAGTGTGAATGTCCTCTTTTCATGAATAGAATCGAACATGGAATGCATTCATCCAATAAGCCTCTCATCGTTCTAGTAGTGGGTAAATCCCATGCTCTCTTTGAAAGACGGACTGATGACTCGGCACTATTTTCAATGGCCACTATGCTTAAACATTAGCTATTGCTATTTTGAACCCCAGATTCCGAACGTCTTTGACCTTTCCTGAAGTTCAACAAGAAACCAGTAGGCTATATGACATATCTAGGACCAATCATACCCAGATCCGAACACGGTGATTTGACATTATTTTCTTCCTGCGATCTCACAGTTTAGGCTCTTGCTTCCTTACGGAATATGGCAGATTGGAATGAGACCGTTGTGGCTCCTAGCTTTCAAGCTGGCCTTTGGTGAAAGCCTTCTTCTAAATATCTACCTTTGAACTGGGATTCCTTTTTATTCTCCCTTTCATAGGTGTAGTAGAGGTAGTTCAGGAAGAGTGGTAGGGCCTTACACGTTGGTGGCTATATATTGACTCCCTGAGCTTTGATATCTCAGCCATATATTCCGCTACTACTCTTACTATACCGCCTCGGTCTTCAACTCTCTCCAGGACAACAGAGTCTTTGTTTAGGATGGCAGCGATTCTACCATTTGATACAAATTGGCCATTGGGGAAAATGCTTTTTGCAAATCGTGTACCCCTGCAGAGAATTTCATTATGATGGAGCTCGCTCCGTGGGAAGCAAGATAAGTCAAACTAATATTTTAACATTGAATTAAGGGTGGAGTTTTAAGCACCTGATTAGTATCACAAAGGAGGAATAACAACCATGGAATTTCGACCATAGTTGCAGCTAGAGCTCGATATTCAGCTTTGGCGCTAGACCGGGATACAGTTCGGTGCTTCCTAGAGCTCCATGAGCGTTGATTTGGACCATAGGATATGTAATAACCCTAGATCTTCGATCTCCCTAGTGATAATCCGCCTCACTTCGGTCTCTTTTCTTGTTCATATTTGGAATAGAGGTCTCTCTTCCCTGTGTTGGGAATACCCTTGTTCGTTTCGTTTTGTGCATATGTAAGAATGATACTGAAAAGCTTCGCTACGTTGTAAATTATTGACTGAATCGCGCATCCATATACGTTTCATCTGTTCTTTAATCCCCATATTCATGGAAACTCTATTTCCTTGTTTGTGTGAACTTTTTATTTTAGGATCATTCTTTTAGGTTTGGAACCCTAACAGCAGATTCAATAGATGCCTAAGAGCGGTAATTCCGCATATGAAAACAAGCCATTCTAGAACAACTGAAGGCATGTCCCCTGGCAGATTTGAGAGCAGCTACTTCTGTGCATATTCCTTATACTATTTTTCCAGTTTAGGCATCTTCAGTAAAGGCAGGAAAGGAATCCGTCCGTTAGCCTATTCGTGAAAAGAGCCTATTCTATCACGTATCAAGAAAGACAGAAAGGGAGAACCGACCGGGGCCTTGCCCTTACTTTAGCTTTAAGAAGAAATCCAGACTTTGGAGCTCAACTTAGGCTTAGGGATCAGAGGCGAACCACCTAGTATGGTACACAATAAGTTTACTAAGACAATCGGAGTGATCAGGCTATGAAGTCCACCCAGCTTTTTGGGTTTACCGAGCTTAACTCATGGAATGAATCATGCTCCTTTGAATGAGAAGAGTCTAGACCTTTGAAAAGGACTTTTTTTCCCTGATGAGAAAGAGAGGTGACTTGAGAGTCAGGTTCCTAAGAAATACCCAAAAAGAGAAGAGAAAATCCTCTTCCTGCACAAGAGAACTCCCCCGAATAGAGATCTTGTCCCTGCTCGCTTTCCAGTGCTTCCTGAAGCTGATAGTAAGCTAAGCGTTGGAACTTAATTGAGGATAGGAATCAAAAGAGATGCTTCTTGTCTTCTTTAGATCATCAATCGGTTGAATAAGATATTTCTTACTACCGTTAAGCTATAAAGGTATCGAAGAACTTTCGAAGAACTTGTTGGTGCTTTAGTTGATCTAAGTGAGAAAGGGGTCTGATTGGTTGACTCACCAACCTTCAAGTCTTCCCCGATTAGATTATCCTCCAAGGAGAAAGGTTTAGAGAACTCATCAGGAATTCCCTATTGGAGAAGTTTCTCCCTTTTTCAGCTTCTTGTGGTGGTCTTTCCTAGCTTTACCTTCTGCTGGTACTTCACCATCAGACCAACCTAATGGTTTCCTTCTCTACTTCAGTCTTCATTTTCCTCTTCACTGAAGCCTTCTTCCTCAGAAATCTTCTCCTCTGGGTCCTGGATAGCTTCGGTGACTGGACTTCTACAGATGTTCCTCCGCAGGCTTTTTTCTCAGACTTGCACTTCGATCGGCCTATGAACTCCGCTAGGGAATAAGACTCACCTAATTCAACTTCGGGTGGTAAGAAAGGAATTGCTAGCTCTTTGAACGAGTCCGGTGCTATTGAATCTGTTTCCAGAAGAGGACTAGTCTAAAGGCCTTGCCTTATGAAAGAAAGGAAGGATAAGAGGAGGGGAGGAGTTAGTCTTTCTGCCATCGGCAAAGCATTTTGTGAGCATATATATCTGGTCATCCCTCTCGGGCAAGGGGATGGACGGATACAAAATATTGTCATAATGGAGGAGAATTAAGTAAGCTGGTTAGAGAACGGCTCCTAGGAAGCCCCGAAAGGGCTACCGTCCGATGCTATCGACAAGTGTGCCTGGTCTAGTGACTCTCTTCCAACTGCTAGGAGAGAAAGACCTTATTTCACGCCTATAGATGAAATAGAAATTTCATACCCACTCGCCATTCTTTCTAGTGAATAAGCTGCGCCGGGCTTGGTATGTAAACATATCGCCTCGTTTCCTTTGTTGTTCGTGCCCCTCCTATTCTATGCTTCATCTTAGTAGTTGGGGCCCCTTGTTCCTTATTGTCTTCATTTCCCCTTATCAAAGCTAGTACTCATTTTTGAGGGGATTTCTTTCCCTTTCTCATTGACCGAAGGCTTGCCTTCAGCGAGCGTAATTCAACCATATAGCAGGATACTTCCATCGGCTAAGAAGCCTTTTGCCTTTGGACTTCCCGCAAGGTTTGAGAACTCCGAGGGATAAGAGCTTGTCTGGCATCCTTGTGTTCCTCTCTAAGGGACAGGTTTTATACCGAGTTTAAAGCCGCCTTTCAAGAAAGGCTTGGAAAAGAGAAGAAGACAGACCTTAGGTTGTTTGGGTCGATAGTACTTGCTTAAGTAATAGACTCGAGCTACACACATCTGCTGGCATATGAGCCCATAGTACTTGCAGATCAACAGCAAAGAAGTTCATGATCAGCGACACCCACAAGGGCTCAAATCATTTTAGGTTCTTTACGAGGAAAGGGGTCTACTCCTTCCTAATTCCCAACGGGCTTAAAATAACAAAAGAGCAAGAAAATTTGACGCTCAGAGATAAACAGAGGTCACCAGCTTCCTTAGGTGTGTTAAGGTTAAGTTGAAACTGAGTCGGGGAAGCTACTTGACTTTCCCTAAATCCAACACCAAACACTTCTAGAGCGCAGGATTTGAAAAGAACGTGAAGCCAATCAATATAGGGGTTTTTTACCTTAGCATCCATTTCTTACTTGAGAAGGCTGCCATCTCGTTTTAGAATGGATCCTAAGGTGATAGGGTAGGCGTGGATAAGCGTATAGAATATGAGTCTTCCTTGTTTCCGTAAAAAGCTCAGTTTCAAAGTTTTCGTTGAAGTTGAAGTTCTCGACCGTTCATGATTTCTCTACCTATGGCTCATGGCTGTCTAGTTTCCCGACAGGTCGATGTGAAACTCCTTTCATGTGAATAGATTTCAGCTTATTACATGCTTGCTTTCCTAAATTCTTTCTACACAGCATCCTCTGCCCAAAGCTTCCTTCTAAACTAAGGCACGTTCGATAGCAAGAAGCTAATGACCTCTTTCATTAAGTAGAACTACTCCCTTCCTAACAGTGCTGAAAGAAGCGGACATGCTAGACTGATCACCGATGAAAAAGGAAGCAATCGTCTTTGGTACTCAGGTGATAAAGGCTTTTTTCCTTTTTTGAGCATTGCCAAAGGTTTCTTTTTATGTCAGCTCTTGCAAGGAGTGGCGGAGTGGTCCTCTGGCAAACAAATTAAATAGCGGTCTTCTATTATAGTAAACAGCACTTCATTTTACACCGAATACGATCACCGGTTATTCCACCAAGATCTGTCCTTATTAGCATGAGGAAAATCCTTCTAGCACTTTTTTCGACTCTGGATCTGGCATCAAGAGCTGATCCTATCTGATCAGAGCACCGGTATAGAATCATCGTAGTAGTGGTCTCATAGTATGGGCTTTAGTTACAGTAGGTAGGGTTCAAGCCTCATTCTTCCTAGCATATCCGGCTTACCTTCGCCTAGTTCCAGTCCCGTATCAGGTCCTGGTTCTAGAAGGTAAAATAAGACCTTTTAAGCTTCATGCCCCCACAGGATTGGATTACCATACGTTCTCCTTTAGAGGTTGAGTAACACATACAATCAATTAGAGGAAGGAAACCTTAGGGATTAATCTAACATGAGTTGCTAGGACCTAGTCTAGACATCTCTACCTACCTTACACCTACATAGAGACTTAAACTCAGAACTTAGCTCTTTCTCTTTAGATTGCTCTGCTCCTTGGGGTTGGCTATACTATACAGAACTAAACTTTAAGTCTCTTTCTGTAGCTAATTGAAGAAAGTTATTCTCTATACATCAACTCATTTTCTGAATTGCTCTGGACTAGGTATCTGTGTAATTGTAATAAAGGCTTTCAAGATTAGCACTTAGTAGTTAGCTTTGTGGGAGAACACAAAATTCTACGGCTTTGCTCGGCCCTTTCTATCTTAGCAGAAAGATGGCACAAGTCTTTACTTCTTTAAGGAGTAACCTCAAGGAAAGATGCCCAACCTGGTCAAAGTTAAATAAAGTGGCTCCCCTGGTGTTAAGCGACGAGCACCCCCTTCATGTGATTGAGGCAAAAAAGACAGGTTAGGGAATAGAGAATGTAGTGTTCAACTTTCAAGTTGTATTTGATGCAGTACAGTTTGATCCGAGATGCAAAAATAGAAAGAAATAAAGTCAAAGAAGCAGTCAACCGAGGTTGAATGCTTCTCACTTTGGCTACGTCAGAGAGAAGAGGTGTCATGACCAGGGAACTCAAATAGATTCAAAACCCGGTGCAGGTGGATGTGATCGCCAAAGATCATGGTTACGGAGTCTCATATGCGACATCAGAAGTGAAATGCTTTTCTTTACAGCTGATCTGCGACTTACCACCGGTAGTGAATGCTTTGAAAAAGATTGGTTGGTAGAAAGCTGTTCTAGTCTAGCTCCAGAAGCATTGTCTTCAAGAAGGAAACCGCTCTTCAATTCTTTTTATTTGACCGATATCGTACAAAACGGAAGTCATGATCGATAGTGAAGATAGGCATAGGTCAACTATTAGAGTGCCAGTTCCCCTCGGAAAAAAGGGAAACCTAGCTATTCTTCTTGTTCTTAAGAAAGGTTAAGGACTCAAGCGTCGTCTTCCCTATAGGATTTGACATAGTGAAAAGAAAGGACGTGCCTAGGAAGTAGATTTACGTGAGCTACCCAGCCTTGAAGTGAATTTGAAGCGGACGTGACCTGTGCTAAAGGAGTGATATGACTTTCCTGAAATATATCTTCTCCCTATGTTTCTCATAAGTATATCTCTGCTATGTTGATGAGAAAGCTATACGATTTGACCTAGCTTCTCCATATGCTATCTAAGGCTATAGGAAGGTGGCAAAGTATTCACGTAGCTTTGACTATACGCTTTGACAGCCTTAACGTAGAGAAAAGAAAGTTCGCTTTCCCAATCAATATTAAATCTCGACGGAAGGGGGCCCTCGCTGAAAGGACTCTCGCCTTGCCATTCCGATTGGCAAGTGTCAAGCTTTACGCCCTGAACTAACTGTCCAAGGGCCCACCTAACTACCAAGCCCACTGCTGCCAAGCAAGGGATGGCAATAACTAAAACAAACTTCAATACCTAAATGAATTCACCCCCAATCTCATTCTTTTCTTCTGGACTGCAATGCACCAACCGAAGCAGATGCTTTATCAGCTCTTCCGTCATTTCTTTCTATGATTTTCTTCAAATGAAAAAGATCTCAATTATTTATATACAATAAACCATAGCTACCTATGCGACTGTAATTTGTTGATAGCGGAACTCCACTGGGATAGCAGATATGAAAAAGAAAGAAGCGACGTACTCCTACCGGCTCCGTGGGCTTCTCTTCCTTTAGCGCGAAAGAACGGCAGATATCGCACTTTAGCTAGAACTTTAATGGCTTCCCGCCAGTCTAACTAAAAAAAAGTACTTGTAAAGGCCCCATGCGCGAACCTTCACTTCCGCATCTAGCCAGCAAAGGAAGACGCAAGGTCTGGGAAGCTTTATTATAACATTAGAGAAGCAGAACCTCTAAGCTCAGACATCTCGAACTCTGAAACTACCCTTCTATCCCACCCTGCTCCTCCGGCACCGGAAGCAGAACTACCTGACCGAAGGAGAAAGACAGGAAGGGAGTATTACTTATACACGAGATTTTCTAAACAAGGCGGAGTGCTTGCCTCATCTTAGTTAACCCCTTGTTAGAAGGTAATCTTCCCTCTCTCCTGTGCTTGTGCGTTCCTATCTCTTATGAATGAGTCAACCAAATCGAGAACAATATATTTGGTCGAGACTTGGACTCGAGAACAGCTCAAACCTCGTCGGTCTCCAACCCTACCTACTGCTTTCGCCCTAAGGCTTCATGAGAGCCTGAAAATAGGGGATGACTTTTCTATAGACATAGTGTCGTAATACAATTCTATAGCCTTTCTGGCTCATTCCGTCACATCGAAGAAGGACCAAAACTTGTAGGGAAGCTATACCAGCTCTTTCAGTTCAAGTGCAGTTGACGAAGGAAGAAGGACGGGTATTTGAGTTATTAGCAAAAAGATCATAGAATACGGGGTTTAAGAGAGCCCTTTACTGAAGAGGCAGAGAAGAGGGAATAGATAGGAAAGTGGGGCAGAATAAGATAAATCCCATTCAATCCGACTTTCGTCTACCAGCAGCTCTATCGTGTGATACTTTAAGCTAGCGTTTAAACCTAAGGCTCTAATAGAGCGATACAGACACAATGTAGAGCTAAACAGAACGCTACTCTTCTCTACCGCGGGGAGACTATATGCAACGGATGACACTCTATTCCATTCCTTTCCCACTAAACAGGTGGTTGTTAGTATATGCTCTAAGACCAATTGACTCACATTTATGATTTATGAAGCATGTATTTTTGAATTGTATTTTATGCTCTTGGTCATCAAGTATGTGACTTGATAGTAAAACCCTTATAGCTAATAAAATACTATTCTTATTTGTCCCTAGTTTATTACATATTATAAACTAGTGTGAAGTTGATTGATGGTCAAGTTTTACTGATCATGACTATGAGATATAAAATCAATTCATAAATACATATTGAGAATATTATATTGGACATGACCCAAAGTGAAGAAGAAATATTGTATGGGTTTAAGTTATAAGTATTTCTTCTCAGTTTTATATTTGGTGTCCTTCGACCTAATGTTTCTAATGTTTCTTGCATGGGGAGAAAAATATGTTTTGACATAGTCAAACATCACTTTTAATTAGGTGATCATTATGATTATTGGTTGGCTTATTTTCTCGTCATGGCTTGAATATTGGAGATAGTGAAAGGGATTTGTCCCTCTCTTTTTAGAGAGAGATATCCATGGGCCCCTTGATAAGAAAGACTGGAAAATATGCATGGTCATGCTCAAATAAGTATTAATAAGGTGTTATTAATATTATTTGTTGGAACAGTCTACCTAGTGATCAAGTAAATGGTTAATTAAGTTTTATAAGGATGACTTGATCCATGCCTTATACTTAATTAGGATATCGTGTGACAAAAGGACTAAATATTAAATCTGATGCTAGGTTATTATTACATTTACTTAACTTGGGTAAGCATAATGTCTTGTTAGAGGCCGCTTATGTTTTGTGAATAAATGTCTAGGACATTTTTCATTCACTGCCAACGTTAAGTGAACCTACAAGGTCACACGCATAGACGATCTTGTGAGCATAATGTCCACGTTCAATGAATCTAGATTGTGTCCAGATTCGTTGAACGTATACAAAAGGGGAATTAGATTCCATATTGTATTTTCTGGTAAGTTAATAAGTAATTAATTTTATTTAATCGAATAAATGAAATTAATTACTTAATATTACTCATCCAATCGTTGGATGATTATAGGAATAGACGGACGAGATTAAACTGTCATTAGATGACAGTTAGGGTTTTGATATGGACAGCTATAAAAGGTTATGTTAACCTTTTCTTGGTGGCCGTCCTTTATCTGATTAAAGAAAAGCAAAATCCTAAACCCTAGAACGGCGATATAGTATCTAGCCTCCTCTCTCTGAAATACGACCGATTACCAGATAGTCAGGATCAGTTTTGAACAGTTTTCAGAACACAGAAGGGGCTAGCATCCCGATCGCTTGCGGAGGAGTTCGTCGCGTGGATACTAGTAGAGGGCGAAGCGTACAAAGCAGCGTCTCCACAACGAACAATCAAAACATTGAGGTAATTTCTATCCAATCGGTTTTTCTAGTATGTGTAGATCCTGTTGGTGGATTTCCGTAGTTTTATTTTACTTTGTTTTTGCCTACGGATCCCAACAGTGCTTTCATATCCTAGGAATGGAGCTTACCCATAGTTGACTAGGAATTGATTGATCTTCTCCAGTTCACCTTGGGCAGGAACGAAGAAAGAGTCAAAGACTTTCCCTTCACATTCTCATAGAGAAGAAAGGCAGGCTAGTAACCGGCCCGACTGAGTCGTGAGAGTGAGGCAAAGAGATAGTATCGGTGAATGAGGTGGGAAGTTCGCCCTCTTCAAGGAATGAGATAATAGGGGAAGGCACGGACCAGAAGAGAGACCGTCAGAGCTAGATTCGATATCGATAGCATATGGA
Organism: Catharanthus roseus; assembly: GCA_028651295.1. Lineage (NCBI taxonomy): Eukaryota > Viridiplantae > Streptophyta > Magnoliopsida > Gentianales > Apocynaceae > Catharanthus > Catharanthus roseus. The sequence goes on from JAPQWS010000076.1 coordinate 14,054,399, forward strand.
GAAGCTACGGGATTAAGCAAGCAAAATGAAATTGTAAGAGTTAGAAGGGCATAGAACGGAGCTTGACTCCATGGGGTAGGCTATTCTGGTAAAGCACTAGTATCCAGATTTCAAGCTTCAATAAAAGCATCAAAAGAAAACCCTTTAGCTCCATTAAAAATTGCCCTTTTTTTCACGTCAAGGTACTTTTGGTTAATGGTATTCTTGGGTCTAAGGTAGAGTCCTAACATTCCATCTTTTTTATGAAATTATGGATACATTCGACTTCTTTGCTTTCCTCAGTGAAAGTCAGAAAGGAGTTAACCAAGAGAAGATTTCAATCCAGTTAAGACTGATCAATCTCGTCAAGATCTGTTAGCTGCAACTAATAAATAGTTTTGATGAAAGTAAATAAGGTTAGCGTATCGGAGTTCAGCTCTTGGAGAAGATTGGTATATCCTATATAATTCGAGTTAGTGCTAAAATTCCCTTTTGAGATACCAAGTCCCTTTCCTATCTTTTGTTGAAGCGACAATTGCCTTCTTCTTTGAGTTCATTCCTCCCGCATCACGGAATTCTTTCTTGTGGGATTCTTCCATGAGTTCGGAATGACTCTCTCTCTCTCTCTCTCTCTCTCTCTCTCTCGTCCAGTTGGTCAGTTCGTTTTGTCGAGCAAAGGTATGTTGTTTCAGGTCCAGCACCATTTCCGTAAGGGTTAAGCTCTCTATTAGCCATCTATGCTTTCGGGTGGCTTAGGCTTTAGCCTTAAAAAGGGCTCACCTCCCTCTCCCTTGCGTAGAGGGATGATTCAATCGATTCCTAAGACCTCATAGATTCCTAAATAAAGAGACAGATCATCACACGAAGCTTGACTTCCCGCTTACCCCTAACTCGTGCTTTCCTCTCTATGAGAACCAGCAATCTTCAGGGAAGTGGCGATTATCACTATAGTTTAAAGGGCGATATCGGGAAATTCATCTAATACTATTCCAATCTCTGGAAAGTCAACCCTAAAGGTTCATTTACCACGTCAAGGTCCCCTATCAAAATAGAAAATAAAACTCGTGGAAAGCTAAGGCATATTTATATTTAGAAAACTACGAATTTCAAAGCGATAGGAGTCTAACTTTCACCGAGTGATGATTCGCCTTTTTTATGCTTTTCTTGCGGTGTATCGATGAGATTTATACCCTTGTCTTCTACTTAATGTGGATTACCGAGAAAAATTCTATTAGTAAAAAAGAATCGGCTATTGAGTAGGCACTCGTAGCAACGGTTGTCTTTGCCTCTGTCCTGAGTCATGTCCTAAGAGAAGGATACATTGACCTATTCATAGCCTTAGCAGTAGCTTCATCAACTACGAAAATACCGGAGCAGGATCCGAAGCGGTGGGTCGCCAAACTACGACGAGAGTTTCACCTTTTGAAGCTCCAGTAGAGGTAAGCCTTAAGCCTACAACGAGAAAGAGGGGTTAGCGTGGGTAACCCTACCCGTCGAAGGAAAGAGGAAAGAAACCAATTAATAGTACATAAACCTCTTACTCTCCATCCAGATGCTAGTCACTCTTAAGGGAGTGTAAAGGGTACAATTAGAAGAGAAAAGATCGCTGTAGAGCAGAAGCTATACAGCGGAGAAGAATCCACTCCGAGTCGAAGGAGCAGTTTTTCAAAAGGGTGGTTGTGGTCCTTTTGCAAGACTTTCTAGGATGGGAGATTCTACCAGGAGATAGGATAGAACGAAATAAGCTATGCCTATCGTAACCAAGAATATAAGGTAAAAATGTTGGCTTTGGGCCAACCAAGTAGTTAAATACTTTCTGAACTGCGACCCCTAAAGTTAAGGGAATTGAGGACAACACCTTTCTTATTGGTCAGTCAGCTCGGTGCGGGACTATGTCCTTAAGTGCCTAAGTCAAATAAAACGAGTGATTGGGTAAGCATGAGGATCGGTACCAAACCCACTTTATAGCAATGTGGGATGTGAGCTTGAATGTGCGTTGGGAGCTCCGATCTTAAGACTCACTTCTCCCTTGATCCTTCTCTTGGGCAACCTGAAGGACTCCTTTTGAGTCTAGAACCTATTTAGCAAGGAATGTATGGGAAGCTGTTGACCGCCCCCAAAGCATTGACATTAGACTGAAGGTTGGCTATTTTCTTCTTACATTCCCGCATGCGGGAATACCACCCCTTTATGTAGTTAAGCATATAGTAGGGACTAGTAGCTCTCCCAAAACTAGTAGCTAAGCTGGGGTAGCTATTAGATTTGTAGTAGTTGAACTAGTAGTGGTAACGATTCTTTCCTTTATTAGTCTATGTACGAGGTCTATTAGTTGCTTCACGACCTTAGGTCCTATCCTGCTTTGGTAGTAGTAGCTAACTGGCTGGCATCGGCATGTGAATAGATCTTTTTCTTATGAGGGAACTTCTCTCTCCTTCCCTTCCCGAAGGCTGGCAGCAAGACCCCTGACAGGGGAACCCCCGGAGTCCCTCTTTATCCCCTATTTTGGTCTATTGCTCCTAGGGGAAGAATAGATTCTTTAAGAACTCCGAATTCCTTTCGTTTAATAGTTAGAGATTCGCCCAAGTCGTAGTATAATCAATCGAATTCTCCTACCTTAATTCTTCCTTTACCGAAGGGAAGCAAAGCAAAGGCACCAATAAATAGCTACACGGGACGCGCCAATTGAAGAAAGCCTTTATCTACTCCAACAGTTCGCCTTTAGCTCACCTTGGATACTCTAACCCTTGGTCAAACACTTGAAGATAGTCCTATCAACACGAGCTATAGTCCTTTGATACTGGATGCGCTGGTGTAGATTTCAATTCTTTAATTGTAATAGAATAGTAGTAATATAATAAGTAGTGCTAAAGTTGATGCGTAAAATGAGGGTTCGAGGTGGGATGAGCAAGTTAGCTCGAATTTATTAGTGCATCTCTTTCTATTTTCGTAATGAATCATAGCGACTCGTCCCGTGCAAGGTCTGAGGAAGGCTATGAGCCAGGATTAAGCGCCTTTTCCATTGCTCATGGTCCGAGGGAATTGAAATGATCAGGTATGCATATGTGATCCAATAGATTTTTTTTGAATAGCAATCACTAGAGTGAGAAAAGGAAAGAAAAGAGGAAAAGCATAGAAACGCCATTACATAAGGCCGCAGGAAGGAAGGGAATAAGCAAAAGACAAGCAAGAGGAAGTTATGCAGATGAAGCAGGCGACGGGTAAATGCTTTGTTAGTTCATACCAGGATCAAGGGAAAGGCTTATCTATTGCAATAAATTGGGTGTGGACTATCCAATCACTTTTGCTTTTATCCGTCCTAACCTAGATCGACCTCATGGGCCGTGAGAATGACGTTCTTCTTCTTCTTTGTATATTACCATTCCGATTTTATTGGAATTTTTCTTTGTCTTGACGAGTGTAAGAGAAACCAATATTACTAATATATTAGATCAGAACTTACCTTCCTCTCAATCCGAATCGGCTAGCTCGTGCAATCAATATATCATAACTCCCATGCATATAATAGCTACGAGCTGCTGTAAGCGTTGTTGCATGAGTACTGTATCACGAGCGCACTACCGAGTCCCACGAGTACACTAACGGAAGTATGAGTAGAAATCAGTAGTCACTCATTGAGGGAAATAAATAAATTGCATATACATATAAAGATAGAAAGAGAGAGAGATAGTAAGTCTCTTAAGCGGCCGAGAGTGTTATGTCAAAAGGACCAAGGAGGATTCAGGAGTCGAAGGAGTAGGAGTAGGAGCTAATTTGGACAGAATCGAAGGGAAGAAATTCTGAGTTCATGCCACGACGATCTATATAGAAGGGCAGTTTTGTTGATGCATTCCTCTTGAAAACGAAGAATAAGAGAGATCTTCTTTTGAACAGGAAAATTTGGTCACGTAGATCTTCTATTTCGCCGGAATTCGTTGATTGCTCCATATGAATTTACAATGGAAAAACTTCTGTTCGTTATACGATTACTGAAGGAAAGGTTGGTCATAAATTTAGGGAGTTTACTTCTACACGGAAATGAAGACCTTCGAGAATAAATATTGGACCGGGAAGAAAAAGGGGAAAAAAAGAAAGTCTAAGCACATATGGCACGAAAAGGAAATCCGATTTTGATAAGACTTGATATGAATCATAGTTCAGATTCAAGTTGGTTCAGTGAGGGCAACCGCGAAAGTCACCGAATGGGTAAGTCTTTTCCTTCAGTTTATCATAGATTTAAAATATAAGGTGTGGGAGGATGTTGCAAATGTCCGGGGCAGACACGACTTCTTCTAAGGCTAAGGCTTGAAGACCACTGGAAGACACCCAAGACTAGAGCATGTCGTGAAAGAAGCCCACTGAGTGGGCGTGCTTCGACCATGTCTCCGGGGCACAGTTGAATGTAGATATTATGAACGCGAGGTGCAGGATACCAGGCAAAGAAACCCGGGTAATCATTCCCCTATGTGCCAATCGCTAGCGCATTCAGGGGCCCGGTGGCCAGCTAAGCTGGAGAGGCCTAGCCTGATATGAGAAGTGCTAATTTGGTTCGAATAGACTTCATTCAATACCCCTAGAATCAATAAGAAAAGAAGTGCTAAGTTTCAGATCAGTGAATAAACTGAAACGAAAGAAGAGATGTTTCTCGCTCGGCACCTAAAGCGCACTATGCTCCGCTTCAATAAATGAGAGTTTTTGGTAGAACTGGTGAACCACGCGAGCTGGTTAGATGCGTAGGACAGAGGGCTCATAGTACCTGCTAGCGCAGCTATGTAGTGGAAGGGTAGGAGCCTAAATCGACACCATTGATAAATCGTCCTTACCTATGTATCGATCGATTACTTTTGGTTAATTGGGTAGGTGTCGATAGCAGGAGAACACCATTATTTTCTTTGCTTTGGTCCATAGCACGAAACAAGAAAAATATGCCTTTATTTCACTAGATAGCTAAGGTCCTGTTATATCATACAGACGCGTGCTTGTCCAACTTCTCAGGGATGGCTTCCTCAATAACATCTGTCACCTAGAAAAGTGTTTACATGGATGTATGGAAACCAAAGACTCCACATTTAAGTAAGTAAGCCCGCAGCATCACTACCAGATCAAGTCCCCTCAGGGGAATATGAACTTATACGCCTACCTTCGCTACTGGGACTGAACTTGATCTATTCCCTAAATAGAAATAGGAGTGAGCTTCGTGCTGAAATCAAAACATCTCTTGAAATTCCTGACTCTGGCTTTCCCAATTTAGGATGTGCTTTCTCTATTTCCGTGTCCATCGCCCTAAGTCTAACTCGATTTGTCAGTGTTTACGAAGAGCTTCAACCTTCTTTATGAATGGTCTTCCTCAAAAGTTTCAGGTGTTATTGTCTTGAAGTCCCTCCGGCCATATAATGGCATCTGAAGCAGAGGTTTACCAGGAAAACAAGGGCAAAACGTCTCAAAGAAAGGACGTAGTCAAGGCCCATACTTCAAGAACTGCTCACACAATGCCCGCCCCGAAAGAGAAATAATGGTAAATCTCGCCTTCAAGAGAAAGAATTGGGGGAGAATAAGAGGTTAGCAAGATACGAACTTTTTCCAAGCCGGGAACCTTTGAGAAATATGCCTGAGCTTTCCACAATATAGAATAGAATAAGATAACTGACCATCGATCCGAAGAGCATCGCCCTTAGATTAGTCTTTGGAGAGGGTCCCGTCCCATTCCAACAATCCCACACCCGCACTTACTTCCAACCCCTGCCTCTGAGGCTAATGCCCTACTAGTTGAACTGCTTAAAAGACCGCCAGGAGCTCTAGTTGGAAAGAACTTGCTTCTTTGCTATCCGGCCAAGGGAAAGATTAGTTCTGGTCTGGCATCTGCTTCTGCCTTTCTTCCCGACCGCTTAGATGCCGAAAAAGACTTGTTTGGTTTGGCTGCTTTGGAATATCTGCACTTCTTCTTCTGCTAATCTCGGAGTCGGATGCCGAATAAAAGGAGTTAGTGCCTGACTTTCTGTCTTCTGCTCTTCGACCTGGGCCGGTTAATAAGGGACTTCTCATCTGCAAATTCCATAATGTTAGGACCTTTTTCTGCTTATTGCAGAGGAGCCTCTAGCTCACAATTCTTACCCTACTGATTCAATAATTGCTCAACCACCAGGAAATTGCCTAATAGAAAGAAAGGATGCAAAACTGATAGTTGAAGGACACGTCCTACGTCCCCTTTTCGTGCAATAATATATATCCTTCCCACTACTAATTTGTCCTATTGTTTTAACTGCGAGACTAAAGGATATGAAACCGCGATGAGGGTGATGGAAATGAGTCCCCAGGAACTACGACTGATGTAAGACCTTCTAGGGATAGCCCTATCCTTTTATCGGGGGCTTCTTGATCACTATGAAAGGGAGCTGCTTTTTCGAGTGTCCAAGAAAAAGAAGTACTAGGGTTTACGCCCTCAACAATAATAATGATATTGTTAGAGAAGAAAAGAAACAACCTTTTTTGGGACCCATTCCCAAATGGAAAGCTTTCCGGATTAGTGGAAATTGAATGGGCAGGAGCCCCCTTAAGTAGCAGGTACCGAAATGGGAAATCAGTCCATCTTCCTTTTCTAATAAGAGGGAAAGCAGAGCATGTTTGCACCGGTTGACTCTCGACAGCAATGTGGTGAATTCTCTGCCTTTCTCTACTGGCCATCTTTCCTCTTCTATTCATTAAAAGATAGTCATACGGTGCGCAACGGACGCTAGTCCGATATCAGATGTGTATGGAAAAGAGCTCTCGCGGTTTAGGTGGTTATGTGATCGTAAAATGTGATTTTTTTTATAATTTTCTTCTAGTCCTGGAGGTCAGTAGTTATTTAGCTCTGGATTAGTGTCTATTGGCGCTTCCGTAGGCAAATACGTCATGGGAAATCTAGGCAGTAGTTATTGGTGTGCTTTGGTGCTTCAGGTTAAACTTATTATAGTCAAAGATTATGTTCGCATTCTCATCACAAGAAATGCACGACTCCCTCGGTATCCCTGTCCTAACTCATATCTTCCTTCCTCTGGGATATTAGTGCACTTACAAACAAAGTACTCCTATCCGCTTGCAGAGAGTCTTTCTCCAACCTTTGAAGTTGAACACTTTCTCAATTGTGAGCTGGAAAGTGAGTCTGAAGCGAGTTGGTATGGTCTAGGGCATTTTTAAATTCAATTGAATAGGCTTACCTTTTCACTGCAATTGGAGATGCTGGCTCGCTATCAAAGCACTCAGCACTTCATACTATAAGGCAGACTTTTTAGACAACTAATGGGGTAGATAGACTGGCAGGGAATAATCCCGGAAAGAGTCCAGAAAGCATGAAACATGATGTTAGGTCAGGAAAGATAGACCCTTTTTTTATGCGTTATCACACTCTTGTAACTTACATTACTGGAAACACAAGTACGTAAACACAAAAAAAAGAGTATAGTACGCCGATAAAAGTTGCCACCTCAAGGAGAATTTGTATCAAAAGCTTTCTTTTAGGGGCTATACATCCTCTAAGCGATCAGATAAATCAGACGTATATTAAACTAAGGGATTTTGAAAAAGCATGGAATCCAACTATCTCCCCTGGAATATCCCCAACCAGCCATAACAAGCTATGGGGGAAGTCTTAGAGGTGGAGGAAGAGCAGAATCAATCCTATAGATTATTAGCACTGCTAGGACAGCTGCAAGGAAACTAACCTGCATCCTGTTTTAGACTCGGGATAGAAATTACCTCATAGATAAATACCTCATACTATTGGTAGAAATGGGAACTGCCACTCTCGAACTAGATGCACTTACCGATGGATGGCTTTCATCTTGACTTTCATAAGTTTTTTTTCAAAAAACTTTGTCCAAGAACAGAATCTGCTATCCTAAACTAGCTTGTTGCCTCAGATGCCTAAGATAATAGGATGTCATACTTCCCATGGGGTATGTCCCTCCATCAGTCAATTAGTAACTTTTCCACAACAACAATTATGGACAAGGCAGAAAAAGTCCCCGATAGAAGGAAAAAACTACAAAAGAAAGAGGCACTCCCACTTCATGTAATCTTTCTCCAACTAGCTCGCAAGGGCTTATTAATAAGGGATTTCAAGAGCGCTTAATAAACCAAGACTGGCATTCATCTTCTCCTGCGTATATGAAAGCAGCTATCTTCATCCTCTTCATCTCTTGCCTCGTCTTCGTAAACGTAAAAAGCAACAATATGAACATTTCCCGAGGGGAACTAACAAGCTCAGCGGAGCGACAAAGTCAAAAGCTAGCGTAACTTACAATTTAATCAAGGGGAACTGAGGGGATTCTCTTAGCAATGTAACCGAACTCCCAGTCAATGTTCACACTGAAATTGGCACTAAAATGACTGAAGAAGAGAGGGCTTCATCAGGATCAACTTCGAATCCAATAGAAGGACTTTCTAGCTTGGAATGCTGCCATTGGAGAACTTTTAGATCCCGCCCAATGCCTTCCTATTATTATATTATCTTTTTCTAAATGCTATGGATTCTTCTTTCCAACTAGCTAGTATGCTTCAAAGCAAGTAGTTCGGTCTAAGCTCGGGTCTGCTTGCAAAGTAAATTGATCTCCTTCCACATTCGAATCCACCCCGTTAGCTTATCTTCCTACAGATAGTGGTGCCCAGGACTTCTTTGTCTTGGTTAATAAGCAAGAATAGGAGTTAGTATGACTCTTAACTGAGTGAGAGAATGGCCTTCTTCTAAGTTATCTCCTGCTAGCTAGCTGACTAGGCACACTTTCTCCGTTGATGAATAGCACAGGAAGGAGAAGACCCTGTAAAAGACATTTGCATCGAACTTTCCTGTCCTGACCCCTGGACAGTTCGAAACCAAAGGTTTGCACGATTTATAGCTTTACTGACCTTGCTCTCTTAAACCTACCGCTTATCCCTGGGATTAGGTGAATGAGCGCTTTATTTATCTTTATAGGCATAGATAGGTGGGACTACTCTCCTACCTTTTATGCATTTGCGATCAGGCAGGAAATTACGAATCAGAAGACCAAGTGAAAAATAGTTCCCGCAGGAGCTCTGGTTCTTCGCATAACTCAACCAATGATCTTTCGGCTCCAGCCACAGTAGTTCCTATGTCGGTCATAAAATAGATATATGATGAAAGCAACAATGAGATGGTCTAGAACATCACCCAGCATCTCATGGAAGTGATGAAGCCACTAATCAGGAACGAGCTATATTTTGCCAAGGAGCAGGAGCAGAAAGAAGCACGATAAAATCAGCAGCCGATGATTGTATCGGCTATTGCCCCAAGTATGGATCAGCCTATTAGCACTGGGGGGCAAACTCAAAATTTACAGTACGGCCAAGTGACAATTGCAAAAAGGCTGAGTTCAAGTTCCTAAGCATCTTTCTCTTAAAGACGAAACTTGTATCACTCATTTGGTCCTATATTGATAGTATAAAGCCTGTAAGGCGGGGATCTTACCTGTCCAAGACACTCAAACTCTATCTTTCCCAATCTCTCATTGAGGTTGGCAAATACAAAAGTACATTCACTTTTTGAAACCCTTTTCCTATTGGCCAATGAGTTGAGGATGCTCTTTCTCCCTAATGCAAGGATAGAGTACAGATCAGATGCTATATGGTTGTCGTCCTACGCTCAATCGAGAGGTGATGTAAGCCCGCCCTCATCTCACTATAGTTAGTCAGGGTTGGGAGTTAAATAGATCTCGTACAAGCAAAATAATAGGCATGAATGACCCATAGTACGCCCATAAACCCCAATAGCCATAAGGGGAAAGAGATGGGCAACCATGATAGTATACGTGTCATCTCCCAATGGAAGAAGCTGCCTTTATCTATTGCTTAACGCCCTCAGTTGTGACCGATAGAACAACATTCGTTCCCGGAAGTAGTTCGTGTGAAAGCCTTTTCGTCTAACTAATAAGATTTTGGGATGGAAAACCTGGAGTCACAAGCATTTCCAGATGAAAGAAAATTGTATAAGTTCCCGCTCCTCGCTCCATGCCTGCCCGCCCTCTTTCATTGACAACTCTAAGTTCCGGTGGCAGCTCTTACTACCAGGCTGTACTGAACGGAGCACGACCTCCACCATGACTTTTTCACTTCCATTACTGAAAGGACTATGCTTCCTTCTTTTTCCTAAAAAGAGATTCTTTTTGCACAACTCCTTGGCCGAAGAACCTATACTTGTTCTGAAAAGAACCTTTGTTTTCCTGAAAATCATAAGAAACGAAAGCTTCTAGCAGAGGGTGGAGAAGTGCCACACCTTCGTGGATTGATTGAGTCCCGTGTACTGATTCTCATCGAGATTGGGTTGGTGTTCAATGTACTGGGTACAAGATCGAAAAGAATGCGAGGTTTCAAAGACCTCTCGACTAAGTGATGTGCTAAACAAAGGAAGTTCCCTAAGATGGGATTTGTTTCGTCGATTCTTGGTGAAGCAGAAGCCCTACAGAGGGAATTCAATAATTTTGTAATTATGCATTCTACAGCGTCGGTGTATCTAAGGTACCAAATCCCATCCTAGAGATTGCCGAGGTCGAAATGTCTAGTTGTCGGTAATGATAGGGGATGGTCTATCAACCAGTGGAAGCACAGCTTAATGATCCTAAGATGAACTCTAGATTGTTTAGCACATTACTTAGAATAGTTCGGAAGATAGTTTTTGAACACTCTCGGATGATCAATCTTACTGGGTACTACGTAGATTTAGTAAGAAAGTCTTCTTCTTATTGGGTAAACATGGTACTCTTCTTTTTAAGAAATCGAAACCTTTCCACTTTGTAGCAATAGTGTCCAGTCTTTTCGATCTTGTTTGTCTGAAACTCGAAAGAATGGATTTCTTTTAGTCCCTACTTTCGAAAAGTAAAATCAAGTTCTTGGTAAAAAAGTGCTTTTAGTATGAGAAGTAGTTTTATCCATTGGGTAGCCATGTAGCAAGTTTATCACTCTCCAACCATGACTCTAGTCTGTCGGAAACTGTATCGGTATCAACTGTCGTAATTGGTCGAGCTGGCATCGGTAGATAGGTAGGCGTTTTTTTTCAGGCTTTCATTTCGAAAGCTTTTAGGATTAGGGTTCTCCTTCCTTTAACATTTAAATGTAATATAATATTGTGTAATAGCTTTTCTCTGAAGGAGTAGTTGATATTTTATACCCCGCCAACATTTTTCACTTTTAGAGGTTTGACTCGATTCAATCATTCCTGCCTTCCTGTTATCTTATATTTTCATGCATTATGAACCTCTAATCAGTAACTATTTTCTAGAGAAAAGTACTTCTTTAGCCAATCTTTATTTCCCTTGTATAGTAATTCGTATCTGACTTTGTAATTTTCAATTGATTTCCCATGTCTAGCGATCTCTCTTTGCGTTTGTGGATTAGGACCAATCCCTTTCTTCTTGGAAGCTATACTCAGAAGATAAAAAGTTATTGTGGCCAGACCTACTTAAAGCATTTCACTTATCGAATGGCTATATTCGTTACGTTCTAAATAAATGGGTTGGACGGTATCAACTTTGGATTTTTTTAAAGAAAGTTGCTTACGTTCAAAAACCGAGATGAAGCGTGAAAGATTTTTATAATTAGAGTTATCCAATTCAAGCGGATATGCCTTGGGAAGGATTTGAGACCGATGACTTCACAGATTTATATAGGAATTTTGAAGAAAGGTAGCCTTTTGAAAGGGTAGGAAATGTCCATTAAGGAAAGGAATCATATGAAATAGAAAAGGTAAAATACCAACAGGAGAGATCTCAATCTTGCAATAGATAAACGTTCTAAATGCCCTGAAATCATCGTTTTAAGCCGCTGATTGATTACTTTCTCTTGGTTAATTATCGATCGATATAGCGCACGTAAACGTCCATAGAATGGATTTACCTCCTCGTGGGTCTCCGTCGGGTAGCTAAACGTGCTAAGAGTAGAGCATTGGCTTGGGCGTATAAAGAAAGCCAAGCTAGGCCTGAGGCCATAATGTCTTTGATAGATAGTTATTGCACTAGGAAATCCCTTTAGAGTCGGGTGGATACTTTTAACTGAAGAGATGGTCACCCCAAAGCCATGAATATACAAGTCTTCTTATCTTTTTATCATGTTCCTCCAATAATGTCCACGGAGAAAGGACGTTGGGGTTTAGCCCGCTCATTACACGATGAACTTTGACGAACAGCTGCACTTTTATTGAACAGTAACAACGTAAAGCTTTAAATCGTTCTGTTATACCTGAAAGAAAGTATTTCTATCCCTAAAATGTTCAGAAGTTCAAAGATAAAGTCCGGAAATGAGCAATGCCCAGGGAAGCCAGCGGCAAGGGTTAAATTTACCTTAGGCTTAATGCCCCAACGAGCACAGTCATCAGAAAAGCCTTAAGTTCAATAATGCCTTGAACTCCAATTAAAGTACTTGGTATATATTGTTGAATACTCTCAACTACTCGCTATGTGAAGTGCTTCCAAGCTATCTACAGATAGAGTTCTATCGACATCCTGAAAGCCAATACATGGAGAACTCATATCTGATTCCGTGCCAGAAGTTATCGACGATGATGAGGGGATACTAACATTAGTCGACGAGGCAGCCTCGGTTACCCTACCATACATATGAATAAAGTGGTAGCAAGCTTGATCAAATACTTAAGCGTCTACTGAGGCAGCGACATTTCCCTTTCCTACAATCTCATTCAAAAGACATGGGTGAGTTCATAACGTATTCCAGAACAAGAGTAGGTCAAACTTTTGACTTTCTCAATATGACAGCAAGTTCAGAGAGTGAGAACTGATAGCTCTTCATTGAGTTGGTCATTCCGTTTGTTAGGGAAGAATCTCATCAACTATAATAAGATTTTCTATTTGTTTGCACCATTCATCGTTCTCAAGTGGACCATCTCTCTAATGGGACCCTTGTTTGCGATATAAGCATCAAGAATCTACTAGGATTGGATGTTGATGATTAATAAATAGGAGGGACTTCTTGTCTTGACTTGATTTTCTTCCCTGTAATCAAAGGGTTCCTTTAGCGGGGAGAAGACGAGTATTGAAGAACTTTACCCACTCTTGCTCTCCATAAGAGGAAGGGACTAAGAAGTGACACCTCTTTTTTTTCCAGAAAGTAATTCTTCTTTCTAAGACTAAGAGTAGGAAAATAGGGCACAACCTTTCCTTTTAGCTCGTATTGGGCTTTGCCCAATAGTCCATAAGAGGACAATCTAGAATAAAGGAAAGAAGGCCTACTAGAGCGGTACTTTAGGTTCTTTTTTGGGAGTTGGAATGGACCCACCCATCAGAGTTAGAGTTGATCTTTTCGTTGGTCAACAACCAACCATAGCTCTCTATAGTTTAAGAGTCTTTCTTTTGAAATAAAAAAGAAGAAATAGAAGTAACTAGCCAAGCTCTAATCTAAGATTAGCAGTCGATTTCATAAGCATAAGAGCCGATTTGGAATAAGAGTAACATGGAATTGGTAGTATGTTACTCTGTAATCGAGGTTTAAGGAATCCCTTTCTTTGCGGCCTAACAACCGAACTAGCTGATGGGAGGTCTTACCCATTGAACTGCCTTTTGAGCGTTAGGCTTTACGAGGGCTAATTGGAGCACTTCTCCTTTTAGGAAGTTCTCTCTCTTTCTTGCCTTTCTTCCTTTACTGTTGATTCCGAATTGGTATTGGCAATGTATTCTTTAATCCATTCCTTGCGCTTGAACTAAGGGATTGATCCCACGAACCTTAGTTCTTTTCTATATATCTTCCCCAACTGACGCGAAAGACTCCAGGCTTTAACACATGCTTATTTGCTTGTTGGCTTACTTGCCTAGGAATTCTTTATTCTAGAATCGATAGCACGTGGGTGGTATAACAGAGTATACTAGCGCGTACGAGGGTTTAGCTGCTTTCACTTACTTTATAAAATTCTTCTTCTGTATCAACTCGGGATTACTAACTACTGGAAAGAGGGTCCGAAACGAGGCTAACTCCTAAAAAAGGAATAGGCTTACTTTCCATTTTGTGTCAGGCGGAGGATACGGCATTAGATCAGCACTCTTAGGGAGCCGCTATTCCATCGCCCGGGGATGTATTATAAATTATTCCGAACTGCTTAAAAGAAAAGCTTTGGATGTACTATAACTAATTATCCTACTAGGAGCCTTGGATGGCCCAGAAAAGGCCACTCCTAATCGTCAAATTCTATCAAATCCTCCGCCCAGCACTCATATTAGGAATAGCTTACTATTACTAGACCAGGCCTGAACCACAGAAATGGACATCCCTGAGTCAGGTGCACATCATGACGTGAATGAGGATGACGATGAGTTGCAATCGAATAGTGTAAAAATAAAATAACAAAACCTGCCTCACTATCGAAAGCTACGTAGCTAAAAAGCTCTTTCGGGAGAGCAAACTTCGAGATTCACTCGGCTATATATCTACAGGACCTCCTCATGATCTTTACTTAGGAACAAATTCTCCAAGTGCACCCTCTGCATCCCTTACTGCTAGTCTTGTTGGGGCTACAGAAATGATAGGACTCGTCAGTGTCGATGTCACTGCAACCAAGGTATGCGACCTTCAAAATGACCACTACACTCCCTTGCTATCCTTTTAGCCTTACACAATATCCATCTTATAGGCAGCCTCCTATTTAAGGAAGTCAATCTGTCCCATCCTACGAATAAGACAACTATATATCTCGCACCCTCTTTTATCGCAAGGAGAATTCATCCTCCTACGCCTTTGATTCACTGGCTTATATCCAGGTTTCAGAGGGAGCTTGTGCACAACTACATCTGGCTCTAAGCCAGGCATATCATATCTTGGTACAATCAAGCAAAGATATCTTTTCATTCTCGTAAGAGATCGATCGTCTAGCCCTCTCATATTCAGTCATTTTAGTGCCAATCCTCACCTCCTGCTTGTCATCTTCTGACCCCAGATTTACTATCTTCACTTCCTACAGATTGGGTACTATCCCCTTATCATCATGTTCAATCAATCGGGACATCTCATCAGGAATTTCTAACTCATCATCATCATCTAGATCATCACCGTCCATTGCAATTATTAGTTCATTGAAATTACATCCCTGGCATTCAAAGTGGGTATCTTTGTCCTCTTCATCATTAGATTCATTAGGGATGGTCCTGGAGATTAGAAATGTGAAATCGGAATTAATAAGAGGGGCAAAAAAATGGGGGTTACTTTTCACCCTCCCGGGACAATAGGGATGTTCTGAATAGGCATCCAGGTCCCTTTTATGCCACTAAATACCCTAAAATAGCACTGGGTTTCACAGTAAGGTAAAACCGAATAGATTCCCCTCTATTCACTCGTTCTCTCTACTTACACTATTTCCGCCTCTCTCCTTTTAAGGGATTACGAGAGCGGGTAGCTTGCTTAGTCTATGTTAGTATATGCCCTAAGACGAATTGACTCACATTTATGATTTATGAAGCATGTATGAATTGTATTTTATGCTCTTGGTCATCAAGTATGTGACTTGATAGCAAAACTCTTATAGCTAATAAAATACTATTCCTATTTGTCCCTAGTTTATTAAATCTTGTAAACTAGTGTGAAGTTGATTGATGGTCAAGTTTTACTGATCATGAATATGAGATATAAAATCAATTCATAAATACATATTGAAAATATTGTATTGGACATGACCCAAAGTGAAGAAGAAATATTGCATGGGTTTAAGTTATAAGTATTTTTTCTCAGTTTTATATTTGGTGTCCTTTGACCCAATGTTTCTAACGTTTCTTGCATGGGGAGAAAATATGTTTTGACATAGTCAAACATAACTTTTAATTAGGTGATTATTATGACTATTGGTTGGCTTCCTTTCATGTCATGGCTTGAATATTGGAGATAGTGAAAGGGATTTGTCCCTTTCTTTTTAAAGAGAGATATCCATGGGCCCCTTGATAAGGAAGACTGGAAAATATGCATGGCCATGCTCAAATAAGTATTAATAAGGTGTTATTAATATTATTTGTTGGAACAGTCTGCCTGGTGATCAAGTAAATGGTTAATTAAGTTTTATAAGGATGACTTGGTCCATGCCTTATACTTAATTAGGATATCGTGTGACAAAAGGACTAAATATTAAATCTGATGCTAGGTTATTATTGCATTTACTTAATTTGGGTAAGCATAATGTCTTGCTAGAGGCCGCTTATGTTTTGTGAATAAATGTCTAGGACATTTTTCATTCATTGCCACCGTTTAAGTGAACCTACAGGGTCACCACGCATAGACGATCTTGTGAGCATAATGTCAATGTTTAATTAATCTAGATTGTGTCCAGATTCGTTGAACATATACAAAAGGGGAATCAGATTCCATATTATATTTTCTGGTAAGTTAATAAGTAATTAATTTTATTTAATCAAATAAATGAAATTAATTACTTAATATTACTCATCCAACCGTTGGATGATTATAAGAATAGACTGACGAGATTATACTGTTATTAGATGACAGTTAGGGTTTTGATATTGACAGCTATAAAAGGTAATGTTAACCTTTTCTTGGCAGCCGTCCTTTATCTGATTAAAAAAACAAAACCCTAAATCCTAGAACGGCGATATAGTATCTAGCCTCCTCTCTCTGAAATACGACATTTTACCAGATAGTCAGGATCAGTTCTGAACAGGTTTCAGAACATAGAAGGGGCTAGCATCCCGATCACTTGCAGAGGAGTTCGTCGCGTGGATACAGTAGAGGGCGAAGAGTAAACAGCAACGCCTCCACATCGAACAATCAAAACATTGAGGTAATTTCTGTCCAATCGATTTTTCTAGTATGTGCAGATCCTGTTGGTGATTTTCATAGTTTTATTTTATTTTGTTTTTGCCTATGGTTTCCAACAGTTTACTCCATAATATGAGTGTTGGTTCAGTTGCAATTACGGTTACTGTGGCAGGGTAGGTAGAGGAAATCTCTCAGTAACCTCAGTGTCATCGAGCAAGGTAGTTACATCACCATTGGTATGTGCCTAAATTCTAGAACGTAGTAAAGATAGTGGCAGGTAAGCGGTGTGGGAATAGAAAGAGCTATTGGCAAGACAGATATGAGATAGATGCCCATAATAGGTCCAATAGTAGAAGAGATTGTTAGTATATGCCCTAAGACCAATTAACTCACATTAATGATTTATGAAGCATGTATTTTTTAATTGTATTTTATGCTCTTGGTCATCAAGTATGTGACTTGATAGTAAAACCCTTATAGCTAATAAAATACTATTCTTATTTGTCCCCAGTTTATTACATCTTGTAAACTAGTGTGAAGTTGATTGATGGTCAAGTCTTAGTGATCATGAATATGAGATATAAAGTCAATTCATAAATACATATTGAGAATATTGTATTTGACATGACCCAAAGTGAAGAAATATTGCATGGGTTTAAGTTATAAGTATTTCTTCTCAGTTTTATATTTGGTGTCCTTTGACTTAATGTTTCTAATGTTTCTTGCATGGGGAGAAAATATGTTTTGACATAGTCAAACATCACTTTTAATTAGGTGATTATTATGACTATTGGTTGGCTTATTTTCTTGTCATGGCTTGAATATTGGAGATAGTGAAAGGGATTTGTCCCTCTCCTTTTAGAGAGAGATATCCACGGGCCCCTTGATAAGGAAGACTGGAAAATATGCATGGCCATGCTCAAATAAGTATTAATAAGGTGTTATTAATATTATTTGTTGGAACAGTCTGCCTGGTGATCAAGTAAATGGTTAATTAAGTTTTATAAGGATGACTTGGTCCATGCCTTATACTTAATTAGGATATCGTGTGACAAAAGGACTAAATCTTAAAAATCTGATGCGACGTTATTATTGCATTTACTTAATTTGGGTAAGCATAATGTCTTGCTAGAGGCCGCTTATGTTTTGTGAATAAATGTCTAGGACATTTTTCATTCACTGCCAACGTTTAGTGAACCTACAGGGTCACGCGCAAAGACGATCTTGTGAGCATAAGGTCCACGTTCAATAGATCTGGATTGTGTCCAGATTCGTTGAACGTATACAAAAGGGGAATCAGATTCCATATTGTATTTTCTGGTAAGTTAATAAGTAATTACTTTTATTTAATCGAATAAATGAAATTAATTACTTAACATTAATCATCCAATCGTTGGATCATTATAGGAATTGACAGATGAGATTAAACTATCATTAGATGACAGTTAGGGTTTTGATATTGACAGCTATAAAAGGTTATGCTAACCTTTTCTTGGTTGTTGTCCTTTATCTGATTAAAGAAAAACAAAACTCTAAACCCTAGAACGGCGATATAGTATCTACCCTCCTCTCTCAGAAATACGACCGATTACCAGATAGTCAGGATTAGTTCTGAATAGTTTTCAGAACACAGAAGGGGCTAGCATCCCGATCGCTTGCAGATGAGTTCGTCGCGTGGATACCAGTAGAGGACGAAGAGTAAACCGCAGCGCTTCCACACCGAACAATTAAAACATTGAGGTAATTTCTATCTAATCGGTTTTTCTAGTATGTGCAGATCCTGTTGGTCGATTTCTGTAGTTTTATTTTATTTTGTTTTTGCCTACGGGTTCCAACGGTGGTATCAGAGCCTCGTACATACTAGTTTTACTAATTTTATCTGTTACCGCTTTGATTACATGTGTTGTTTTCAATCGGCCTTATAGTAAGGTTTCTGATTAGTGTAATAATCAGAGTAAATTGAATTATAGGATTCTTATATAGCATATTCTGTTTTACTTATTAATGCGATTAATTAAACAGAATGTTATTACTGCCAAATTGTTTGGCGTACAGTCTGTAATCTGTGCAATTTAATTATTAAACTAATATGCAGAATCACATAATTTAATGTTTAACTATTAAACAAAAATTTTGTGATTGATGGCTTATTTTGTTAATGGGTTGTATGTTTTTAAATACGGCCTGCGTGTCGTTGTTTTCATCGATGTAATATTATCAAGCTTTACTAGAATAGGTTAATTCTATTTCCTATTCCTATGTATGTTTTCTGCCTATGTAACAAGATTAGAAGGCCAAGACATTGGAGGCAAGCTCATGGAGATGAAGACTTACCTAGATTTACCTTTGACTTCCATGAGGCCCGTGGAAGTCAATATAGGATTGTGGCCATGCTATGACACATTTTATTTGATGTATATATTATGCATGTGATGCTTAGTTTATTTCCTTTTATTTTTTGGATATATGTTTTGTGAAATAATATACAAATAAAAGGAAGAAGGTTTTTGAAACCATGTAAAAATTAAGTCGTAAAATGCCTCCCATGATCATAAGCACTTCTCCATGCTTGGATAATCATCTTGTCTCATTGCCAAAGCAAGAGATAAATGGTTACCTAAGTAGGGGAAGATGGAAAATGGTAATTTCCATATGCTTGGAATGGTTTGGCTTAGAGCCTAGGACATCATATGGGATTTTGCCGATACATATAGATGTAAATCCCATTAATACATTTTTCTCTAATTGTGGGTGTTAAGCCACAGCTTACTTATGACTAGAATAAAATGAATTTTTATACCCATGATTTATATCAAGCGTTGAATATTTCAGGGAAAATTTAATGCTTCATTTATTTAATTTTACTTTGCAAATTCTATGTAGATAATGGCCTCAAACAATTCAAACACCTCGTTGCGATCCATCCTTGAAAAGAATAAGCTTAGTGGGACAAACTTTCTTGATTGGGCACGAAATTTAAGGATTATCCTTAAACAAGAAAAAAAGCTATATGTACTTGAGAACCCTATCCCTAATCAGCTAGCTAACAACGCCTCTAGAGTCAAAAAAGATGCCTATAGTAAGCACAAGGATGATTCTAACGATATGACATATCTCATGTTGGCTACAATGGAATCTGAGTTGCAAAAGCAATTCGAGGAAGTTGAGGCTTATGCGATGATAAAACAGCTCAAGGAAATGTTCCAAGAGCAGGCATGTCAAGAGAGATATCTTACCACTAAGGCGTTGAATAGCTGCAAATGACCCTTGGCACTTCAGTTAGTGCTCATGTCCTTAAGATGAAAGGGTATTTTGATTAGCTCGAAAAACTTGGAGCACCTGTAAGTCATGACTTGGCTACTGATATGATCTTGGCCTCTTTGACTTCTGACTATGATCAGTTTGTCATGAACTTGAATATCCATAATATGGAAAAGTCTATAAATGAATTGCACGGGGATGCTCAAACAGGCTGAACAAAACGTTAGGAAGTCTACTCCTAATGTTCTGATGGTTCAGAAGGGGCAGTTCAAGAAGAACAAGGGAAAGGGAAAGGAAAAGGATATGGCCAAAAAGGATAAAGGCAAGCAGAAGCCCAAGCCCAAGGTTAAACCACCAAATGAAGGACTTGCTTCCACTGTAATGAACATGGTCATTGGAAGAGGGATTGCAAGCTCTACTTGGAAGAAAAGAAGAAGCAAAAGGCCAGTGAGACTGCCGCTACAGGTATTTTCGTTATAGAAATTAATATGTCTACTCCTACTTCATGGATATTAGATACCGGATGTGGAGCTCACATTTGTGTAAATGTGCAGGGACTCAAAAGGAGTAGATCTTTGGCAAAGGGAGAGGTGGACCTGCGAGTTGCAAATGGAGCAAAAGTTGCTGTTGTAGCTGTAGGGACATTTGATTTACTTTTGCCTACTAGGCTTATAATTGAACTTAAAGATTGTTATTATGTTCCTGCTATGAGTAAGAACATCATTGCAGTTTCTTGTTTGGATATTGATGGTTTTGAGTTTAATACTAAGAATGGTAAAAGTTCTATTTATAGAAATGGTATTTTCTATGGGGATGCCTCTTTATGTAATGGACTTTACATTCTTAACCTACATGATTCCATTAGTAAGCCCATCTATAACATAAATACAAAGAAATTTAAATCTAATGATTTAAATCAAACTTACTTCTGGCATTGTCGTTTGGGCCATATAAATGAGAAACGCATATCCAAACTCCATCAAGATGGACTTTTATCTTCATTTGACCTTGAGTCTTATGAAAAATGTGATTCTTGTTTATTGGGCAAAATGACTAAAAGTCCATTTACAGGGCAAAGTGAAAGGGCTACCGATTTATTGGAACATATACATACTGATGTATGTGGGCCAATGAACACACAAGCCAGAGGAGGTTTTCAGTATTTCATTACATTCACAGATGATTTCAGTAGATATGGTTATGTCTATCTAATGAAACATAAATCTGAATCCTTTCAAAAGTTTAAGGAATTTCAAAATGAAGTACATAATCAACTTGGAAGGAGTATCAAATTACTTCGATCAGATTGAGGTGGTGAATATTTAGGCCAGGAGTTTGACGAACATCAAAAAATTGTGGGATGGTATCACAATTAACTCCACCAGGAACACCACAATGGAATGGTGTGTCTGAACGCAGAAATCGAACTCTACTGGATATGGTTCGATTTATGATGAGTCAAACAGATCTTCCAATTTCTTTTTGGGATTATGCTCTAGAAACTACTGCATTCATGTTAAATGGAGTTCCATCTAAAGCTATTCAGAAGACACCATATGAGATATGCACCGGGAAACAACCTAGTTTAACATTTCTTAAAATTTGTGGATGTGATGCTTATGTGAAGCGATCATTATCTAGAAAACTAGCACCCAAATCTGATAAGTGTCTATTTGTGGGATATCCTAAGAAAACTAAAGGATACTATTTTTATCTTCCATCTGAAAACAAAGTGTTTGTTGTTCGTAACGGAATTTTCCTTGAAAGGGAATTCATTTCCAAAAGAGTTAGTGGGAGTGTAATCCATCTTGAAAAAGCTCAAGGACAGTAGACCATTTCTGAACCGAGTATGGACACTCAATTGGACTCACGTATTCATACTGAGCCTGAACCTTTGACACAAGGCCCAAGAAGGTCTAGTAGGATTCCTCAGATACCACAGAGATATGGATTTCTTGTGACTGAGGATCATAATATTGATCTTATTGATCAAGGTGAACCTAATTCCTACCAAGATGCTATTCATAGTCCTGAATCTAGCAAATGGCTAGAGGCTAGGAAATCAGAAATGCAATCCATGCATGATAATCAAGTTTAGACTTTGATTGATCCACTTGAAGGTTGCAAGACCATAGGGTGTAAATGGGTTTTCAGAAAGAAAACTGACATGGATGGCAATGTGCACACTTACAAAGCACGATTGGTAGCAAAAGGTTATAGACAAGCTCATGGTATAGACTATGATGAAACCTTATCTCCAGTTGCAATGCTTAAGTGAATTAGAATTCTACTTGTCATTGCAGCATATTATGATTATGAAATATGGCAAATGGATGTTAAAACTGCTTTTCTTAATGGAAATCTACTGGAGGATGTGTATATGACACAACCTGAAGGTTTTATTCATCCTTTGAATTCTAGTAAAGTGTGTAAACTTCAAAGATCCATTTATGGCTTGAAGCAATCATCTCGAAGTTAGAATCTTCGTTTTGATGAAGCAATTAAAGAATTCAATTCATCAAGAATGATGATGAACCTTGTGTGTACGAAAGGGTTACAGAAAATACAGTAGTCTTCTTAGTACTTTATGTCGATGACATCTTGTTAATTGGGAATGACATCCCCACTTTGCAAAGTGTAAAAACTTGGTTGGGGAAGTGTTTTTCAATGAAATATTTAGGCGAAGTAGCCTATATTCTAGGCATTAGGATCTATCGAGATATATCTAAAAACCTAATTGGCCTAAGTCAGAGTGGATATATTGACAAGGTACTGAAAAGGTTCAGTATGCAAGATTCTAAGAGAGGATTCTTGCCAATGTCACATGGCGTTAAACTCAGTAAGTCTCAAAGTCCTACCACAAGGGAGGATACAGAACGCATGAGTAAGATTCCTTACGCTTCCGCAATTGGATCTATCATGTACGCCATGTTATGCACTCGTCCAGATGTCTCGTATGCATTAAGCATGACTAGCAGATTCCAGTCATATCCTGGTGAACCGCATTGGACTGCAGTAAAAAACATTCTCAAGTACTTAAGAAGGACTAAAGAGATGTTTTTGATCTACGGAGGTCAGGAAGGAGAGCTTGTTGTAAATGGTTACACGGATGCTAGCTTTCAGACTGATGTATGATTTTAGATCGCAATTCTGGATTTGTGTTTTGTTTGAATGGAGGTGCTGTGAGCTGGAAGAGTTTAAAGCAAGATACCGTGGCCGATTCTACTACAGAGGCTGAGTATGTGGCTACTTCTGATGTAGCCAAGGAGGCAGTTTGGATCAGAAAGTTCATCACAGAACTAGGTGTAATTCCAAGCATTGTGAACCCAGTGGACCAATATTGTGATAATACAGGAGCCATTGCACAAGCTAAGGAACCTAGATCTCATCAACGATCCAAACATATTCTCAGGCGTTTCCATCTCATTCGAGAAATTATTGAGCGTGGAGATGTTACAATTTACAAAGTAGACACCAATTACGATATCGCAGATCCATTGACAAAGCCACTCCCACAACTTAAGCATGAGAGTCATACTAGGTCAATGGGTTTGAGAGTCATGTCAAATTGGTGGTAGGGCAAGTGGGAGATTGTTAGTATATGCCCTAAGACCAATTGACTCACATTTATGATTTATGAAGCATGTACTTTTGAATTGTATTTTATGCTCTTGGTCATCAAGTATGTGACTTGATAGTAAAACCCTTATAGCTAATAAAGTACAATTCTTATTTTTCCCTAGTTTATTACATCTTCTAAACTAGTGTGAAGTTGATTGATGGTCAAGTTTTAGTAATCATGAATATGAGATATAAAATCAATTTATAAATACATATTGAGAATATTGTATTGGACATGACCGAAAGTGAAGAAATATTGCATGGGTTTAAGTTATAGGTATTTCTTCTCAGTTTTATATTTGGTGTCCTTTGGCCTAATGTTTCTAATGTTTCTTGCATGGGGAGAAAATATGTTTTGACATAGTCAAACATAACTTTTAATTAGGTGATTATTATGACTATTGGTTGGCTTCCTTTCATGTCATGGCTTGAATATTGGAGATAGTGAAAGGGATTTGTCCCTCTCTTTTTAAAGAGAGATATCCATGGGCCCCTTGATAAGGAAGACTGGAAAATATGCATGGCCATGCTCAAATAAGTATTAATAAGGTGTTATTAATATTATTTGTTAGAACAGTCTGCCTGGTGATCAAGTAAACGGTTAATTAAGTTTTATAAGGATGACTTGGTCCATGCCTTATACTTAATTAGGATATCGTGTGACAAAAGGACTAAATATTAAATCTGATGCTAGGTTATTATTGCATTTACTTAACTTGGGTAAGCATAATGTCTTGTTAGAGGCTGCTTATGTTTTGTGAAGAAATGTCTAGGACATTTTTCATTCACTGCCAACGTTAATTGAACCTACAGGGTCACACGCAAAGACGATCTTGTGAGCATAATGTCCACGTTCCATGGATCTAGATTGTGTCGCGATTCGTTGAACGTATACAAAAGGGGAATTAGATTCCATATTGTATTTTCTGGTAAGTTAATAAGTAATTAATTTTATTTAATCGAATAGATGAAATTAATTACTTAACATTAATCATCCAACCGTTGGATGATTATAGGAATAGACGGACGAGATTAAACTGTCATTAGATGATAGTTAGGGTTTTGATGTTGACAGCTGTATAAGGTTATGTTAACTTTTTCTAGGCTGTTGTCCTTCATCTGATTAAAGAAAAACAAAACCCTAAACCCTAGAACGGCGATATAGTATCTAGCCTCCTCATTCCGAAATACGACCGATTACCAGATATTCAGGATCAGTTCTGAACAGTTTTCAGAACACAGAAGGGGCTAGCATCCCGATCACTTGCAGAGGAGTTCGTCGCGTGGATACCAGTAGAGGGCGAAGCGTAAAAAGTAGTGTCTCCACACCGAACAATCAAAACATTGAGGTAATTTCTATCCAATCAGTTTTTCTAGTATGTGCAGATCCTGTTGGTGGATTTCCGTAGTTTTATTTTATTTTGTTTTTGCCTACGGGTTCCAATAGAGATGGCATAGAATCCAAGTGCTTACTCTTTTGAACTCTTAACCTTTAAGGAATCCCCTGTGAATGAATTTGCTACCATTTTATTCGATACAGTTAGCTCAAAGGCAGTGATTAGTGGAGGAAGAATCAGCTCTTGGTAGTTTAGGCATTAGGAAAAGGCCACTTCCCTATCCTTTTCTTGACATGCAATTCTCTTAGGCGCAGAACGTATACATCATCCAATCCCCACAAAGAGCATAGTTACTCATGTCGGTCTATCTCAGTAGCAGAGAATAGACTGAGTAATATGGATTCCAAAGAACGATTGAGGGGGTAATGATTCTGATCAATCGTACTGGTGATTAGACAAGAAGAATTGGATTAAGCTTCTCTTCTGAGTGAGTTGGTCGCTGAATAGAAGGATAGAAAATGTGAGAGAAGTGCCCTATCTAAGATGTCGTCCACCGGAAGCAACCTTGAGTCCCACTGAACTCGCTTAAGCGAACAACTTAAAGCTATTACAACTAAAAATTGACGAGTCAACAGCCCCTTTCTCTCGACCAAGTGTTGTGCAAATCTGTGTTGAAATAGATGTTTGTCAAGATCTGCCTCGTAGAATATGGCTAGTCAAAGCTGAATCGAGAGAACCTGCTCTAGCAAAACTAGATGATGATCTTCAACAAAAAAGTGCTAAAATAAAATGAGGTAGAAATGAAATTGACGATGTTTCTAGCCCTTGAAAGAGGATTTAAGTTTCTTAAATTGGGAGCTCTAAGAAACCCTTGTTTCCAGGTCAGTTTCATAGCCTGTGCTTTAGATGGGGATATATCCCAACTCCTAACTTCCTAACCACTCAAAGCGGACAGAGGAGATAGCTATTACTGGAAATCTCCACCTCTGTGGTTACCTTCTTCACTTGAAGATCTTTCTTAACCTGTGCAAGGATATGGCGAAGAAAATCAACCCACTCGCCCTTGTGGTAGAACATCAAACGTTGTGGCAATCCAAACCTTAACAAATTCAAATGGTATCTTCGTAATAGCTCTCTCGCATGAATAGTGCAATCATCAAAATAGCTTCCTGATTTATCCAATTTCCTCTGCTTGCCAAGCTTGTGGATTGGAGAATTCATGGAGGGAAATGGTGACACCACATCAGCAGCCCCTGTAAAAGATGTATCGCTCTGAGTGGCCCGCTTCCTCTTTAAATCGAGGATAACACGGTGCCCATTATACCTTTGCGAATTTCATTTTCATGTCTACCCACAGGATCAATCCCTATCCATAGAATTAAAGCCAAAAGTGAAAGTATAATAATTATATGCAACCCAGTCTTTCTTATTTCTCAGAGAAAGCGCGACTCCTATAAATGATTGAAAGAATTACATAAATAGAGTGGAAATCCTTCGTATATTAGGAACCAACCCGTATAATAGTCCAGTAGTGGGTGAGTAGAGTTTGTGCTTTGGTGGGCACCAGGCACACAGCCAAAAGTAGCTCCATCAACACAGTTCTAGGCGCACACAAGCATCTCAGGAAGAGCAAAACTCTAACTAACGAAGCGAGGCGATCAGCTCAATTGAAAGAGAGGGCGAGGTGGGCATATAATTCTTCGATTTCATTTCTTACCTCTTGCACTGCGTGATAACTAATTGAATTTATTGATCGGTGGATTTGGAGTAGTTCAAATCACCGAGTAAATACAGTCGTTAGGCTGCCATTTCCCTAGAAGGCAATGAAGATTGTTTAAGCCAAAAGGGATGCTAAGTAGAGATGGCAGTGGTGCCTCCTTCCTTGATAAGGTCTTTCCTTTTACCTTTAACTTTTTACATAATTAGAAGTGAAAGAAGGGGGGTTGGTGTTCAGTGACAATGGCCTTAAATGAGATGCGATTGGAAGCGAGACTGCAGTCCTTCTATGTTGTTCTTGTTCAAATCTAATGAAGTTTAACTGGATGAAAAAGATTCATTTTGAAATAACGCGCATTTATGATTCCAGTCAAGAAGACTAGTTACAGAAAGAATAATGAAGTCAGTGAATTTTTTCCTATGCTTTATGTTGGAAAACAACCAACAAAAGTGTTTTTATCATTAGTTCTTGAAGAGTCTCTCTCTCTTTTTTTGGGGGGGAGCAAATAAAGAAAATGAACCACCAGAGCAAATGAAATCACAAGTTAATTCATCTAATAAGAAAATTTATTCGAATCAAGAAATAATTCAACTATTTGATAAAATAAAAAGTCATTTTATGACTAAAGAAAATGAAAACTAGAGAAAAGCATTCATCCAATTAACTGATATGTGTTGTAATCATCTAATCAGACATGATAATAGAATTTGTTTTTTTTGCCCGTTATCTTCTCATCTTCCTATTTATAAGCCACAGCTCACTTCGACGTTTCCAATTTTCCATAGAATCTCCGAAGCTTTCCTAGTCACTATAGTTTTGTTTTTTTTTATCTTCTTTGTCTGAAAATAGGTTTTATTTGTTTCACCTATGAGAATTTCTACCAATTCTTCTTTTATTCATCAAAGCTCATCCTAATCGCCGTCGAGATTACTGCCTTAGCCCTGTCCTATCATCTGTATAATGCAGTTCGTCATTTATTGGCGAATTTTTTGAGATTTTTTCTTTCGAAAAAAAAGATTGAAATGAATGTTCAAAATTTCACCTATACCTTTGAGATTTAAAAAAAAAAAAAATTTGATTATGAAATGTTTATTATGATAGCTCTCTTCTTTAAAGCTTATGCTGTAGAAGCTAACATCAGGCTATTGGCCTTTTATCTAAATCTTCCCGACCGGAAGGGATTCGATTTGTTTGGGATGAACTTGCAAAGACTTGACCCGCGTCCTTTATAAGACTCGACTTTCTCGGTGGAACTGAAAAAAAGTTTGAGTTCTTTTGGCTTACTTTTAGCCACGCGGGGCGGCTATTCGCATTTGTCCCCAAGTGATGTCCATTTTTTGGAATGGGTATACTCGAGAGAAAAGGTTTGGAATTCGACCTCCCCTTATACGCGGAGTCATGAAACTCCTTTTTTGTTTAGGATCCCCTTTCTACATTCAATTATTTATTGAGCCTGGTGTGGAATCACCTTCATTACACATTAATTCTTGGTCTGGCTGCTGGTCTAGCGAGCCTTCCTAGCCGCCTAGAGTGCAGCCTTCCTGCTAAAGACCATAACGTAAGTAACTCAGTGCTCCATACGGGGGAAATGAAAGCAGAATTCTTTCGGATCCTCCCACATGTTCAATCCTTTTTTAGCTGTTTCCCAAAGATCTTTATCATTAATGCAATCTTCATTTTGCTCATTCATGGAGTTGTATTTAGTACATCTAAGAAATATGATTATCCACCGTTAGTCAGTAATGTGAGTTGGCTTGGATTACTTAGTGTTGCACGCCTCGGAGGGCAGCGCACTTTGGGATGTAGAGGAGCTATTATTGTCCAGCTCCCTAACCTAATGCGGCACTAGGTTTGGACTGCAGGGAACCGTAGCATGGGGGGATGTCTAATTCTTTTGCCGCCGCAAGGCTGGCTAATCGTACGCAACAGGCTCGAAGACCCCTGGTTCTGGAAGGCACATGAGTTTGAATGCTATGTTGAATGTGCAACTGACATTACACTATGTAGGTACCTGTGCAGGTGAGGCATCGGTCGGTCCTAGTAACGGTGGCAATGGCGCGAGGAGTTAACGACCGGACGTGCTGCAATCTAGGGATCACTAGGCAGCTTTTTCACTCTATAGGGATCAGGGGGTGTAGCACAATTCTTCTTGGAGGAGGGTTGTTTGCCCTTTGACTGATCCTGCCATAATTTACTCCTACCTATAGTACCGGCAACCGAAGTCAAGCATAAATAGGACGATCTTAATGTGTGAATAGCCGGGAGGAAAGAAATGGCGGTAGATGATAATGAGAAAGGCGCCGCGTCTAGATGGGCGGGCGGAATTGATGAGCGAAAGGTGTCATGCCATGGAGTGGGGAATATCTTGAGTCTCATGTAAGACAACTAAATGCACCTCGAGGTGCTATCGAGGAATGGAGGGATCTTCTCGAGAGCACCAGGATAGGTAATTAGAGATAGAGCTAGCCTCTTTGTTATGGGGAATCAAGGCTCCGGGCCGAATAGAGGTTACCTACAGCTTTCTCCGGCGTATTAGCTTAGCTACGCTTACGCTTAATAGGCAGGTTTGGCTTCCTCTCTGGCAGCCACTTTCCTTACCTTGCCCCCGCTACACTCTTACTCCAAGCTATGCCTGCTGAGCAAGATGAATTTTGATTTCCTCTTCTGTAGACGTATCGGAGTATGACGCGAGACGGGAAGAGAAACACTTTTTTCTCTGGCGACCTTTCTCTCGTAAAGCAAAAGACTCCACAAGACAAGGTCATTAAGGATGTTGGAAAGGGGACATGATCAATAGAAGCTGGCAAAATTTGGGCTGGGATATTGGCGCCCATTCTTAATCAATCCTGAAAGGGTAAGGGTTCGCTTATGTTGGAGGGAGCATCCCCACTTAGTGATCGGTCTGCTAGTTTACGTAAATTCGAAGAAGTTATCACGGACGAGCCACATGCGGGAAAACTTGCACGTATGGTTCTGGCCGGGCTTTCCTGAGGTATCTAATAACCTTGCTTCTGCTTGCCGTTGGTGCACCTCTCCTAACTATTGCCCATTTATTCCGGAATTATCTTTTTAGGAGGGACATTTTACATATTTCTGCCAAATCCTTCTATTATTAAGTACGGCTGGTACCATTTCGATGTGTTTCGATTCTTCCGAACAAGAGAGATTTGATGCTTTTGAATTCATTATATTAATTCCACTTCCTACTCGTAGTATGCTCTTTATGATCTCAGCTTATGATTCAATTGCCATATATTTAGCTATTGAGGCTCAAAGTTTATGTTTTTATGTGATCGCAGCATAAAAAAGAAAGTCTGAATTTTCCACGGAAGCCGACTCGAAATATTTGATCTTAGGTGCATTCTCCTCTGGAATATTATTGTTCCTAGGATATCCTCGGGGTTAACAATAGGGGTAGTGGCTCTCTGTTCCTAGGATATCCTAAGAGAAATTCCTTTAATATCTTATTGAAGATTCTATTGAAAAGTTCATTACCCCTTCCTTTCCTCAATAGAGACTCTTGCTTCTGAAGAGTTTCACCTAATCTTGAGATACAGAGATGGAGGATCGATAGATTTCTTTCTTTCGATTAGTTTATGCGGATCATCCTCTCGAGGCAAGCCTTCCTAACACAATAGATTTGAAATGGAAATCTAGCTCAAATCTAGGGCGATAGGAAAACCTTCTCTTTCTCCCCCAACGAGTGGATTATAAGGCACGACTGGCATGGTACGAGAAGGATCAATCCTATCAAAAGAGCTGGCCTGAGCTATTTTTATTAATCTTCTTGTAAAAGTAATGACGTAGAATTAAGTGAATTGTACATCTACCTTTTTTTTGTGTCTTAAACCTAGCCTTTTCTGGCTAGTACGCGGAAGAAGAGCTTCCTTATTAGAAGCTAGAAAAAAAAAAGAGTCTTAGCTAACCATCCAAAGCTTTCTCTTTCTCTCCTTTGGTGTGAAGCTATCGATCTCGTGCTTCTATTTCCCCAGCTTCGTCAGCCATTTGCAATGGTTTTAGATTCTATTAGCATTATATATATTTAGATTCTATTCTTTTTTTATTCGGTTCGTAACTGCCCGCATCGGATTTCCAGCGTATCGTGCCTCAACCAAGTGCTTTTGAAGCCTTCTACTGGCTGAGGAGTTTGAGATTTCATTTAGGCTCAAGCACTGAAGGTCTTGTTTTTTCACTAAGATCTGACTCAACATTGGCTATTGTAATTGAAGAGCGGGACCGACCGAAGGAAAGCAGAGGTCTCATTCGTTTTGTGTTCACTTATCGAAAAAAAGAAAGGTCATATTCAAGCACAGGATGATCCGTTGGTGGTTTCCATAAAACTCTTCCTTACTCATTTAGGGCTTCCTTTGATGGACACAGGTTCTGCAAAGGAACCGAATGTAGTTCATTCAAGGCTGAAGACAGAATTAATGGGAAATGACAATATCGAAAGCAAGTTGTCTTTACATTTACAAAAATCATATAGGATTGAACTATCCTAGTGAGTTTAACCTTCTTCCCTTGATTCATTCCTTCCTTCAGGCCAGGTATGAAGTGACTGGTTTGATAGGACCAGGAGCTAGCTATCGAATAAGGGATAAGAATGTGATTTTATTTAGCTAGAAGGCCAATATCCATCATTATCCTAAAGAATCACACTTCTGCTCTTTCAAAGGCGAGTTTGAAGATAAAGTACACCTTTGCTCGACTCCTTCCTTCAAGAGGCAGGCCCCTTCTTTGGCCGATGAATCGATGTACCTCCCTTTAGGCTTGTAAATTGTAAATGAGAAAGCGCAACTTCGGCATCTGATGATGGGGAGTGAGAGAATGAAGGTGTAAACTGACTGGTGAAAGAAGGATCTATTTCTAAAACCTATAAAACACTGAACTTTTAGACACTTGGGGCGCCTATCACCAAGGAGTCATCTTCACGAACCAGCCCTCACATAGAAGTAAGAAGTCCGGAGATTAAGAGAGTAAAGCCCTGGGCAAGAATCAACCAAATAGGTAGAGTCCTGATAGACTGGGAAGGTAGTTGTTCCACTCCTCTTTCTCGATACTTTGAATAAGGTTCGGAGCGAGAAGGAGATAGAAGAAGGGATGTGACTAATGCTCTTCTAAAGAACTGAATGAGACGAGTAAAGAGTTATAGATTCGGGATGGGAATGGAAAATTCCTTTTCCCCCTTAGAGCACATCCTTACCTATACCTACATTGAACTAGATATTAAAAGCATCTAGTTGCATATGAATACTAACTGAAAGTTAGATCAAGTATATCCTACTGAGCTCACGAGATGAAGGGCAATTCTTTCTTTTAGGAAGGATTCGATCCTATCCCACCCAACATCTTCAAGGATTAAACGTAGTAATTCATCTCTAGTTTAGGCTTCCTTTGCACAGTCTACACATGGCTCCAGGCCTCATAAAAGCGAAAATTCATTCCTCTCTTGTCAGAATGGGAGCAGCTATTTCACTAGCATCTACTTGGACTGCTTTCGTATGATGAGTGCGCATCACTCGCCTTGGCTTGGCTCTCCCTAGTTCTCCTTCCCTGCTTGACTTGCTTTCAGGATTAAGGCTGTCCACACTCTTTATTGCACTCCAAAATTCGAAATGATTGAACCACTGCACTATCTTAATCAAGCCTGGGCATTCTCATAAGCTGATAGACTAGACTGACTTATAACGAACTGGACTTAGCTGAACACCAAGCCGAGATCCATGAAAGATGGGTGGAATCAAATGGATCATTCCATGAACTTATTGGACTGACCTTGCGAGGTTCCTGATTAGATAGATCACCTTCAATCGGAAAACTCAGTTGTCTCGTCCACATTCCTTCCCTGTCTTTCCCCAGGTATGTCCATTCAGGCATAGAACTGGAGTTCTCTACCAGGTTGATTGAGTGCGAGGCTGAAGAGTGATATAAGCGAGTACCTAGAGCTATCGCGTCCTTTCTTCAAATATATCCAAAAGGGAAGCAACTGAGCTTGATAGCTGCCATCTCCGCATCTCCGATAACAATATCGGAACCCAAAGTAGCATAGCATATGTAGTAAACCCGGATCCACTAACTCGGTACTCAAGCACACGGTATTGTGGTGTGCTAGAGTGAATAATGTCCAAGAACTATAGAAAGCAAGTGGTTGTCTCATGCCGAATACCACCAAACAATAACCTTCTCGACGATGGGCACATATTGGCTACAAGCCCAGAGCCCACCCAAGCAGCTGCAAGAGTGGAGCCGAATACACCCATGTTAATCTTTCCAAGAAGGAGGGATGGAAAATGTTTGAGTGAAGGCAGCATAAGTACATTCTTTTTCATTTTAATCCTTTATATCGTTGTCTTATAACAGAAAGATGAGGTTGGGATATAAAGATATCCCCATATGGACTTATTTAGAATAAGAATGGCACGGATCTAACTATAGAGTCTATCGCCGAATACTGACTATCGAGCTTAGTTCTGATCTCGAAAACCGTTAATAGATTGAGTGAATGGAATGTTCTAATAAAGGAGTGAAGGTTCGAACGAAGTGCTTGGCGTAAATACTGATTACGAAACGTGTCCTACTGTCATAAGATAAACCTATTTTCCGCTTTGATGTACCATTTTGTGGTCCATTCGCTCGGTAGAACAAACAATGCTTTATCGAAATCCTGCCCTAGAGTCTGCGCTTAAGGAAACTCAAGAAAGACCACCCCTTATGCGATGTAGTATACTTAACTTGCCACAAAGAAAATCTCACTAAATAATCTAAGTAGAAAAGCAAGAGATGGAAGGCCCCCTCGACTATAGAATAGAAAATTTGGTTGGTATATAGATAGAAAGCCCAACTATTCAATAGAGCATAATTGTCTCATCCCAAAGAAAATATGCGAGCCGGAAGGATGACGAGAGATGATCCCTCGGAGGAGGTGCGGCACTAATTAAACTAAAGGGGAGAGCCTTGTGGATGAATTAAACCTACACTGCAATTACCACTCATTAGGCCTCCATAGTCGTGAATCTATTATGCTTTCACGACCTAGGCTTTCGCGTGGGCTACTTAGAAAGCTTTCTTAACCTTATCAACAGAAAGGACTAGTATCTCTTATAGAAAAAGTAATGATTTTTCCTCTAGTATCTGGCTATCTCAAAAGAGTCCAAAGAAGGATCTCCTCTTCCCGCAACCCATAGCCCCAAGTCGTACTACCAACCCCTATTGATAAGTTTTTCCTCCTTCTCAAGCGAGATAGATTAAAGATAAATGGCTAAGCAACAGAGGGGGGAAAGGAAGGGGGCGTAGCGGTAAGATCAATGTATAGTATGGCATCAGTGTTATCTCTTGCCAACTTCCATCTCAAACAGGGAGAGAGCTACGGATATCGATTTCTGAGGAATAAGTAGTTTCTTTTTTAGCGCCGGAGCAAGAGCTTCGCTTTGTCACTATTTGAAAAGGAACTGTCGAAATAATATAATTTTTTTAGTCTAAACGAACCAGAACCACCAAAATCAGACCTGTTGATGTGCCGTCCTCATGTAGTGGTGCCCGTGGTTGCGGTATGATCGGCTATACCGCCCGTATGCGTGAATCTCTATGTCTTTACTATATTTACGACTCCACTTGGGCTTGTGATCATTATGCTCTAGTTTACTCTGTCAAGAGGTTCACCATTACGAAGTATGGAAAGAGAGTCCACTGCGCATTTATCGAACAAGGCTTCTTCTCGTCACAATCGTTCAATCAAATTCCATCAAACCCAGCTTTTTGACCAAGTAAAGCAAGGCTTTGTGATCCATGACTAAGAGAATTTCGTTCCCAAGCAAGAGAGGAACGACACGATAAGGGGACTTACCAACCAGCGACCTCAAAAATCCAATCTATAGTGGCCCAACCAGGATTCACACCTTCTCTATCTTATGTTTAAACTCCAATCAACAACTAACTTGTCTCTAATGGCTTTAACTAATCCTTTCATATGTCCCGTCTATAAGAATTATCCTAAGAATAGACATACACCAGTCATAAGAAACAAGCAACAAAGCTTACAACAAAGCAAAAGGGCATTTTGCGTCTTGCCTTGCTTGCACCCTCTATTTTAAAAGCCAACCTTCCTGGTAGAAAGATAGCATCTGTTCATCATCTGTAGTAGACACAGACATAGGACCAATAGGTTGTCGACATTTGGAATAACCAAATATCAACAGCTCGTGGAGAACCCATGCATAGCAATATCGTGAACTTGTATACTTTCGTATAAATTTACCAGCGAAACGACATGTAGACATGTAGTCAGGTCTTGTTAGAGCCTTTAGATAGAGGGGAAGAAAAATATGTGACTACCAAAGAATGAAAAGAAAGCCAACACATAGGTTGATGCCTCGTTTAGGCCTTTCAATGTTGACGATTCCCAGAATACTAATGTCACCTCCCTCGTGTATACAGTTGTCAACTACTTTCTTCCTCTTTCTTATTCGATAGCTACGAACCTCAATGAGACATCTATGAGTTTTATCGGCATCGCACCTTTAGACGTAAGACATAGAGGGCCGATGAAGTGGTAGCAAACTATTCGAGGAAAGGAGATTCATCACATCAACAGTGGGATATGAAAAAGCTTTATGATGCCCTTCCTTAAGCTGCTTCTCTTAAAAGAATTTATAACTTTTGTGAAAGATAAATTCTTAAACAAAGTAGTCTGGCTCAGCTTCATTCATCAACTACTAGGATTTAGCTACTTTGCTATGGTGACAGTTTAATTCATGTAGGAATAGAGAATACTATGTCTTAGAAGTAGACGTAATCAAGCAAATCAACTACTTCCTCGTTGGCGAATCTATAACATATGCCATACTTCTAGACCTGGGACCTTTTAGGAGATTGGCTTTGCTCAACTAGCCATTGTATTAGTAGCTGTTCTGAAAGAACCTCGCTAGGTAGTAGCTCTTTAACTACATGAGTCTTTGTTATGCCATTGGCCTTACCCTTACAGGTTGTTCATGAATGGGAATAGTAAGACCCTTTTGGAAGAGCTATTGGGTATGTCACACAGGTTAGTTACTTAAAAGTCCTTTTCCGGCTAGGAAGCATATGAGGATGCTGAAACCTACTGCTGTTACGAGTAGTGCGAGTTCCTCATCTCTTTGGTTAGCTCACAGTGTACTTCATAATATTAGAATGCCTAGGCTAATAAGCCGAGTTAGAAGCTTTGAAAGGCCAGTACCTGAGTTAGAAGAGTATGAGCGAAAGGCGAGACGAGTAAGGAGAGGTCTTAGCTGCTTATCTGGTCTTAGCCCCTAGAGAGTTTACAGTTTAGGAAAGGTATGGTTTAAATTCCAATTAAGAAAACCTACAGAAAAGACAATTAAAAGTCAATGACAAGGAAAGTAGCAAAAACGAACTACGGTGCAGAGTGAACACTTCGCGAACCATACTAAGTCGTGAGTAGTAGCTTAGCTAATACTGCAGTAAGGAATTGAAGTTAAGCGTTAAAGGGAAAGCTGAGTTATAACAGAAAGCAGGTTAAGCGTACCTATCTTGAATCGATCTATAACTTTTTCAATTTCTTTGCCAATTTCCTCACCGTTGTTTGATGACTTGATTTTTTTATTGTGGGGAACCATCTTCCGGAAGTCGTTCATGAGCTTCTGTTAATTTCGGTTTCTGTTTGGGAAACCAACCCTTGATTAACTACAAGAAAAAGGATCAAAACATCTTTCTATGTTCTTTGTATTTTTTCATGTATACATTTACAATGAAAGGTCAATGGCCGTTTTGTTTATATGAAACTTTCATTTGGGATCTTTGTCGAGCAACAACATCTTCTCTTTGACCGGCGCAGGAGACGATCTTCTTTCTTTGACTGGTTGCGGACCCCATACTGTCCTGAATAATAATAAATTATTTTTTTATTTCCATTTATTTAAGATTCAATCCCGCTATCCCTACGGTGGAACTAATTCCAAGGGAGGATTTTTTCACATCTGAGATTCCCACTAGGGCAAGGCTATGAGAGAGAAGGGAAGGCTCCATATTATATTATATATTCTATTATGAATATCCACCGAATCTCTTCTTTGAACGACTAGGACAAGGGGCGATTCCCACCTAACTTTTTCTCTTAGTTTGACAGGAATACCGCCCCCAAGCGAAATATATAATTGCGTATATAGAATAAAGAACTGAAGCATTCAGCCAAACATCCTATCTTCCGTACCAAGAAAGGGCTCTGTAAAATAAAAATCACCAAAGTGGCTAAATCCGTATAGGGTTTGAATAAGGACTAGGAAGAGAAGGGATAAAACCTAGGTCGCGTTGGACTGCCCTCTTTCCAAAAAGAATGAGAGCGCATGGTACCCGACTTGTTGAAAAGCCAGGTAGAACCCCCACTTTGCCAGCTCCTGATCGTGGAAGTACCAAAAAAAGAAAACGAATGCAATTTGGGATCTAGCCAGGTAAGGGTGTGAAGTCACTTTAAGATAATAACTGATGGGGGTGCTCAGCTCTTGAACTATAGTTGATATGTCTGCATCGTGTAGGAAACAATTTTCTCCTTTTTTATATCATTCCCCAGAAAGAGGATTGGGACAAGTTATTGTGCACCGGGCGGGGAGAGAAATAGAACATGAAACCGTAAGCTCCCAAGCAGTGGGAGGAGCCTAGGGCTCTGACCACGTGCCTGTTGAAGAATCAGCGGATGAGTTCTGGTTGTTGGAATCCGTAGGCAAAAACAAAGTAAAATAAAACTACGGAAATCCACCAACAGGATCTGCACATACTAGAAAAACCGATTAGATAGAAATTACCTCAATGTTTTGATTGTTCGTTGTGGAGACGCTGCTTTGTATGCTTCGCCCTCTACTGGTATCCATGCGACGAACTCCTCTACAAGCGATCGGGATGCTAGCCCCTTCTGTGTTCTAAAACTGTTCAGAACCGATCCTGACTATCTGGTAATCAGTCGTATTTCGGAGAGAGGAGGCTAGATACTATATCGCCGTTCTAGGGTTTAGGGTTTTGTTTTTCTTTAATCACATAAAGGAAGGTTGCCAAGAAAAGGTTAACATAACCTTTTATAGCTATCAATATTAAAACCCTAACTGTCATCTAATGACAGTTTAATCTCGTCCGTCTATTCCTATAATCATCCAACGGTTGGATGAGTAATATTAACTAATTAATTTCATTTATTCGATTAAATAAAATTAATTACTTATTAACCTACCAGAAAATACAATATGGAATCTGATTCCCCTTTCGTATACGTTCAACGAATCTGGACACAATATAGATTCATTGAACGTGGACATTATGCTCACAAGATCATCCTTATAAAACTTAATTAACCATTTACTTGATCACCAGCCAGACTGTTCCAACAAATAATATTAATAACACCTTATTAATACTTATTTGAGCATGGCCATGCATATTTTCCAGTTTCCTTATCACGGGGCCCATGGATATCTCTCTAAAAAGAGAGGGACAGATCCCTTTCACTATCTCCAATATTCAAGCCATGATGAGAAAATAAGCCAACCAATAATCATAATGATCACCTAATTAAAAGTGATGTTTGACTATGTCAAAACATATTTTTCTCCCCATGCAAGAAACATTAGAAACATTAGGTCGAAGGACACCAAATATAAAACTGAGAAGAAATACTTATAACTTAAACTCATGCAATATTTCTTCTTCACTTTGGGTCATGTCCAATACAATATTCTCAATATGTATTTATGAATTGATTTTATATCTCATATTCATGATCAGTAAAACTTGACCATCAATCAACTTCACTCTAGTTTACAAGATGTAATAAACTAGGGACAAATAAGAATAGTATTTTATTACCTATAAGGGTTTTACTATCAAGTCACATATTCGATGACCAAGAGCATAAAATACAATTAAAAAATACATGCTTCATAAATCATAAATGTGAGTAAATTGGTCTTAGGGTATATACTAACACTGGTTAGTGGTGAAATGCCACTCGAACCCAGAGCTAGCTGGTTCTATCCGTCCCTGAGGATGCTTGACCTAAGAGAGAGATGAGAACGAAACTAAGAAAATAAGCAATTGGAGAAGAGAGGAGCAGTGCGAGTAGAGTAGGGGAGATAAATAAAAAAAAGACAGTAAGAAAAGGGGGAGGAGTTTGCAGACATTTTTGAAAGGTGCAATTCAGAAGTGACAAGATATGCTCTTCCTAATTTAATTCTTGGAGGAAGGGAGGTGGATATGGGCTTA
The DNA here is from genome assembly GCA_028651295.1 of Catharanthus roseus. Classification (NCBI taxonomy): domain Eukaryota; kingdom Viridiplantae; phylum Streptophyta; class Magnoliopsida; order Gentianales; family Apocynaceae; genus Catharanthus; species Catharanthus roseus. Next base: position 14,093,300 of record JAPQWS010000076.1, read on the forward strand.
TACAGCAAGTCAACTAGCTTCGTTTCCTTTTTTTAGGGCCACTAGCTCGAAGCAGAGGGTATTGCTTCTTGTTCAGCTACGACTCTTTATCAACGCCCGTACCTTGGTCTGGTCACGACTTTATTTGCACCTTTCGTCTGCTAACTTGATCTGTGACCTAAGACCCAAGCTATGAAACTTCCCGGTCTTTGTGCTCTTTGGTGATTCTTTTTATTACTCCTCTCTTATTGCCAACAGGGTAAGTCGCAAAAGACACGGCAAAAGGGCACTTTCTTTAACCAAAACCCCTTTCGGGTTATGACCCTATGCTGATAACAAGTCCTAAAGTTGCCTCTTAAACCTTCGTGCTTCATACTCATAGCGAAATGGTTCAATTTACTGCTCTTTATGAGTCCTAGATCTTTTTTTATTCCCAGTTTCGTCTCGTAAGAGAGGTCCTTCAAGCCTATCCGTTCCTCTCCTTTACAGTCGAGTGACGCCTTTTCCGTAACAACTCCGCTTTGGCTTCCTCTACCTTACTAGGGAGGGGCGCCTTTTGGGTTTCTAAATGATAGGTACTCTCCAGGGTAGAGTACCACTGTAAAGATGTAATGGGCTAGTTTGCTATCCTCCAATAGCACGGTTTCGGCAGACAGTAGGAGTTGAACTACCACTATTCGAACTTGCCCTATTGTAATTGTTCTTTCCCTGGGTGATGAATCTAACTCAACTCTTTCCCGCAAAAGACTTTACTTCCTACCTCAGTCTGTGATACAAGACCCTAGATCAAGAGAGCAAGATCTAGAGATTAGCTCCACCTCCTTAAGTCTCAAAAGAAGGAAAGCGGAACCATAATAGATTGTTTAAAGATAAAGAAAGAGAAGGGCATCTAGCTCTAGTGAAAATCTTTCCTTTAGTGAGAGTTCCCTGCCAGCCATAATACCTTGCGAAGCCCTAAGAGTTTTATTGGATAAAGTTTCCCTTCTTTCTTTGTGGTTTTCTTTGTTTTGCCTGCCTTTCTCGGGCCGAGGTATACCAACAATCTTGCCCTAGCTAGATTCTATTCAAAGACAGATGCTGCCCTCCTCACTGAATAAGCAAATAAAGTTCTAGTTGCTACTAATAAAAGAGTTTTTTAGCACCTTCCATTCCAACTCAAGGTGGGGATGATGTACTAGCTTTTACTAGCTTCGTAACCAACCTCTCTGGAGTTCTTTGGTTCTCACTCTTTTTCTTATTCTTTCTTTTTCTTTGCCTAGGGCTACACGACACTAAATTTCTTACTTGTATGGAGAGCTACACGGCCCAAGCTTTTAGATAAGCTAAAACAAGGGGTTTCGTCATCACAATTACCCGGTCTTTCCAGGAAAGAACTTCCTGTGGATTCCCTTTTTTAGGGTAACCCTAAAAAGATAATGTCATCCAAGCTTGGGTTTAGTCACGCTTTAGTGAAGGCTTTCTCGGTCTTTAATTGGGGGCTGTAGAACGAATGTGAAAGCAGGCGGTTCTAAACGATGAACTACTTTCTTCAGACTAAGGCATCGTACTCCCTTTCTTTCGAAAGTAATTAATTCATGCGAAACTATAGACGGATTTTCTTCGGTAAATGCTGCCTTTGACTTAAGCGGCCATCCGCTCCTTGTGATTGTGATGCTGGCTAGACCCTCATAGGTTCAATATTCCCCACTTTTGAAGGTAAATGTCGGATGCTTTTCCCTAACCTACCCTCTTTCTTGATTGCTTGAGAGCGAATCTCAGTGATGAACTGCTTGACTTCCCTTACACCGGTTGTTACTATCCTTGGTGTAAACCTGAATTAGCTCGTCGAAACACAGGCTCTATTCGCGGGTCCCTTGGGACTTTCCTTTTTATTATACTAGGTGCGTCTAACCTTTATTCATCCTTGGCTCTGAGCCTCTAAGCTTCTTTACAGATCCGGCATCCTCGTTACTTAATGGCTTCATCTATTCTTCTTGTACTGTTTACTGCTAACTCCATTCCTCTACGGAAAAACTCTTGTTTCATTCTCGGTTAGTTAGGGCTTTCTCTTTTGTTCGCTTTCGCTTCCTCACTTACTATTGAGTAAAGCGGTGCTGGGATAGGGTTTTAGAGCAACTTGGGTGAGGCATAGATTGCAAGTTTCCTTTAATCACGAAGTTGCACCTAAACTCGAAGCGTAGTTTGATCCTCCAATCATTGTAAGTTCTACTTAGAAGGTTTCATGGGGGTACATTTTGACTCGTCTAGAGCGAATATACCCCTGATGTATAAGGCAGTGTGGCACTTGCTGAATCATATAGAGTTTGTATAGCTAGACATCACGCACACAAAGACCTGAACATTGCGTTATACGGGGTGGTCAAAATAGAAAAAAGACGAGTTGCTAACATGAAAGGAGCCCATGTCTTAATGTCTTAATTAGGTAAGTTCGGAGTCAAGCTAAAGGATAGTGGGAAGGTGAGGGTCTTTTCGCTACGCACCTCTGTTTCAGGCCTTAGTCCGGCCTTTAGGTGATGGGTGTGCTTCGTCGTCTTCCGACTGACGGAACATATAACCGCCCTTGCTCGGTCAAAGTAATTCGTTTTCCTTCGATCTCAAAGCTCGACTCTTTGCCGTTAGATTTAAGTGGAGGTGTGTTTGTTTGGCCTTGTCCGTCGATTAGCCAAGTCATTCATTTTTATTCTATATGCTTTTGGCTTCCGGTTACCAGAAAAGGGACCATCGCCCAATTCTATTTCTTTCCGGGGGCAACTTCTAGGGTTTTACGGTTCATGGCCTGTGTTCACACTCACGCATCATATGCTGGTGTGGTATGCAGCATGGAGGATACGCCCTGGGGTGAAGTTCTTGGATTATGCTCTACTGGGCGATGACAATGTCATCGCGGATCCAGTAGTCGCGAAGTCATATCTTTAGGTTATGGAGGAGTGTGAGGTGACCATATCATAAGAAAACTCTATGATCTCTGACCGTGGATGCCTAGAGTTTGCTAAGCAGTTTCTAATCAAGAAAGGTCGGGTCAACATTAGTCTTGTATCAGTCCCGATGGTTAGGGCTCTAGTACATAGTCTTTCTCTTGCTCCTGCTATCCGGGGAGAAGACCCATTCTTTATAAGAGAATGGGAATGGACCGATACGCTCGTTTTGGACCGACAGATAGATAGAAAAGAGCAACTACAGTAGCGACAGATTCCTCTTCTCCCCTCTTCCATAATTAGGTGAAGACCAGGAAGGACGGAAACCCCAACGGGAAACCTTTCAGCACGCCACACGATTCTTTCGCGAAGCGCTCTCTCAGACGTTTCCACTCCTGCCCCCACAAGCAAGGAGGTTTCAAGATACCAGGCGACCAAGTGAAAGTGAACAGCCCCAAGAGGGATTATGATGCCCCTTATCTTTAGACACATCACTAAAAGGCACAGGAAGGGCGTAGTTAAGTAGTTCTAGTTAAGCTGTTCTCTTTCAATGGCTATCTTTAGGCGGGTCCTTATTTCCCCTATTCATAGCTTTTTCATGTTCTGTTTTGGCGTCTAATGCTTTATCTTCCCTCGTCAAGTCTTTGTCCTGCTCAGTGCTAGCTTTATCCTGGTCTAATGTATGCTTAGTTTGCTCTCTTTCTTTCATTATGCCATCAGGATGATCTATCTCTGTTGAGGATAGAGTATTATTCTTAGGATCTATGTTGATTTCATTGTCTATCTTTCTTTGCTCATGAGATAATTTTAGTTTGAGAATATGAGTTTCAACGAGAAGGGATTTAATCGTTTGTGTCTCAATGTAATTGAGTCGTGACAAATCTTTTACCTCGATTGGTTTTGTATCTACCCACAGATCGTCTTTAAATACCTCATCCCTCTTTGTCCCGAGCTTAATGCCAAGCCTGACCAATGTTTCCTTTCAGATGATATTCATATGATGCCAATCAATCCTGAAATAAGACACGATCTCCTCATTTAGTTTACGAGAAAGGTTTTTATATTATTCCTCAAACCATTCTGGGCTGATCTTGTTTTTTGCTGGTCCCTTGAATTTGAGTACACTAGAACCTTCAATTGTGCTGTATAATAGGCCTTCAGCGCTAAAAAGAGTTCTTTGATAATCTTGTCCTCTAGCGCAAACTTGCCCAAGACAGAAGGAGATACTATTTCTTCGGGTAGTGGATGAGCAAGCACAATAGAGTCTGTGTCTGTGTAGTAGCTATCTTCCCTTGAGGTATAAGGATACATATACATCCTAGCACTGGCAGTAATTGCAGCTGCTAGTTGGACTACAACATTCTTCATTGGGTTCCAGGAATCAAGGCTTGGCTCGTCATAGTAGAAAACGACATAGGTATTCTCATCAAGCAGTTCTCCAAATATGAAATCAGGTTTCCTCAACAAATACTTGTAGCGATTTTCGTCGTAGATCTTTGTTTTCGTGCTTTTAGGACTAATTCCGAATCTACCATATAGTGAATTCATAAGGATCTTTTACACAAAGGACATGGAATTATTACCTGATTTCTTAGCCTCTAGGAGGCTTTCAAAGAGTGAACTAACAAAGCTTTTAAAAGGACTTTCCTTTTTCTCAAAGAGGTAACCTGAGATTGGGATGACTGTGTAGCCTAGGTCTCTAGCATATTTGAACTCCTCGCTATAATACACTCCAACAAATTCCCCGGTAGGGAAGATTAGAGTCCCATCTTTCTGTCGAAAGGGCAGAAATGGTCTCTTGATAGTTGTTGGGCATTGCACATATGCTTCTATAAAACCAAAGAGGCTATTTAGGTCCATACCCCAAAGATTTTTATGCCATACGGGCCTACCCCCCGGCATTGGGTATTCCTTCATTATAAAGGGATATAGTGAGTTTACATCGTAGTAATAAAGATTTTCCCCATAAGGTATGTATACATCTGTATGACCCCCGTAGTACCCACGCCTTATGAAACTATCTTCATTCATGTTTGGGATGTAGATAGGCCAATTAGAAGCATCGTAGTACTTCATGCGAAAGATGGTTAGAGCCAGTGAGGAAACAGTTATCTTGCTTTCAATATCTACATTGTACACAGTCCAATAGATCTCTTGAGCCTTCTTCATTATACCACCTAATAGAAGGATATCTTGTCGAAGATAGTTTATCAACTCTGGCTTCTTAATTAGAAGATTGGAGAGCGTAATCTCCTCGTGGGGGATAGAGCCTTTCTGTCCTAGTTCTGGACATAGATTCCTTGCGAGGTCCTTAAGTTTACCCGGGAGTAGATTCAAGGAGTCTCTGAAGCAGAATAACAGTTTATTTCCAGAATAGAACTTTAACTCATAAAGCCGATTATTCCGCAGCAGTATTTTTCGACGGTAGTTCTTGTGGTGACATGCGATGTGCTTAAGTAAGATAATTCCATCAAATCGTGAGAAATTGTGGAAGTAAATAGTTAAAACGGATTTCTCTTTTCTAGCAATCGTTGAGATCCTGGTAACAAAGTCTTTTAGTAGCTTAGTACTCCTATCTTCAAAGTTCTTTAAGATAATTAAGTAGTCTTCACTAAAATAGGTTTCAATCAAAACTTCGTTGATTGCTTTTCCAGGACTAACCTTCAAGAGACCAGCTGCATAAGGAGTCTGGACATCATTATGTAGTATTATTTTGAGATCTGCAACCAGGAATGCTTTCGGCTCAGTCCTACTAGGTTTGATTGATGTGATATGGCTTGGAGGATACTTACATTTTTTATTTTCGAGAGCTAGCTTATGGGCCCCCTCCTAAAGCCGTGAGAGTTGGTCAGAAAAACGTTCTCATAGACTATATTGAGGAGTAAGGAAAGAAAGGGCTTCCAGTACAATAAGATCCTTCGGGATATTTTGTTGGTCCCATCAACCTACTAGAATAGGAAGGAATGAAGCCAATGCCTTTAATATGGTGAAAGAAGGTTTTTCTTTGCTTTGAGTGTTGTTCCCTTTGCTTAACCTTAAGTCGACCGCTCTAACTATAACAGCAGTAAAGTATACTTCCCACACATAGACAGATACAGATAAAACCACTTTACCTTACGGGGATCCAATTTATCCGCCAGGAGAGAATGCAAGTGATTTGCTCTTTACCTTCACTACAGCTGGGAGACGCAGGGAAACCAACTGTTATTGGACTTTTGTCTTGGTCTCTTATCTTTTAGTGCATGCTGGTCGGTTCGATACTATACTCCTTGCTTTCAGAGTTGGAAAGCAGAAGACAACGATAACACAGACTATGACCCTTCCTTACATAAACATTCATATTAGTACGCTTAATCTCTTCCTTTACTAGACTAGCAGAGATAGATGACTGACGGAGATCCGATAAAGTTCTTTTAGACAGTGGGGAAGACTATTTACCAATAACAGAAAACAGTGCGAGAGAGAAGAAGGAGCAAAGACAGACTTTCCACAGTAAGCGGAGATCCTTGTTATTGCTAGTAGGTAAGGGAAGAGCATAACCCTCCACAACAGTGGAAAGAAGAAGACTCTCGTTCGAAATAAAACACTAATGTGCCAAAGAAGAAGAAAGACGAAAGTACTATAGCTTCCTCCTTTCCTTATTGAAGGTTTGATTGATGTCGCTAGTTCAATCCGGAGAAGGAAAGGCTTACTTGACTTTCTGAAGGGACAGAGTGAGTATGAACCTTAAGCAGCGAGCGCACCTTTCTTTACTAGAATAGCAGCAAACGAAGTAAGAGCAACAGCCTATAGGGAACAAGGCTAGGGAAGTCACCTTAATAGGTCCCATCATAGTATTCAAGATTTCCGATCATAAAACCACCCCCGCCAAGGGATCGAGGTAGACTTAGGCCCTATTCATTCATCAATCTATCTTATGCTATATAGAGCATGGGCCACTCCCTTTCGGACCGGGGCTGACTCTCCCTTGTCGAATCTCTCTAAGTCCTGGTCCCTGCTTTGGTTTCATTCCACCCTCACCCGCTAACTTTTAGAAAGACAGTAACCCCATGCTTGACAGTCATATTCACGACTAAGGATCCATGTTTTTTAACAGAATTTCCCCTTCGCTGGGATTCACTACTTTACTTCTTTATATTATAAGATAGCACCAACCAAAGAAAGGAAAAAGGGTAAGGAAGATAACAGCGCCAGCCTCCCATCTCAGAAGGTCAGAAGGTGATTCCCTTGCTTGGCTACTTTAGTTTGACTACGCTATGAAAAGCATCTAAAAATAGAAATTCTTCTCCGTTTGGCATTAATACCTTCTTCTTTTATTTTTTGCCTTATTATGTCTTTTGAAGAGAATTCCTACTGCTAAGCCAAATTGCCTACCTTCAAGCTAGTCGAACTAGAGCCTATATGCCAATGAGAACCAGGAGAAGAAGGAAATGAAATTGGATTCCCATTCCCAAGGCCACATCTATACTATGCTATTCCTCGAATTTGATGCTTTCTTTCTCTTATAACGAAAAAACAATCGTTCTAGGTGTAAAGCAGCTCTATTCGAATAGTGGTAGAAAAGCTAGATGGAAAAAACAATAATGTGTACATCGCTCTTTCCTTTGTCCTTCCCCTGATTTTTGCCCTATTACTAGTGGTTAGCTCTTCCTGATAGGCTAAAAAGGATGAAAGCCTGGGTCAAGAAAGAGACCTTAAGATTAAGAAGTCAATTTACTCTCCCTTTTCATTTCCAATTCGTTCTACTTAACTTAGGTGGAGCAACCCGAACTCTCGATAGAATAGAAAAGAGGACCACAGGCACATGTGGATACCTCAACGAACTCATGTGGACACTCGTCTGCCCGAGGACAATCTCATATACACATAAAGATGTTGTTGACCCGTTTTTCTTTTCTTTGTTGATCCCTCTCAATGAAATTTGCCATGTTACACTAAGTTACTTACGGATGTATGCATGCGGTCCAGGAACACTTTGGGGTGAACACCTATCCGAACAAGTAGAGTCAATAGTTCAGCATTTAGGCTGTAACATTTAGCAACAATAAAATCTTTAACCCAACAAGTGCTCTCCGAACCAAGCTAGATAGCTTCTTATCACTAGGCTCACCAACCAACCTGGACTTTGATTCCTTATTATTCCTACCAGATATCAAAACAAACCATAAGGATAGTTTCCCGTCACAAGTTCCCCTATGACATAAGCACTCTTAGGTGGGTTGGGACATTCCATCAAATCTTTGAGAAGGGGCCCAATCTCCTATTTAATGGTCGGCGTGGCGATAGGCTTCGCTTCTACAACTACTACTGCCTTTCCAGCCGTTGAAAGACTGAGTGAGAACGGTAAGAGGTGCACAAACAATGTCGTTCTGCGGGGATGCGATTCGCCAAGCTGGGGCGAACAAAGCCGTCCAGCCCTACCGGATTAGGAATGTGAAGGCCTCTCCTTCGAAAGGAGACCAGGAAAGAAAGAGCTATGCTTTTTTCTCATTTTGTGTTTGAAGCGGGCCAAGTAGAGAATGAAATGCATAAAAGGAATAAGGGAAGGGTTCCATTTTTTGGTTTAAGGGCAGTTCGCCCTACCGAAAAAAGCTTTCGAGGCTTACACTTCCCCTATTACAAACGCTTTCAGTAGCGCCCTTAGAATCTAAGCCTTTTGAACCGCCAGTAATCGTAGCTGTGGCCATACCAACCCTTTCGTTCTTATCGCTCCAGATTCCGATCTATATGGCCTCCGAGCGGTACGAAGTAAACCTCTTCCGTAGAAGCAGGTAAGTAACCTAACCCTTAAGAATTTATTCAAGGGGGGCATCTATTAATGGAAAGATCTCCTTGTGTGGTGTGTTAAGGAATCCTAGAAAAGATCGATTGAGGCTCCTTCCATGGTCCCACGAAGATCTCTACATACTTGTCCAGTCCAGGACAAGTGAGATCTTCCGGTCTGCGTGAAGATAGAAGAGTCTGGTCCGGTCTGAATTCAGGCACGGCTTGCCCGCTTGCTGCTAGGCCTAGGCGCCAAGCGAAGGCGCCGCTATGCCCCTTAATGAATCGAATGGTCCTTCAACCTTCGTTTGATTCTTACGGTCGGCATAGATCTCATGAGACCCGCCCACTATTAATACGAAAAAAGCCCTGCCTTTTTCCTTCGCTACTAGGAAAGTAAGCAACTTCTATCAGCGCCGGACCTTGAGTCCAATTGATCTATCATGTGCAACGTCCATCAATGATGGTTCATTAATGTCCATTGTTTTAGACTCCTTCACCCTTTTCAACTACGAAAAAGATCGATCGAGGTCCGAAAGCCCCCAAAGAAGCACGGAAACAGAAGCCTTTCATTCATTCCCCATTCTCTCTTAAATAAATAAAGCTCGCCCTGGGCCGGTCGGCTGGGTCTTTCTTTATTATTCTGTTCCCGCCAGGAGAAAGACGTGGGAAGAGGTATGCCCAGTGCACGGCGGCTCTGTTGAGAGTTTGTCTCGATAGGGAATTGTAGGATTTTTTTCCCCTATTGTATTGAATCAATAAAAAAAGGAGGTCAATCTCCATTTGAATTATGTTAGGGGTTCTTTCACTTTTGTCAGATCTAGAGAGATACTACAAGTCCTCCGTCCCAGAATCTATCGCCGCGGCCATCTGGTTCACCGGTACTACTAAAAAGTCTCATGCTTACGTTACTATTACTGATGTTTAATTATCTTGGACCATGATGACCCCAGTCGTGCTTTTGGTTTCCATTCCCATGCTTTGCCATAAGAACTTGGAGTCTGTATCATGGTGAAGATAAGGTAAGGCTGTGATTCTTGCTCAAAAAACAGACCGAACGTGTTCGAGTTATTGGTTGGTCCGACCCGGCAGCATTCATAAGTCGCTCGTTCAACGGTCCCTCGGAGACAGGGTCGAGAAGTACCATGCATGGTTTTCTCCCGTCCTTTCTTTCTATAGGTCCCACCCAGCAAGATAGGGCGATGCCAAAAAAAAGGTAAGCGCCTTAGCGCGAGCCTTCTTTTTTTACTTTAGTAAAGTCAGCTCCCTAAAGACTAAAGAAATGGATAAAAAAAGGGGACTTCTGCAACGGGCTATGCCCCCCAAACCAACTAAGGGAAGTCGCATCTGTCCCATCACAAGCATCTACGATGTCATGATCACATTGGTTTACCCACATTTCTTTGGTAGTTTAACGGGCGGTCGCCCCTCCAACAAGAAAAGGTATAAATATGGAAACTTCTCTACCATTTGGATCGGAGAATTTATGGAGGAAATCGGGTTTTAAATTCCCACAAAACTGTACGATTATATAGCCAAAGGGAATAGGCCGCGCCTAAAATTATCGCAAGCACTGCTGATGTGGCTACTAAGCTATTTCTTTGGAAAGCTCCTACTAAGATGAGAAATTCCCCGATAAAGCTGCTAGTACCAGGTGAACTCATATTGGCTAAAGTGGAAGAGAAAAAAATAGTAGGGAGATTCGATATGGTGCTCACTGAACCTCCGTAATATCTAACAAGTCGAGTATTATGTCGGTCATATAGAACACTAACACAGAAAAAGGGCTGAAGAAACCAGTCCATGACTTGATATCGATAGAATGCTACCTCCAATTCCCTGTATGTTCGATAGAGCCAAAGGTTCCCTCCCCACTGATCGGAGTACACCGATTACCCCCCGAACCGTACAAGATAGTTACCACCTATCATACAGCTTGCTAACTTAACTTGTTTATTCTGGTCGTTCTGCTCTATTGATCGATGGTAGTATAAGAGATCTGTAATCCCTCTAAAATTTTGTACATAATGGTTCCTGCTTCCTACCCATAGTTAGCATTATCTCTCCGAGTCATACTTAAGTATCACATCGTAGACCCCCAACCCAAATCTATCTTCCTTATCAGTGAACCGGAACATAGTCCATAGGTACTCTTCGATGCAGCGGGGACGAGACGACGTGAGATACTATGATCACGTACAGAAGTGCTACCCTTCGTCTCGGAAATATGGAACCTCTCAATAGCTCCCATTCTTTTATGGGGTCCTATCGAGATAGGTAGGCCCAAGCCTTTCCCCTTCCCCATAATACCCTATTTCCTCCTATGGAAAGAGAAAGAAGAGAAGAAAGGAAAAATTTTTTTCTTTCATATGAACGGCCCCTATCTTGTATCGAAAGGTTTTTCGTGCTATATATCACATTGAGAAAGACCAACTTCCTATATACCATACTCTTTCCTTAGCAGCCTCGAAAGGGAGGTCCTCCTTATGATGCTACGGACGGCTGTCTGAAGTGCAAGGGGTAAACTCGGACTCGGATAGGATATGATAGGATTGTGCTTGCCGGGCCCTTCGGGTGTCATATTTTGGCTGAGTTTACCATAACTTCGGCCCCTATGTTAGGTGGCCATAATATTTTGTTATGCTTTACCATTGTTACGCCAAAAATCAAAGGTTTCACACGAGTTCCCGTTCTACAACGTGGTGCCAGGACTGCTAGGGGAGTGGTTCCAGGTGTAGATAGGGTTAAATCTGCAGGGGTCATGCAAATACATAGGCCCCTTCCCTTCTCTTTTGGATGAATGGAGTGGTTTAGAAGGCGCTTTCCAATCTACGGTCCCTTGAAGCGAAGGGTTAGGCAGATAGTATGGGCCCTCTGACTTCCAACTATGTGTTGTGCAGCTCCCGCGAAGCAAATGAAGGGAAGCTCGAAGAGCTTATAGGCGAGCTTACGCTTACTCTCAGCCACTTTGATTGGTAGGCGGGCGGGCTAAGCCTCCTACTTAAGATTCCTTTCATAAGGCTAATTTTATGTTGTCGTGACGCTTTGGTTAGGCTGACTACTATAAGGCTACTACTTCTAGCTTCTATAGTGGCCCTTCCATTTTGGTGTAGTTTTTGTTTGTATTGGTACTGAATGAACATATCAAACAAAGGCGAGTAGTATAAGACCTTCTCTGGCGTGGGAAAAGCAGCGAACTCTAGAAGCTAGAGCCTTTGTTCACCTTTGGACACGAACATTATTCCGTTCTCAGCGGAAACCCGCCTTAGAGATTGAACGGAAATAAGAAAAGTCGACCTTCAATCTAAGACGGGGCTCAGTGCTGATAGCTTGTAATGAACAACCCCCTTATGAAACCAATCGAAAGTAGCCTTTGGTACTTAAGTAGTTAAGGTTTGGAACCCTTGAAACTATGATATAAAGCCGTTTTCTTGTTGCCAAACCTTTCGCGAATCAAAATAGGTCGAGACTATTGTATTTTAGTCTGTCGGGAGAAGCTACCGCTTCGTAGACAGCTCTGCTTCCTCGTCTTGCTTCTGACAAAGCTTCTACTTCTACTTTGCTTGCTTCTCTCACGCTTACTTACGTGAAGGCTTAGAGTCTTTTTTACTAGGTCCAAAAGCTTTCCAAAAGATTTGGATAACAAGTTTTGAATTTTCATTTAATAAATCATCAATCTTATTTTTCAACTCCTTGTTTCTTTTGGAAATCTTTTTGAGCTCATCATACATTTCAATAAGCATAGAATTAAGATCATCATCATCATCGTCATCATCATCAATAAAACTAGGAAAGTTAGAAGGTGAAGATTGTATCTCACTTTCTAATGCCATGAAGCACAAGTTGGCTTTCCACCTCCACTCTCACTTGAGTCTTGATCCCAAGCTCTTATTAGGCCTTTACCTTTCTTCTTTTTCTTTGTTGCCTCAAGTTTTGCCTCTAATGCTCCTTTTTCCTTTTCTATAGGTTTTGGGCAATCGGCTACAAGATGATTAGTGCTATTGCATTCAAAGCACTTAACCTTGAAGAGTAAGGAACTTTGTCCTCCTTTCTTGAATGGAGGTTTCTTCCCTCTTTTGTTGAAACCTTTCTTGTAGAATTTTTGGAACTTTTGAACCACCAAAGCCATATCTTCATCTTCATCATTTTCATCCTCATTGTTGGATGAACTTACTTGCTCTTCCTCATTTACTTTGAGTACCACACTTTTTTTTCCTTTGTCTTCTTCCATTTCATTTAATCTCTTTATCTTCATCTCATAGGTAAGAAGGGATCCTATGAGCTCTTCAATTGGAAGAAGTCTCAAATCTTTGGATTCTTCTATGGCAAGAGTTTTTGGTTGCCATGCCTTTGGAAGTGCATCTAGAACTTTTCTATTTACCTCTCCCCTTGTGTATAAAGAGATCCCCTAGATATACAGATAGAATAGGATAGACAGACATTCTATTGATTCTTAGTTTTTGGGCTAAAAAAGCTCGTCGATGCAAATGAAGCATTCTTCTGGTCTCTTTTCAGCTCCCTGTCCTGAAACTGACCCACGGCACAGTGCCTATTCGCTTCGTGCGTGGGAAGGCAACGAAGTTCAGTTCATGAGATCGCAGCGGAGTGGTGGAGCCGCACACGAAGTTCCTTACCTTAGTTGGATCTCGCTGGTGTCACCTAAACGGTAGGTAGGCGGCAGATGTGTGACGTTTGGAGTTATCGTTCGTGCACCTGTCCCCAATGGAAGAATGAGTTTTATTTTCCCTGTAGATCATGGCCTTACAACTCGGTCCCCGATGGCCAGCAGGGGATTCAGTATAAAAACTCACGTTCGTTTGCGCTGTGCGTTCCCGCGGGACTGGACACATGTTAGCTGTAGGAAGTATGGTTCTGAAAGTGACTTTGGTTCACCAGTTCAGGCTCAACTCCTCGCTTTACATTAGCGGACTTGCAGGTCGGGCCGAGGCTCTGCGCTCTTTCTTTCTGTGTGGGACGATACCGGGGAGAGAAGGGAATGCATCAAGGCGGCGAACAAGACAAACTACATTTTGGTTTTTCCCTCCATGAGATGAGTTTAGTGCATTGGACCCATGGATAAGAGAACTGAGTTGGCCTAAAAAGACGTTTGGGCGCTCTACGTACGATGTAGACTCCATCAGATACATATCGATTTCTTTCTGATGGATCAAGAATAGATTGTTGTCTGATCAATAGATAGAAATAGGAGATTTCCCCTTATTCTTGATAGATTCCTTTTCTATCTCTTTTAATCTATCAGAACAGATCAGGCTATCTATCAATCGATTTGAAAATAGCACGTTCATATCGCTTTTCGTTCATTTCCACCACAAAAACATAGCCGCCATAAATAATATAATATAATAAGAAACTGACGAAGTAGCTAGAAGCACTCGCTTCACGCCCTCGAATTCTTGTTCACGAATGAATTGGGAAAGCCAACAGAAAGATTCGATTCTGACTTCGTAGAGCCAGTGCTGTTGTTGCCTGCACGTAGGATCGTCCCCCACTCCCGTCCCGAGGCGCTAAGGGGCTTTTTCTCTTGGAACAGACGGCAGTGTTTTGCTGACGCTTCGAATCAAGCTTTTATTGTGACATGCTATGTTTTCTCCCCCATTGCTAGTAGGTTGATGGGTCGCACGCCCGGCGCACATGTTTTGGCCTTGTGTGTGTCCAGTAACTAAAAATAGGTGACCTAACGGCCGCCACCCGACTAAACATACCAATAGTCACCAGATTCATATGAGACAACTGAGGAGTAAGCAATGATCTTCTTAAGATCGATCTGTCTTAAAGTGGTCGAGAAAGTATATATTATAGCAATCGCGCTTGAAGTATAAATAAAAGGAGTGGAACAAAGTGTCGCTTTGGGAAACATGGGTATTGAAAATCTTAAAAACCCGTAGGTTCCCAATTTTAGGAATTCCTGCCAAGATGACGGATCCTGCCGTAGGTGCCTCTACATGAGCTTCGGGTAACCAAATATGAACAGGTACCATAGGCACTTTGATGGCGAAAGAGGCGAAAGAAGCAATCCATAGAAAGATTTGGTGCCGCTCGCTAAATTCTGTGGTTAATGATATTTGTAAATTGGTTGTTCCTGTTTGGAGAAGAATCAACAGAATTGCTAATAGCATAAAAACAGATCCAAGTAAAGCATAAAGGAAAAACTGATATGCTGCCTTGATCTTTCTTTGTCTCGAACCCCATACCTCTATAATAATGGTAAGGTAAGGGATGGCCCCAAAGCGGAATTGACCAGTGGTGGTTGGTCGAAGCTCCAGTACGTAGCCACTACCTTCTCAGAGAACCGTACATGAGACTTCCGCCTCATACAACTCCGTCCCAAGCTTCAGTCGTCAGCCTTGGCATTAGACCACTATCTATGCATGTATTTTAAGCCTGGACTCTCGAATCTTTTGCTTCTCGGGTGGTGGCAAACAATGGTGCTTGCGTTGGGGAGATGCCCACCTGTAGGGCTCGGCCTGTTTCCCGCCCGAAAGAACCGCTCACTATCTAGCCAGACTAGTGGGGCCCTATCTGGAGATATATTGAAAACCATGCCTTTCGAACCGAACGTAACGCCCGTCTTCCAAATCAAAAGAAAAAGGGTTCGTTGGCAAAAAAGATGGAGTGCGGCCTATAGAGCACATGTAAGGCACGGTAAGGTTGCTCATGCAGCGGATCTCTCTATCTATAGATAGATTGAGAGGTGTGAAAGTAATAGGCTTTTATGGCCGCCCCCCGACTTACGGCCTTTATGCTACTACTACAATGATGTGAGCGGTTCAAATTGGTTTGATCTTCCCAATCATCCTGGCCGGAACTTGTACGCAGCACTTGTACGGAGGTAAAATTTTTAAATTATTTTCTTATTTAAATCTTATGGACAGAACCCTACCCTATTACCTTTTGAAGGGGCAAAAAAATGTCTCCATCTGCTGCCAACAGTCTTTCTTCGGAATTATACTAAACGGGTTAAGCCTCCCTCTCACTTCACTCGAGCTTCTTCTTCCCAACCCTCTCCCTATCGGTCGAGCTACTTCGTCCCTCCCTTTATTTTAGCAACTTATCCTAAGGTCTCCTCGCCAAGAACTCTCCGGCGATGACAGAGGAGGAAACTCGCCTGCTGTTGCTGGGCGGCATTTTTCTTTCACAATAAGACCTGGACAATTATCCCTACCCTCAGTAGTTTACGAGTTTACGTCTATCCCTGGTCGGGTACAGTTTCCTTTTGATTTATCCCTTGTAGCCGTTACCCGAATTCGCGCAAATGTATCCACACCCCCTAAACTGACTTGACGAGGAATCCATTCCCACGAACAAACACAACCCATACACACCTAGGAGCACCCCTTCCTGCATATCCATACAAGACCCGAGTAGGCGGGTCGGGGTCCTACAAGGTACCCACTGTGATGCCCCCAACCCTACCACTAGATCAACTGCGGCTGAGTAGGGCATCTGCGCGCCTCTCGGCACTAAATTATAAGTTCCACAATAGAACACAACCCTAGAACAACACTAACAAGTATACATACAGAGTACGCGAAAAACTTTAGTAAACTAGATACTACTAGTGCGCTCAGAACACAGGATCTTAAAAATAAAACAACTTCTCAATTTGATTTTATTATAAACACAAAAGTATCTTACATCAACAACTTACACGACAACATAAGAAGAAACTTTACAGAAGGTTCGATTCTAAAAAGATAAAACATAAACATATGCCCTTCTGGGGAGATTTGATCCAAAAACTCCTGGCCTAAAACTTCAGTGGCTTGCTGGGCCCCTGACCGTTCCGAGCTAATCTGAGAAGAAAACATGATATGGAAAAACGTGAGCGCGAACGCTCAGTGAGTCCACGTGTGTGTGTGCGGTAGTGATTTCTTTAAAACTATGACGACGCCGTTTCACAAAACAGTTCATGCAATGTTATAAAAAAAATATTTCTTTTATTATTTTAACAAAACTGATGCTTGAACCTACATGAGGGTTTCGAGCGCAGCTGGGAAGTCTGAGCGAATCAAGACACATCAGCGCAGCTTCTACACCCCAAATTTAAAAGAACATGTAATGCAACAGTGGGGCTCCACGGACAAAGTCCGGATCCCCAAAACGTGGCCATTGGAACCAAGTTCCGGCATCTCGTAGTCAATACCAGCCAAACACCATACGAGCGCTCGATTACAAACAACCGCACTCCTATATCACTGGTCAAAACAGGCTACAGACTCTTGGGGCACCTACCAAGTCTGCCCTGGGGCCAACCTCAGTTTCGAGCCCCTCCTGACTCTCCACTAGGCAACTGTCCCACCGCAGAGCATGATGCGATGTCCACGTAAATACCGATTGGGCCATGCCCTCAAGGTACTATATCCCTCTTCAAGTGGATCCACCCTCAGAGTCAAAAACCCGTCCACGTCATCAGAAGAGGCCCTAGTACAGGGGACTAGCCATGTTCAGTACAATCCGCGAACACGTACGTTCACTTGATTTTCACAAAACTTTAACCCTAGTCGGAATGAGGTTTTCATATGTATTTACAAATCAAAAGGCCAATTGCCCGGCCATAATAACAGATTCAAGTCATAAACATTTCAGAACACCAAAAATCCTCATCCGCCAGTCATCACATGCTTATGAAAATTTCACAATTATGCCAATGGTAGATCTATATTCATGCATGTCAAAACACGTAACTTTCAAGCTAGAACATTTTCCAACATATAAATATTTTCAAAAAAACCTGCGTACAACAAACGTCTTATTCAACACCGTAATAGTCTGTTTTAAAAGAACACCTATATGGAGCACCAGTCCTATGCATTTTTTTCTAGGAAACACGTAACACATTGTGAAGAACATCTCCAAAAACACGCTGAGAGATATCATTCCAAAAATAGCAATATTTTGTGATGGTTCGGAAAAAAAACATTTTTATACGTCTCGTAATCTATGAAATAACATAATAAAATGGAGTTTGTGGACTCACCTATATGCTAGGGAAGTGGCCTTTTCCTAATGCCTAAACTACCAAGAGTTGATTCTTCCTCCACTGATCACTACCTTTGAGCTAACTGTATCGGATAAAATGGTAGCAGATTCGTTCACAGGGGATTCCTTAAAGGTTAAGAGTTCGAAAGAGTAAACACTTGGATTCTATGCCATCTCTTCTACTATTGGACCTATTGTGGGCATCTATCTCATATCTGTCTTACCAATAGCTCTTTCTATTCCCACACCGCTTACCTGCCACTATCTTTACTACGTTCTAGCTATTGCATCGTTTGCCCCAATGATGGCCTTTCTAATCTCATCCGTATTCCGATCGCGTTTCATAAAGCAAGCACCACCTCTTTCTTTCCAGCCTTAGTAAAAAAAAAGGGGGTGGGACGCAGTTCTTAAATAGAAGAATGACGATAAAGAGGCTGCTAAAGTCAAATTCAAGAAAAAGAAAAGTAGAATTGGATTGACTGCTCCACCTCCATGATGCAATATCCTATTTTACTTTTATCACTCACAGAATCTTTGAAATTTGAACTTCTTCACCGGGCTTGTACCATGTCTCCCGAACAATCTCAGTACATATGGCGCAAGACGATTCCACATATCGAGGTCGGAATGGGATCGGGTGTTTTCACGTCTCACCGTAGTGCCCAGTTTGTCTTGATTTCCGATTTTAAAAAAAATGAATTGCTAGTCGTAGAATAATATTCCCGTCAGACTTTAACCTAACTAAAATAACAAAGGTTTGGAAATTTTGGCCCCCTTTCGCTCAAGTAAATTGACCTAAAAGTCAAAGGGGGTTTGATTTCGATTTTTCTCCCATTCATGTATCATAGATCGACAGGGAGATTTGAATTCCTTGTCCACTCTTTCCAGTATTTTCCGAAAAACAGTAATTAGGAATAGAGAAGGTCTGGTGCTAAGATTCTAAAAAATAATAATACGAAAATACTTAATACCTGGGTACCGATCAAATAGCCCTATTCCTTAAATAATATCGAGATGCTACGAAATGAGCTTAGGAGATATATATATACTTATATATATATACTCATAATAATTCTTTAAAAAGATCGAAAATCCTATACCCTTAAAATATATATATACTCTCCCAAGAAACCATAATTAACTTTATACTATATACTAAAAATCCATTTAAAAATATATAATCCTAAAATAAATAACTAACTTAAAATATATAATCTAACTAGAAATAAATCTCACTATATACTAAAGAAAACAAACAAACGATACACTTAAACTATATATATAGATATTATAATGAAATTACAAAGGAAAGAAAAAAATAAAAACATGCAAACTAACCTTTTAAGGAAGCTAATATGACTACCCTTTTTTATTCAAAAAAATGATACATATGCATGCATTTATATAGAGAACAAGGCGGCTAAGTGGGCAGAAAAAGAAGAAAGAAAAAAAAGACAGCAAATGGACGGGTGGCCCATGAGGTGGCCTCCCTTTCCTTAAGGGATAAGTTGTTGTTGTTGTTGTTTTTTTTTTTTTAATCCTTATATGAAAATGTCAAGTATTTAAATTTCTAAAATAAATACACTAGGTATTAAAAGTAAAATCCACTTAAAGGCACTTATAAACCTTAATAATAAAACCTTAATATAATAAAGTTTTATTCCTATTCCTAAATATCCCCAAAATACCACTAAGTGCCAAAAACACTATATCCCACCAATATAGATCAAAACTCTATTTTCATTACGTCCGTAATTTTAAAGTCATGCTAGGTGCTTACGGGGTAGGGCGTTACACCCACTACTCGGAGTACCCTCCCAAAAGGAAAAAGATGTGTCTATCAGGTTCGATTCTTCTTAGTTGGGTTGGGCGGGTTCGACCAGAAATGCTATGCTTACACACAAGACTACCCCTATTCCCGAAAGCTTTGTGGGGACTACTTTACGAGACCGCCCGTAGAGGGTTTACTGCACAAGGCCCCTGCAGAGGAAAAGCTCTATCCCAGTGAATATAAGATGCTCAGCTCCACACAACATGGGGATTAGCACACTTTTGGGAAGAACATAGAATAGTAGAGGATCCAGCATACAGAACGCGACAATCATTAGAAATTCACAAATTAGAGATGCTGTAATATACTCTTTCCCATAACTTCTCATACCAGACCAACCCACTAAAATGAAAATAGGGATTAGAAATGTGGTCAATATCACGGAGAATAAAGAGATACCATCTATACCCAAATAAAAATTTATATTTTCATAAGGAAGCCATCGAAGGCTTTCCCCAAATTGAGATTTGGTCGTAGAAGGATCGAATTGTATCCGAAGAACAGGGGGATACAAAAAAGTAATAAGAGAGACGCACAGACCAATCAATCGTATCGGTCGTATTCTTGAATTTGGAATGAAAAGAGGAGTAATGCTTCCTAGCACGGGACACAGAATAAGACCACTTAGAGCATAATAGCATTCACAAAAATGTTCTAACATAGAGTAGAATCAAACGTTGAAGAGATTAATTGATAACAGTAAAAAGATGGGTGCTTAAGTCCAATACAATAGGGTTCTATCAGTGCAAGTTAGCTGAACACCGTGATTGATGATTGGGTAGGTAGGTTAGGTGCACCTCTCGCCTAGTGGGAAGTAAGGAGGCTAGTCTCCCCCTCCCTCCCCCTCCCAAAATGAAGAAGTATTGGGTCCCCTTCTCGCGTATGCGCCTTTATTTAGATTCTTTCTATTTTTGAATTAGCAATGGAGAATCTTTCTAAAAAAATCTCCCTGGCAAAATGCAATTCGTCGAGTTCAATCCGTGCACTTTTTGCCTTTTTTTTGGTTAGGTTTCTTACGCCTATTTAGCTAGTGGGGCATTGGTCTTAGCCGAAATTCATCGAAGGGATAAAAAAATAAAAGAAAGAAAGGGAAGTTTTTTCTTTCTTTTGATCCGAACAAAGAAAGCACTCAAAAATGAAAGTTAGATAAAGACGTGTCGTCAGTAAAAACTAGCACTAGACTTCTTCCCCCTTTCTACTTTTCCTCTCTCCTTTTGTTTGTGCTTCCACCCGGGCTTTTCATTCTGCTTTATAGAGACCCTAGGATATTTTAATAATAATAAAAGGTGAGGTACTTTCCCTGGCATACGGAAAAAAATCCAAGATAATGGCTTTCAAAAGACGAGTAAGGGATGAGGAGAGGAAGGCCCTCGAAACCAAACGAGACTAGAAAGAACATGGGAATTAGCACCATTCATATGAGTGCTTTTGTCTCTTCGAGACAACAAAGGGGCAACCCTCTCTCTATCTCGGTCTCGGTTTAGCATCATATATTGATCTGGAGAACATTTTTTTTTTGTTGTAGTGTGGATTAAGGAGCAGCTCATCCATGCTGTAGCTGTGGAGGTGGGGGCTGTCGCCCCCTGATAGAGGCAGAAGCGGGGGCACCGGAGCTATCTGCATCGAGTCTCATGATTGAAATAGGAAGGTAGACAACTCAAATGCCATGCCAGCGCATAAATAGAAAGAGTCGTGCTTCAAAGGGGAATAAGATACATTGCTCGATTTTGCTGCATGCTCTGCTCCCCAAAAATGCAAGAGAGACTTGCGAGGGCAGATCCGGGTTGGTTGGTCCGGGAAGTCATGGGAGAGGCCGGCTAAGTGAAATTAACATATTGGTGCTATTCTACTTTCTTATGAATTACGCATAGCACACTTTATATATCTCCTCCGTCTACAAGGTCGTTAAGGGCTTAGCTTACAGCACATCGTGTTTGCCACCGCGCTGGCTTTGGCAGTGCATTGGCCTTTACCGTAAGAAGTCCGAGAGGTACGACTCTTCGATTAGAATGCTCGTGACACGCGGAGTGTGGCATTTTGAAAGTTCGTATAACTTCAAAAGATTCATTCTTTATTTTATTATATAATTATTAAAGAAAATACTATTTAATCAAAGGGTGCATTGCCTCTTTGAGTAAAGAAGATTAAGGGCTTTGTATAAACACTCTTGAGCCATGTTCGTCGCCCTAGCCCTAGGCTTACCATTATTTCATTTCATTCTATTGATTGGTTCTAGCTCCAAAGAACATATAGATGGTGCTATATCGTACGTACGTCTCGTTAACTAAACGATCAGGTATACCACGTCAAGTACCATCCCCTGTTTTCATAGAGGAGAGATAAAGAAAACGAAAAGATATAGTGATCGTGCCTAAGAACTTGTTCGTTTCTACTTGACGTTATTTTCCTTGGTTTTTACATAAGGTAGCTTGCTTACTTAGCGCTTGCGCTAAGGATCTAATCAGAGGCAAACTTGGATTTAAAAAAACCTTTCCCTTCTTAGCCAGAGTACAAGTGTACTCTTTGATCTTTAGTAAAGGCGGATTAAGCCAAAAAAGACTTTTTTCGAATAGTCTCAACGTCCTCGTTGAGAGTTGCTCTGCATAACGTCCATTAGTCTCTGACTTGGTCTTCGAATCATAAGTCTCAACCTGTTCTGGCTTGCCTTGCTCTCAGGTTGGGCTTTCTACTTGACTAAGTAGTATTCCACCCGTGCAGTGGGTGTATGGCTAGCCCCCTCCTATCGCAATGGTGTGGGGTGTCAAAAGTTGTTCTCCCGTGGCCAACTCGAAGGGGCTGAAGTTCGACGCAGAGCTTTTTGGTTGTTAAGTTCTAGCAGGACTGAGCAAAGCTCCAGTTCTTCTGGTTTGCACTAAAGTGGCTTAGCTTAATGCCCTCGAGGAGTCCGTTTATTCTCTTCGTCTGAGCTTTCAAAGATATATAGACTGTAGGTATCTGACCATCAGATACCGACAGTCGTCTTCTAACATTACTGATATTTTGAGTTTTCATAAATTTCACATAAGATAAAAGCTCTTTTCATCATCAAAAACAACCTAGTTTCCGACCTCTTGCATTACATTACCATAACGAAAAGAAAATATCATTAAAAAAAAGAGATTGCTCTTGTGACTTGGAATGAACCTTTGGAAAGGAATAGCGATGGATTCTATAGAGCATCCAGGACCAAGCAGATTCAATCGGACGACGAATTCTCGCATGGTCCAAGGAAAGAAAAGGTCCGCTTACACTCATCTATATTGAATCTCTTAATATCAGAATAGCTTATATAGTCATGATTAAATTCTGGTCCACTGACCAATTGACTCACATTTATAATTTATGAAGCATGTATTTTTGAATTGTATTTTATGTTCTTGGTCATCAAGTATGTGACTTGATAGTAAAACCCTTATAGCTAATAAAATACTATTCTTATTTGTCCCTAGTTTATTAGATCTTTTAAACTAGTGTTAAGTTGATTGATGGTCAAGTTTTACTGATAATGAATATGAGATATAAAATCAATTCATAAATACATATTGAGAATATTGTATTGGACATGACCCAAAGTGAAGAAGAAATATTGCATGGGTTAAAGTTATAAGTATTCCTTCTCAGTTTTATATTTGGTGTCCTTTGACTTAATGTTTCTAATATTTCTTGCATGGGGAGAAAATGTGTTTTGACATAGTCAAACATCACTTTTAATTAGGTGATTATTACGACTATTGGTTGGCGTATTTTCTTGTCATGGCTTGAATATTGGAGATAGTGAAAGGGATTTGTCCCTCTCTTTTTAGAGAGAGATATCCATGGGCCCCTTGATAAGGAAGACTGGAAAATATGCATGGCCATGCTCAAATAAGTATTAATAAGGTGTTATTGATATTATTTGTTAGAACAGTCTTCCTGGTGATCAAGTAAATGGTCAATTAAGTTTTATAAGGATGACTTGGTCTATGCCTTATACTTAATTAGGATATCGTGTGACAAAAGGACTAAATATTAAATCTGATGCTAGATTATTATTGCATTTACTTAACTTGGGTAAGCATAATGTCTTGCTAGAGGCCGCTTATGTTTTGTAAATAAATGTCCAGGACATTTTTCATTCACTGCCAATGTTAAGTGAACCTACAGGGTCACACGCATAAGACGATCTTGTGAGTATAATGTCCACGTCCAATGAATCTAGATTGTGTCCTGATTCGTTGAATGTATACAAAAGGGGAATCAGATTTCATATTGTATTTTCTGGTAAGTTAATAAGTAATTAATTTTATTTAATCGAATAAATGAAATTAATTATTTAATATTACTCATCCAACCGTTGGATGATTATAGGAATAGACGGATGAGATTAAACTGTCATTAGATGACAGTTAGGGTTTTGATATTGACAGCTATAAAAGGTTATGTTAACCTTTTCTTGGTAGTCGTCCTTTATCTGATCAAAGAAAAACAAAACCCTAAACCCTAGAACGGCGATATAGTATCTAGCCTCCTCTCTCCGAAATACGACCTATTACTAGATAGTCAGGATCAGTTCTGAACAGTTTTCAGAACACAGAAGGGGCTAGCATCCCAATCACTCACAGAGGAGTTTGTCGCGTGGATACCAATAGAAGGCGAAGCGTAAACAGCAGTGCCTCCATATCGAATAATAAAAAACATTGAGGTAATTTATATCCAATCGGTTTTTCTAGTATGTGCAGATCCTGTTGGTGGATTTCTGTAGTTTTATTTTATTTTGTTTTTTTTGCCTATGGTTTCGAACACCTTTGGAAAGGAATAGCGATGGATTCCTATAGAGCATCCAGGACCAAGTAGATTCAATCGGACGACGAATTCTTGCATGGTCCAAGGAAAGAAAAGGTCTGCTTCCACTTATCTATATTGAATCTCTTAATATCAGAATAGCTTATATAGTCATGATTCAATTCAGGTCCACTGACTTTTGATTGATTTCTCATTTTTCTATCTGGTTGGAAAATGGAGAAGTAGGAAGACTTTGGCGATTCATAATGGGGTATCTAGAATATCTATGTCCTAGGACATAAAAATATGAATAATGAAACATGAGGAAGAGTATACCCTGTAGTGACCTAGCAGTTCTCCTAATCGACTACTTATCATCATAATGAACATTCCACTTAAAAACTAAAAAAAACTACTCACCAAGCAGTTACATTTGATTTTCATATTTATATCCTCTGCATAAAAATGAAGACTAAGACAGGAGTTTCGTTGAAAATAAAAAAGCCCTTTATCAGCGATGTCCTCTTTCTTAGGGAGTTTAAAGAGCGTGACTCTTTAGTTAAGTTAATAAGTTAAAAGGGCCGATTCAATTCATGAATTAGTCTAGCCCACTATGAGTCTACTGTATTTAAAAATATATAATTGTATTTTATATATATTATAATAATTTAGTATGTGTATATCATTCGTGTCTCTGTTACAACATGGCGAAACAAAATGGTTCAAATGAAATTTTAGGCTATACACCTAATTTTCCTGGGATTGTAGTTCAATCGATCAGAGCACCGCCCTGTCAAGGCAGAAGTTGCGGGTTCGAGCCTCGTCAGTCCTGACGGATTCAATAAATACATCAATTCATATCTCCATTTTCTGTGAAAGGGGGGACAGGAAGCAGAACTTTTTTTTTATCCCTTTTTCGTTCGCATTTCTCATCCATCAAACAAATAGGGGAATTTTTATTACTTCAACTAGTACTATTGACGGGAGAAAGACATGTGGATTAGTACAATTATTGCCATATTCAGGATTCCAAGGGTCTGGTTTTTTGACCCGATCCATTACATGGAATAGAGTACCATATGTTTCTTGGGAGCACATACACAAATGGAATTCGTTTCTTGTACGATAAAAAATGAATTTAACTAAATTACCCTGATATAATACTTTTCCTGATTAAATTATTTCTTTTTCTGGCTCCGATGTAACCTCATTTTTATTTGAAATATATATATCTCATTCAAATTGTACACTGAGCTTTTGATATATGTATCCCAGTACTAATCCAATTAAAAAAAGAAAGATTAAACAAGGATCCTACCATTTCTCTCTTTGCAAGGGAATGCAAAATTTTCTTTATATTTAGAATTTTTTGGTCCTACCTATTCATTAATATAATATGAATGACTCGCTATTCACTCGGTTTTTGGGTCGTAATCATTATGTAGGAGAGATGGCTGAATGGTTTAAGGCGTAGCGTTGGAATTGCTATGTCGGCTTTTGTTTTTCGAGGGTTCGAATCCCTCTCTTTCCGTACCTTCACCTAATTAATTAATGTTACTGACCAAAATATATCAAATAGCAATAGAAATCATTATTCCAACAGTTAGACCTTTCTTTGATATAGATTCTCTATTCCTAATAGCTGTTTTTTGGAAAATACTGGAAAGAGTGGACAAGGAATTCAAATCTCCCTGCCGATTTATGATACATGAATGGGAGAAAAATTAAAATCAAACCCCTTTTACTTTTAGGTCAATTTACTTCAGCAAAAGGGGGCCAAACCAACCTTTGTTATTTTAGTTAGGTTAAAGTCTGACGGGAATATTATTCTACGACTAGCAGTTCAATTTTTTTTAAACCGACCAAATTACTATCTATTATTTGATTGACTAATTCTTTATATTGGAATGGGTGAAGAGTAAATTGTTTTAGAATTTTTTTAATGGGGGGATGAATCGAGATAATTTTGTAGCAGAGCTTTTTATTTTTGTTTCATCCCTCGCCGTAACGTAATAATATCTCGGGTTTTGCAGCGAGAATTATATATATACTTAACTAAAATATATCTATGGTTAACTAATTGACCGGCTCCAGGAATAGTCTAAGCCATACCCAATGGAAAAAGGATGTTATCCAAACGCATTTCAAGTAACTGTAGTAAAACTTGACCTGTTGACCCTTTGGCTTTTCTGGTGATACGAATGTATTAAAGTCATTTTCGTTTTGTAAGACCATAATGAAAACGAAATTTTTGTTTTTCTTCTAGACGAATACGATATTGAGCTCTTTATAGTATAGATCAGCGGCTTTTGGAAAAAGTCTCTTTTTCTCGAGAGGTAAAGGCTATGGTGTCTATCTAATTCTGTTGTCAGGGAGGATAGCTTTTTCAGTGACGAAAGGTGCTTCAGTGACAAATGTTAGTGCCATTTCTTCTCTCGGAGGAATGGTAGCTCCTTTTGAATCAAAGGCTAAATTTACTTAATTGGGCCTAAGCTGTCTTATAAGTACTTCTTTCAGAGGGAATCCTCCTCCTAACATGTCCCACCACACATCGAACGAAAGAAAGACATTAGCCAACATTAAACCAGATAGCATTCAACTAGATGCTAGAAAAAGTGATAATGATGAGGAGCGAAAAGCCACTCTTCGAATTCCTCTTAGCTTATTTCTAATCAGATCTTGCGTGCTTGGTATTCGGCAAGCTCCTGGGGCTTGTCATCTCTTATTTCTGTATATAGTCTCGTTGGGTGGGTGATCGCTAGTCTTCATTGACACGATTACTTAACCCAAAAACCCTCGCTACAAGCCTTCGAAAACTTACACCAACCATAGGAATTAGAAAGAATGCTTCAAAAAGGCATACAGTTGAGAAAGTAAAGACCTCCCTTTTCTTTTGCTTTAGCGTAAAGGTTTAAGCCCAAAACAGGCCAAGGGGAAAGAATGATGCGCCATTCTTAGTTAGGGAGAGGGTATGTTCACATTGAGTATCCTCGTATGCTCAGTCGAGTGACAAACGTACCTATCCCCGACGTAGGGAACGCATCTAAAAAACCATGGTGTTAACAAGGCCCTTCCTTCTCCTTTACAGTCGAGCATACTTTCGTTCGTTCTCCTAAATCCAATTTTTTATTTACTTAAAATAACCACTTGATACTTGTTCCCTAGAATTTCTTCCAAGAAAGTTTGGATCCCTCTACTCCTTGCCTGTTCGTTTCACTTACTTACGCTCTGCTCCTATCATCGAAAAAGCAATTACACATCTTGACTAAGGAGGCCCCTATTGGGGCTTACTTGTTTGGTTGATACAGATAACCCGTCGGTCGAGCGCTTTACATACAACACTGTATTTGAAGTAGTACGGCCCTAATGACAGTTTATGTTGGTATTCCGCGCAAGCGGGAAATGTCACCCATCCCTGTTTTCCTCACGAGATTAGGGTATCCATCCTTTCATCGTCGTATGATGTATGTTAAGGATAAGAAGGCAAATCCAAAATCATCTAGTGAAGATCTTTCTCTTTATCAAAAGTTATTCAGCTTGCGAATAAATCGACATTTGAATCAATAATTATGCCAGTATCAGACATGGATAGGGTGTTGGCACTAACCTCTCGTATTAAGTTACGGATGGTAGATCTGTTCAACACTCATTCCCCTTTTCTGGCCACTATTCCTCTTAAGCAAGTGATGACATGGTGTCAGACTTGGAAGGCTCTTCTGACTCATCAGGTGACCCTTTTTGTCTGGGTAAGTAAATAGAATGCAATTTCTGTATGATAGAGTGAGATTTTTGAAGTCCTCTTTCACCTCATTACCATACGAGATTTCTAGCTGGAAAGGAGATTAGTCTATCTCAATCAAGAAGCAGTCACATTCAGCTTATCTTAAAGGTAGAGAAGTTTCAAAGTCAGCGTAAGTATGCCTTATAGAAGTAAGGAAGGGGAATTGGAACTGCATTCAATATCAGTTCTACCTCTGAGGGTAGAGGTCTTTATCCAACTACGTGAACGGGCCGAAACCGATTACAATCTTATAGGCTGACCCTGGCTATCGCCTTGAAGCGTCTGAAATAAGACTTTTAGTTTATCCTAGCTCAGTGGGAAATGAAACCCTGTGCTTAGTTTATCTCAATGATTTTGAATCCTTTGCTCCGGGATCCAGTACGATGCTATAGGAAATGAGGACCTCTAAGGGAGTCGAAGTAAGACGAAAGAAGCTGCTTCTGGCCTTAGACTTGAACCAAGATCTCCCATTTTCTTTTGTCTATACCCTTGGGGAGAGAGGACCGTAAACTCTTTTAGGAATTCCAAAGACGACATAGGGGATGGAGCCAGCTTAGGTCACGACTCCGTTGCTTTCAAGCTGTCAGAGGGAAAGCATTAGTTGTCTTCTAATTCTTACGCCATTACTCAAATGTCTTCTATCTTTTGTGATAAAGAGTAGAGTAGGTCGTCTCATTCTCATTCATTTCAAAGAATGAAAACATCCCGCTTAGGCTAGAATCCATTTTAGCCTACTAAGGAATGGAATTTTTTTAAGTATGAGTTAGCCAGAACGATGAAAGGTCAGACAGTCATCTCACACGCCTAGCTAGAGCTTTCCTGGGATGAGACCATAGAGTTGAGCTAAGTTACTAGTTAGGAATGAATACCAGGCTCAAGACCAAGGCGAAAACAATCTAATATATTCTATTAAGTTTAAGTTAAGCGGCTCCCGGGAAAAGGAGTCAGGGAAAGATCAAATTTCGGCGTGCCATCCTCGAGGATTTCGCTGTTTAAGGAAGAAGCGCAATCGCCATGAGGCAAGACCCCCGACCAGGCTCGTTAACTTTAAAGAAGAAAGATCAGGCGCAGGAAGCATCCAATTCCATTTGATGCGGTACGGTAGAATAGATCTCTTGTTAAGCTCTGAACTCTTGTCGACTACTCTGCGAATGCTTTCATTGAAAACGAATAAGAATAGCTTTTCCGAGGCCCAGTAGTGAGGAGGTGGATTTTTCCTTATCGATGGATAGCCCGAGTCTTTTCTTTTAGCGAAAGAGTCGGCAGCAGCTATTGAATCCGATCCGCATCTGTTGTCGAAAAGAAAAGGAGTTCTAACTGAGTCAAAATGAAAAAATAAGGAAAAAGTGTGGTATAGCTTGGACCAAGAAAATTATCTTCTTTCATCTACTCTTCATGGCATGCTTTCAGCCCTTTTTCAAACAAAGGCCCGGGATAAACTTACCTGACTGAGGGAGAGGCATTAGGCGCTTACAGAAGGGCAACAAGCGCATTAGGCTAAGGTCGGATACGATTTTCTTTCAAAAGAAGGGGCTGCCTTGTCTATCAATTGGGATTCGGGACTTCGACTACTGGAATTCGTCTTTTTCTGCTTTAAGAAAGTCCCTTAAAGAGCTTTTTAAGACAAGGAAGTGCACTCCAGACCTCCAGAAGGAAGCAAAAAGAGTCGTTACGCTGCATCTAATATCTATATCTGAGCGACGGAACTTCTTAACCACGGTCTTAGAGAAAGAGCCAAAGCAGAAAGATAACCCGGATTAAAACTATTCTGTCTTTGAATCTATGTCCTACAAGACAAGCACTAAATGGAATTTATAGAGGTGCGTAGCAAGGTATCCCAGCCTTAAGGTTGAGGACCTTGTAAAAGATGGCTATGGTGTACCGTACCCGAAGCTAATTGAAATTGTTTTTGGATCAAGGCAAGTGAGATATAGAAAGCGTATCTGCGACATCCCATAGCATCAGCAGGAGTAGAATTAGATTCTGCACCAGTTGGAAAACGAGTTGTGTTCTTAGACTCAGCTTTGCTTTGTCTTGTCTTACCGATAGATTTTCTATAAGGTGCCTACTCTTTCTCATTTAGGGGAACCCTAGTTCTTCATGTCTATATGCCTTTCGGTCTCATGCTTTGTTCGAGATCGCATTGGATCAGGAGTATATGGCTTCTACTTTCTCTCCACGCATGGTCACACCAAGGGAACCACGTTCAACCGAACCACATGGCGTGGGCGTAGGAACCCAGTCTTATTCACATTCAAGCATAAAGAGTGGACCACGTGAAGGCTCGTTAAGTGAAGCTTAAGCGGAGAAAGCCCGTCTTATCATGTCTCTGTGGTTCCGCTTGTTCTTTTGCCTCTTGAGATGTCGCTAACGTCCCTTCCCTTTAGACTCGCTTATTACGCTCGTTTGATCTCGCTTTGAGGGATTCCTTCCTAGGTAAATACACTATTACTTAGCTATTCTCTTGCGCTCGTATGGTACCTCGCAGAATCAAATATATATTTTCATTTAGCGGAAAAGCAAGCAGACTTCAATCAGTCGAAAGCAAACCCCAGAGCAATTGATGTAACAGAACTACCAAGAAAAGGAACGAAGTAACTGGCTCCCTATTTCGCTTACTGGCTTCCTTTGGGGCTCTTTTTTAGCCCACCTGAAAGTACCAATACGGGACCTTGTGCCTTAGCACACATGCTCTTTCTATTCCTATTCCTTTCCTCCTTGATTATTTGATTAAGCCCTGTTGATCTTCAATCTATCGCTTGTTCTCCTTGCGAGGTGGAACCACACTATACTTTACTTCCAGTGAGCTATAACCATATAAGACGAATCCATCTGAACCCACTTATTCGGATGAAAGCTAACTACTCCTTTCTGGAATTGCCCATTCGTTAGTAGTTAGTCTGAAACTCCAACCCCGGTGGAAGCCTATTAGTCAGTCGGTCTGAAACTCCCGGTAATCTCCTAACAAAGAACCTAGTGAGAAATGCCAATTGCGAGCTCTAGCAGATGTTCCCGATCTTGAATTTTATTTAACTCCCTTCTTTTCTGGTAAGGAAAGACCTAAAAGAAAGACCCGTGCCGTCTCAGCTTACTATTTACTTTAGGTTGAATGTTTTCAAAGAAATAAGTACCAAGAATCCCTTAACCCTCAACAAAAGGAAAGAGGAGATGCCTAGAATAGAAAGTCACTCCTATACTATATAGGAATTTCTAATTCTACGGCAATAAAGGGGGAGAAGTATAGAAAGCAGGATCAGGGAGCCTAATACCTTCTGCGACTATCATGGCTAGGGTAATAATTCGTATATGGAAACGCCGCTTCCTCACTGCAACCGATAGGAGATAGATTGACTCCGCAGGAATGCGTTGATCGATACACTCCTAGTCCATCCCATGGACTAGTCCTTCCTCTTGCCTTGAGTCTTTATAGTCATAGTTCCCTCTATCAAGTCATAAAAGAAACAAGGGAATTAAGAAAGTCATAACAGTCCTAAAAGTCCTAACCTTCGACTTGCATGTGTTAAGCATATAGTTGAAGTAGCATGATTGACCCTAGGATCCTCACCTGCTTAGGGATCCGTGGGATGAGCAAAGAAGATCCATGAGGACGACTAGGCACTGATCAAGAGAGACATGAAGACCAACGGCCGAATGTGACATTTTGGACTCAAAAACGACCGATTAAAGACCGACCGTCTGAACTGAATATTTCTTTCTCAACGGTGGGCCTTGGCAAAAAGGCAAGACTTGGTCAAACAACTAAGACCTTGTGATCCAAGCAGCCAAGCATACAACCGCATGCTCTTACCCTTGCTATTCACTTCTCATGAAAATTCCCCAAAATCTCTTGTACCGTACCCTTTTGTCGAGCAGCCCTTTCGCCCCTGCCTTGATATTCTCTTTTTGGCATTAGCCCATACATATCCCTACCTAAATATATAGACCATTGGTAGAACAAATCTCTCCATAGCTTTCTTCTTGCCTACCCTTTGTTGTTGTTGAGAAAGAAAAGATCTCCGTTTGTACACCAGAAACGGATTTCTCAGATTCTCAACCAGGTCGAAAGTGGAGTTTTGCTGGGCATTTGAAACTTTCTCGAGAAGAAGGCTATCATTTAACCGGAGACTCACGTCCCTTTGTTTCGTACGCTGGGGGGAATGCCTTCTCTTAAGTAGTCGTTCCGGTTGTTAAGTCGTGACTACTCATTTACAATCTTATTGCGGATAAGGAATCGTTGATACGCAGAAGTTGTGAACCTAAACCCCTATCTGAGGGTAAGGTTCCAGTAGTTGTGCCCGAACCATCTTTTGAGGCATACCGGCCTACTGAATGAGGCGAGAAAGATGTCGACAATTAGGTTATCTTTCTTTCTGTCTATAGAAAGGACAGGTGATGCAACAAAGAAACCTCGATGTTCGCAGTTTTCTGTAACGCAATAGGAAAAGCTTAACTCCTTCATAGCGCTAAGCAATAGAGGTGTGCCTTAAACTTAAATAAAATAAGAACGGCATAGTGATAGTAGCAGTAGCACGGGTTCACCACCAATCTTTGGGCTAGGTTTACTAGAAAAAAGAGAACTATTTTTCTTCTAAAAGAGTAGGCACCCTAACTCAAGAGATAGATTGAAGGAGAAGACGACGTTTGCCCTTATCTCGATCCTGCTCGTAGCATTCGTTCCCCTCGTACGAGTCTTTCTTGCTTGTTTGCTTTTAGCTGTATCCAAAGTTAAGGAAGAGTCTAGAATCACCCAACCGTGCCTTTCCCTCTAGTCTAGCTCATAGCCAACTCTCATCCTCGGTTTACCTGCTCATAGTTCTTGCTTTACCTGTACACTTCTTTCATCCGAGGGTAGAAGCCTTAGGGAGGAGTTGATTTTGATTAACATTCCTATGCTTTAGGGACTCATTGAGGAGTCATTTCTTTCCATTGATCTGATAGGCGAGAGCGAGAGTTTCGCTCTTCTTTATGGAAGAGAGCGGCTTTCGGTTTCTGTTATTGGTATCGACCTACTTCGTTTAGTGCCAGATGGTCAAATTGGTATGAGCTTTTTGAAGCTATTTCATCGGCAGGGAATTTTTTTATAAAAACTGTTAAGGATTCTTCAAGGTGCCTGTTTGAACTACTTCTCAACTAACTGGAAAAGTACCCTCACAGGAAAAGAGGCTTTGGCTTAAGAGAGAGAGGGATTTCTCAATAGGAAAGATGGGTGAATATCGAAACCCGAATCACAGACAGGCACTCGACTCTATATGAAGATAGTGAACTAAGGGGATCACAACGGTGAAGGGGGACAATCTAGGAGACTGGAGGAGCTGGATGCAGTGATTCAGAAGTAGCGAATCGTCTTCTTTGAAGTTTCTCGGGGATCGGGCTTTAAGTGGCTATCAAGCCCTTTATCTTTATTTGGCTATTCAGCAAATATTTTGTATAGAAAGTGGACTTCTTTCTTCATTCAAGTAAGATAGTGGATCGAGAAAAGT
This sequence comes from Catharanthus roseus, assembly GCA_028651295.1. NCBI lineage: Eukaryota > Viridiplantae > Streptophyta > Magnoliopsida > Gentianales > Apocynaceae > Catharanthus > Catharanthus roseus. The sequence continues at coordinate 14,126,810 of JAPQWS010000076.1, forward strand.
CCGATTTACTTTAGTCTTTGACCTCGGAAGCAACAAGAGACGAATCATAGGTCACTGCGTGCACCGATCCCAACCCATCATCACTGGTCAGAAATAGATTCACTTAGCCCAAGGCTAGTGATACGTATTTCGACCAGAGTGATTTGCTTTTTTAACTGAAACCAATAGACCAACCATTTCAACAAGCGCTTCTCTTCCATTAGTCGTCAGAGAATTAAAAAAGAAGGGCCCACCTTATTCATTCAGCACGATTATCTGAGTGTCAAACTGTCTCAATTTCAAGCTACTTTCAAATCGAATCACTCTAATATTACTTCTTTTTTTATATTCCTATCGGCTCTGGCTTCTGCATCTAAGGCATCTTTATTCGTTTTTCGCTTTTATGAGTAATAGTGGTCGGGATAGGCTAAGCTTCTCCCAAGGCAATAAGCAGAGTTCGGTACCAGTAGTATTCTTCAACAATAGAATGTTCAGGGGCAGAAATAGACTACACAAGGTTTGCCCCTGACTTCGCTTCTTAGCGCTTAGACCACTACCTTTCATCTAGGCTACCTGTTCTTGATTCAACTAATCAATTGTGCTTTGTGCTTTCATTCCAAGCAAGCTTCTTATACGGGATCCGACGCATCCAGTAGGAATTCAACCTACGAGTTCCCCAATTATGAGTTAGGTGCTTTAACCATTCAGCAATGGATGCAAAAAGACTTAGCGAGTGAACTAGGTTTTGGTATTCTTTCTCGAGCTTCTATTTCTTCTCTTAAAGGAGATTTGAGAAAAGATGGAATAGGACTACGTGTTTCCTGAACGAACAAGTTACGGGTTGAGAAGGGGGAGTTAACAAAGTTAGACAAGATTAGAATGGGCATAGGTACATGTATTGCTGTACCAAATTAGCTAATGCTTTCAGGTTGATACGATGTATTCCATCAGTTGACTGAAGACTTTATTATTGGTATATCGATCGGTCCGACACAGATTGAAATAGGAGTCGGTTTGACAGAAAGCTTTTGAAAACGCAGTGCACCCAGGTAAATAAGGAACAAGATGAATACAGAGGTTAAACGAGCATCCCACACCCAAAAGGTGCCCCACATAGGTCTTCCCCAAAACCCCCTAGTAACTAAGGTAAACAACGTAAAAAAGGCACCCATTTCTATACCGGTTCTGGAAGAGCGAAGAAAAAGAGGATCTTTTGTTAATACGAACATAAAAGTGTTTATAGCCGTTGCGATACAAATAAGAATACTCATCCGAGTCGCAGGAACATGTAACATACAGAATACGAGAATTTTCACCTTGTTGAAGATCTAGTGGTGCTACCCAAAGACTTAAATGAATAGCCATCGCTGTTAAGAACAACCGAGATCCAATGAAAATTTGCGCATAGCTCCTGGTCTTTTGACATAAAAAATAAGGTTGAAATAACGAAAGGGGCATGTGATAATTTGGTCCTAGCTAGTGGAACAAGAAAGACATGGATCTATATTAAATACGCAATCAAAGCATTTCTCCCCGAAGAATTCCCCTTACTTTCTTTTTGCTCCGCTCATGCATGGCACTCCTTGCTCGCGGAGCGGCATACCGAAAAAAGAAAGATTCAATCCATAAACACGTAAAATGCCATCTCCTACTTCTACTAATGAAGCAAACTAGTGATCTATCATATCATATCTTCCAAAGACAACAATCCCTACATTCTTATTCTCAAGATTCAAGGCTATTCCTTTCACACCGCTGGCAAATTCAACCATTTCCCCAGCTTGAATCTCGTTCAATCCATAAACACGTGCAATACCATCTCCAACTGAGACCACTCGACCGATCTCATCCACTTGAAAATTTGTGTAAAAGTTTCTAATTCTACTTTCTAATAGACTTGTTAATTCTGCAGCTCGGGGAGAGAGTTCCATAATTTAATTGAAGATCGAGTCAAGGGAGAATGCATCTTCAAATCTCACTGCACCCCTAACCCCAAGCCCCGCCTTGTTCTAAAAGACGGATGGTGCTAATGAAGAATTCACTAGTGGCCTCATAAGTAGCAAGTTCTTTCACCATATCGATTAAGAAATGCAAATTATTGAGATTGTCTTTTTCCAGGACGTGTGCTGTTAATTCGTGTATGGGCCAATTAGGGGATAGGGAGAAATTGTGCTTATTCAATAAACTCTCGGTCATGGTATCAATGGCACTCTTTGCCAAAAGAATGACCTGCTCCTGCTGCTGAGCAGGAGTGTATATTTCCCCGTGTGGGTGACTAACAAACTTAGCAAAACTTTGGATCAGTTGGTGAAGTGTTATTATGGGCTCCCGCATAGATTGCGATTGATTTTTTTGTAGTTCCGCTTCCTTCTAACAAACTGAAGAAAGACTTCTCAGAAATTGCTGGTATAACCAAGAAAGACATGGGATTGTTTGGGCGTAACACTCTTTTGCTTCTCTTACGATATTTCGAGTTGGATGAAAAAGCGCTCCTAAACTCTTATATACGATACTGCCAAATGAAACGGACTTCCTAAGTAGATTGTCTATGCGCGGGTGCCCCCCGATACAAAGGAATTGCCCCCGGGCAGCAGGTAAAGTAATAGGACAATTTCTCAAAGGCTTCTCCTACAAAGACGACCAGGAATAGGGGTAGACTGATTAACCTACCCTTGGAGAGCTGCGAATCCTTAGATTGCTACTAACAAGACTAACAGATAGAATGAAGAGAGTGCTGGACTTACGTACGTTATTTCCTTCAAGACGGTCTAGAGGACAGTACCTTGGACTGAAAGAGAGACTTTTTAGGCCATAAGAGATAGGGCCGGCCAATGGTGCTAGAACTAAAAGAAGATTCAATCTCTCAAGCAAGGGGATCTAACATGGAAAGAGATGGCCTTATAAAAGGAGCTTAGCTTATAACTCCAATTGAGCTTGCTTTTTTCTAAGGCCTGTAAATAAAACGACTTGGACTGTCGGATTAGGACTATAACTGGAACAGGGAAAGAGATCCATCCATGTTAGCCCCACTTTTCACTAATTGATCTAGTTGCTCTTGCTGACTCGCCCATGAACCGACTTGCCCATCCGTTCCTATTGATGGAATCCAACCTGTGAAAACTAGCTTATTGAGGGAACACTCTATCCCAAAGAAAGTCTATCGAATGATTATCCTAAAGATTGCTTCGCTAACAGTAGTGCTTATTTAAGGGTGGAACGACCGCCCTTGCATAACCACTCGTCAACGGATGCTGCTTCCCATTAATTCTGCCTTGAGCCTTGAATGAACTACATTTGATTCCTTTGCGGAACCTGTGTCCACCCTTGGAAGCCCTAAATGAGTAAGGAAGAGTTTTATGGAAACCACCAACGGATCATCCTATGCCTGAATATGACCTTTTTTTTTTTTAGTAAGTGGCCGAATTTCCCCTGCGGAAGCTATTCCATTTTCGATAAGTGAAGACAAAACGAATGAGACCTCTGCTTTCCTTCGGTCGATCCCCCTCTTCAATTACAATAGCCGATGTTGAGTCAGATCTTAGTGACTTAGTGAAAAAACGAGACCTGCAGTGCTTGAGCCTGAATGAAATCTCAAACTCCTCAACCAGCAAAAGGCTTCAAAAACACTTGGTTGAGGCACGATACGTTGGAAATCCGATGCAGGTAGTTACAAACTGAACGAAAAAAAGAATAGAATCTAAATATATATAATGCTAATAAGAAGGGGGGCACCCCAGATCAGGTCACCCATACAATAGATATCATTGAATAAAACCATTGCGAATGGCTGACGAAGCCGGGGAAATAGAAGCACGAGATCGATAGCTTCATACCAAAGGAGAGAAAGAGAAAGCTTTGGATGGTTAGCTAAGACTCTTTTTCTTTTCTAGCTTCTAATAAGGAAGCTCTTCTTCCGCGTACTAGCCAGAAGAGGCTAGGTTTAAGACACAAGAAAAAGGTAGATGTACTATTCACTTCATTCTACGTCATTTCTTTTACAAGAAGATTAATGAAAATAGCTCAGGGCAGCTCTTTTGATAGGATTGATCCTTCTCGTACCATGCCAGTCGTGCCTTATGATCTACTCATTGGGGGAGGAAGAGAAGGTTTTCCTATCACCCCAGATTCGAGCTAGATCTCTATTTCAAATCTATTGTGTTAGGATGATTGGCGTAAACTAATCAAAAGAAAGAAATCTATCGATCCTCCATCCCCGTATCTCAAGATTAGGTAAAACTCTTCTGAAGCAAGAGTCTCTGTTGAGGAAAGGAAGGGGTAAGGAACTTTCCAATGGAATCTTCAATAAGATATTAAAGGAACTCCTCTTAGGATACCCTAGGAACAGAGAGCCATTACCCCATTGTTTACCCCGAGGATGAACTAGTTTTAATGGTGCTCTTGTATATAAAATTATGGATGTCATATAATTGGTTGCCGCAAGATCAGCTGTCGCACACGAGAATTGAAGAAAAGCGCTCATGCTACATTTATAAGGAAGCAGCTCTTTCAATCTCTAACCTGGGTAAGAGAGGACCCTAAAAGCGCATTGGTCAGCGAGCAGCCCTTGCTTTAATGCCTCGATCTCATAAAAGGCCTCCCCGTTAGATGGCCCTGAGGTAATTTGTCTCTCCACTACTTGATATGGGGTTATCAGAGTTTATCAACATAATAGAAGGAATCAGCTATTCATACTTTTGGGAACTAATTTGTCTAATTACTATAGCTTTCTATCATCATGCGGGTTAACCATCCCTTAGAAGCAGTTCCTTATTCATGCTATTAGCCTTATTGGTAATCTTATACCACGTTGGAAGTACTTACTTTCTTTGAGTCACTCGCTTCTATTATTAGCTTCGAAAGCCAGTGATGGTTATGACTTGCAAATGAGTTTTTTCTATTAAAAAAACCATTACTACCTTAACTGAGTCGAACACACGTTAAGGTCCCAGTTGGTTGTTATTGCCTGCACGCATTACGCTTACCATTTTGCCGATTGCAGAGTGAAGAGAGAAAGTAGCCACCACTATAGAGAATAGCGCTGCCTTCCATTTTGAAATAGTATTTTTCAAAGTAGCATTCCCTAAGGCCCTTGATTTGTTATAAAAGAAGTGGAGTTTGTTTGACCATGATCGTAAGAGCAGAACGAACCACGAGCTGTGTACTTGACTCCAATACATAAATCTAAAACTTGGGTAGGGGTTATCTGTCCCTCCGCTGACAAAGCAGCTTCTAGAGCACGTGGTTCTACTATACTACTTGTCTAAGGAACGAACAATTGTTGGAGGATGGCTATGTTAGGGACCTGATCGTAGAGCACCTTTTTAGCGTTCTTTCTCGTTATTATGCTTGTGATCATTCCTCATCTTATCTGGCATCAACCTACCGTTGATTCAATAGTGGCAGCATAGTCATGAATTACACGAAAGTAGCCCCTTTTTAAGGAGTGGATGGATCGGGCAGCCGTGCTGGACTTAGGGATAGAGCACCAAGAAAGGTAGGAGAGGCATATGGGGGATGGAGCAGTAGAAGCCTGAGGCAGCCTGATCTCCTAGGAGTATGGTTCGCCGAATAGCAAAACGGAATCTTCCAAGCGGATATAGACCCGATTCATTCCTAAGCTTGCTTTCTTGCAATAATATTCTCAATCCAAGAGTGCTGGAGAGAAGAGAAAGCTTCAGGCCATTACTGGTTCGTATGATCTAGCTTCCAGTACAATGGTAACTAAGAAAGCTTGGACTTTATCTTATCTTTGGATTGGCTACGGTATTCTACCTCTATCCGGAAAGCGTGCTCTTGGATGCCGATGGGATGGATTTAGACTGCGGTGAAGTATTTGTTAGTATATGCCCTAAGACCAATTGACTCACATTTATGATTTATGAAGCATGTATTTTTTAATTGTATTTTATGCTCTTGGTCATCAAGTATGTGACTTGATAGTAAAACCCTTATAGCTAATAAAATACTATTCTTATTTGTCCCTAGTTTATTACATCTTGTAAACTAGTGTGAAGTTGATTGATGGTCAAGTTTTACTGATCATGAATATGAGATATAAAATCAATTCATAAATACATATTGAGAATATTGTATTGGACATGACCCAAAGTGAAGAAGAAATATTGCATGGGTTTAAGTTATAAGTATTTCTTCTCAGTTTTATATTTGGTGTCCTTCGACCTAATGTTTCCAATGTTTCTTGCATGGGGAAAAAAAATATGTTTTGACATAGTCAAACATCACTTTTAATTAGGTGATCATTATGATTATTGGTTGGCTTATTTTCTCGTCATGGCTTGAATATTGGAGATAGTGAAAGGGATTTGTCCCTCTCCTTTTAGAGAGAGATATCCATGGGCCCCCTTGATAAGGAAGACTGGAAAATATGCATGGCCATGCTCAAATAAGTATTAATAAGGTGTTATTAATATTATTTGTTGGAACAGATCACCTGGGTGATCAAGTAAATGGTTAATTAAGTTTTGTAAGGATGACTTGATCCATGCCTTATACTTAATTAGGATATCGTGTGACAAAGGACTAAATATTAAATCCGATGCTAGGTTATTATTACATTTACTTAACTTGGGTAAGCATAATGTCTTGCTAGAGGCCGCTTTATGTTTTGTGAATAAATGTCTAGGACATTTTTTTATTCACTCGCCAACGTTAAGTGAACCTACAGGTCACACGCATAGACGATCTTGTGAGCATAATGTCCACGTTCAATGAATCTAGATTGTGTCCAGATTCGTTGAACGTATACAAAAGGGGAATCGATTCCATATTGTATTTTCCCGGGTAGGTTAATAAGTAATTAATTTTATTTAATCGAATAAATGAAATTAATTACTTAATATTACTCATCTAACCGTTGGATGATTATAGGAATAGACGGACGAGATTGAACCGTCATTAGATGACAGCTAGGGTTTTGATATTGATAGCTATAAAAGGTTATGTTAACCTTTTCTTGTTGGCCGTCCTTTATCTCATTAAAGAAAAACAAAACCCTAAACCCTAGAACGGCGATATAGTATCTAGCCTCCTCTCTCCGAAAAACGACCGATTACCGGATAGTCAGATCGGGCCTCGAACAGCTGTGAACACGTAAGGGGGGCTAGCATCCCGATCGCTGCAGAGGAGTTCGTCGCGTGGATACCAAAGAGAGGGCGAAGCATACAAAGCAGACGCCTCCACAACGAACGATAAAAACATTGAGGTAATTTCTATCCAATCGGTTTTTCTAGTATGTGCGGATCCCGTTGGTGGATTTCCGTAGTTTTATTTTACTTTGTTTTTGCCTACTGATTCCAACAAAGTGGTATCGGAGCCACGCACATACCGGGTTTTACCGATTTTATCTGCTACCGCTTTGATTACATATGTTGTTTTCAATCGGCCTTATAGTAAGGTTTCGATTAGTGTAATAATCGAGTAAATTGAATTATAAGATTCGCATATATCATATTCTCGTTTTACTTATTAATACGATTAATTAAAACTGAATATTGTTACCGCTAAATTGTTTGGTGTACGGATCGTAATCAGTGCAATTTAATTGTTAAACAAATATGCGTAATCACATGATTTAATGTTTAACCGTTAAACAAAATTTCGGCGGCATGATTTTAGGGACCGCTGTTTTCATGGGGCTACGCCCCTGAACCCCCTTGTTGTTTCTTTTGCATGTTTCTTCCTATCTTTAGATGCATGGTGCATAGCATGGCCCTTTACCTCTTTGTGATTGATCGCTTATTTTGTTAATGGGTTGTTTGTTTTTAAATACGGCCCTGCGTGTCGTTGTTTTCGTTGATGTAATATTATCAAGCTTTACTAGAATAGGTTAATTTTATTTCCTATTCCTATGTATATTTTCTGTCCTATGTAACAAGATTAGAAGGCCAAGACATTGGAGGCAAGCTCATGGAGATGAAGACTTACCTAGATTGACCTTTGACTTCCATGAGGCTCGTGGAAGTCAATATAGGATCGGGGCCATGCTATGACACGTTTTATTTGATTTATATATATTATGCATGAGATGTTTAGTTTATTTCCCTTTTATTTTTTATATATGTTTTGTGATATTATATACAAATAAAAGGAAGAAGGTTTTTGAAACCATGTAAATTAAGTCGTAAAATGTCTTCCATGATCATAAGCACTTCTCCATGCTTGGATCATCATTTTGTCTCATTGCCAAAGCAAGAGATAAATGGTTACCTAAGTAGGGGAAGATGGAAAATGGTGATTTCCATATGCTTGGAATGGTTTGGCTTAACTAGGCTATCAAAACGGTTTTGAGCCTAGGACATCATATGGGATTTTGCCTGATACATGTAGATGTAAACCCCATTAATACATTTTTCTCTAATTATGGGTGTTAAGCCAAAGCTTACTTATGATTAGAATAAAATGAATTTTTTATACCCATGATTTATATCAAGTGTTGAATATTTCAGGGAAAATTTAATGCTTCATTTATTTAATTTTACTTTGCAAATTCTATGTAGATAATGGCCTCAAACAATTCAAACACATCATTGCGATCCGTGCTTGAAAAGAATAAGCTTAGTGGGACTAACTTTCTTGATTGGGCACGAAATTTAAGGATTGTCCTTAAACAAGAAAAAAGGCTATATGTACTTGAGAACCCTATCCCTAATCAACCAGCCTAACAATGCCACTAGAGTCGAAAAGGATGCTTATAGTAAGCACAAGGATGATTCTAACGATGTGACATGTCTCATGTTGGCTACGATGGAATCCGAGTTGCAAAAGCAATTCGAGGAAGTTGAGGCTTATGAGATGATAAAACAGACTCAAGGAAATGTTCCAAGAGCAGCACGTCAAGAGAGATATCTTACCACTAAGGCGTTGAACAGCTGCAAAATGACCCCCCGGCACTTCGCTTAGTGCTCATGTCCTTAAGATGAAAGGGTATTTTGATCGCCTTGAAAAACTTGGAGCACCCGTAAGTCATGACTTGGCTACCGATATGATCTTGGCCTCTTTGACCTCCGACTATGATCGCTTTGTCATGAACTTCAATATGCATAATATGGAAAAGTCCATAAATGAATTGCACGGATGCTCAAGCAGCCGAACAAAACATTAGGAAGTCTACTCCCAATGTTCCGATGGTTCGTAAGGGGGCGCTCAAGAAGAACAAGGGAAAGGGAAAGGGAAAGGATATGGCCAAAAAGGGTAAAGGCAAGCGTAAGCCCAAGCCCAAGGTTAAACCACCAAAGGAAGGGACTTGCTTCCACCGCAATGAACCCCGGTCATTGGAAGAGGAATTGCAAGCTCTACTTGGAAGAAAAGAAGAAGCAAAAGGCTAGTGAGACCGCCGCTCGTGTATTTTCGTTATAGAAATTAATATGTCTACTCCTACTTCATGGGTATTAGATACCGGATGTGGAGCTCACATTTGTGTAAATGTGCAGTGGACTCAAAAGGAGTAGATCTTTGGCAAAGGGAGAGGTGGACCTACGAGTTGCAAATGGAGCAAAAGTTGCCGCCGTAGCCGTAGGGACATTTGATTTACTTTTGCCTACCGGGGCTTATAATTGAACTTAAAGATTGTTATTATGTTCCTGCTATGAGTAGGAATATCATTTCAGTTTCTTGTTTGGATATTGATGGTTTTGAGTTTAATACTAAGAATGGTAAAAGTTCTATTTATAAAAATGGTATTTTCTATGGGGATGCCTCTTTATGTAATGGACTTTACATTCTTAACCTACATGATTCCATTAGTAAGCCCATCTATAACATAAATACAAAGAAATTTAAATCTAATGATTTAAATCAAACTTACTCGGCATTGTCGTCTGGGGCCATATAAATGAGAAACGCATATCAAAACTCCATCAAGATGGACTTCTATCTTCATTCGACCTTGAGTCTTATGAAAAATGTGATTCTTGTTTATTGGGAAAATGACTAAAAGTCCATTTACAGTGGCAAAGTGAAAGGGCTACCGATTTATTGGAACTTATACATACCGATGTATGTGGGCCAATGAACACACAAGCCGTAGGAGGTTTTCGCATTTCATTACATTCACGTATGATTTCAAGAGATATGGTTATGTCTATCTAATGAAACATAAATCCGATTCCTTTCAAAAGTTTAAGGAATTTCAAAATGAAGTACGTAATCAACTTGGAAGGAGTATCAAATTACTTCGATCGATCGAGGTGGTGAATACTGGGCCAAGAGTTTGACGTAACATCTAAAAAAATTGTGGGATATTATCACAATTAACTCCACCAGAACACCACAATGGAATGGTGTGTCCGAACGCGTAAATCGAACTCTATTGATATGGTTCGATCTATGATGAGTCAAACAGATCTTCCAATTTCTTTTTGGGGGTTATGCTCTAGAAACCGCCGCATTCATATTAAATAGAGTTCCATCTAAAGTCGTTTCGTAAAACACCATATGAGATATGGACCTAGAAACAACCTAGTTTAGCATTTCTCAAAAATTTGGGGATGTGATGCTTATGTGAAGCGATCATTATCTCGAAAAACTAGCACCCAAATCCGATAAGTGTCCTGCTTTGTGGGATATCCTAAGGAAACTAAAGGATACTACTTTTATCTTCCATCCGAAAACAAAGTGTTTGTTGCTCTGAACGGAATTTTCCTTGAAAGGGAATTCGTTTCCAAAAGAGTCAGTGGGAGTAGAATCCATCTTGAAGAAGCTCAAGGACAAGCAGATCATTTCGAACCGAGTATGGATACTCGCTGGACTCACGTATTCATACCGAGCCCGAACCTTTGACACAAGTGGCCAAGAAGGTCTAGTAGGATTTCTCGATACCACAGAGATATGGATTTCTCGGTGACCGAGGATCATAATATTGATCTTATTGATCAAGGTGAACCTAATTCCTACCAAGATGCTATTCATAGTCCCGAATCTAGCAAATGGCTAGAGGCTATGAAATCGAAATACAATCCATGCATGATAATCAAGTTTGGACTTTGATTGATCCACCTCGAAGGTTGCAAGACCATAGGGTGTAAAATGGGTTTTCAAAAAAGAAAACCGACATGGATGGCAATGTGCACACTTACAAAGCACGATTGGTAGCAAAAGGGTATAGACAAACTCATGGTATAGACTATGATGAAACCTTTTCTCCAGCTTGTAATGCTTAAGTCAATTAGAATTCTACTTGCCATTGCAAAGCATATTATGATTATGAAATATGGCAAATGGATGTTAAAACCGCTTTTCTTAATGGAAATCTACCGGAGGATGTGTATATGACACAACCTCGAAGGTTTTATTCATCCTTCGAATTCTAGTAAAGTGTGTAAACTTCAAAGATCCATTTATGGCTTGAAGCAAGCATCTCGAAGTTGGAATCTTCGCTTTTGATGAAGCAATTAAAGAATTCAATTTCATCAAGAATGATGATGAACCTTGTGTCTACAAAAAGGGTTACGTAAAATGCAGTAGTCTTCTTAGTACTCTATGTCGATGACATCTTGTTAATTGGGAATGACATCCCCACTTTGCAAAGTGTAAAAACTTGGTTGGGGAAGTGTTTTTCAATGAAAGATTTAGGCGAAGCAACCCTATATTCTAGGGCATTAGGATCTATCGAGATAGATCTAAAAAGCTTATCGGGCCTAAGTCGAGTGGATATATTGACAAGGTAATCGAAAAAGTTCAAGATGCAAGATTCTAAGAGAGGATTCTTGCCAATGTCACATGGCGTTAAACTCAGTGAAGTCTCAAAGTCCTACCACAAGGGAAGATACGTAACGCATGAGTAAGATTCCTTATGCTTCCGCAATTGGATCTATCATGTACGCCATGTTATGCACTCGCCCGCATGTCTCGTATGCATTAAGCATGACTAGCGCATTCCAGCCAAATCCCGGTGAACCGCATTTGGATCGCAGTAAAAAACATTCTCAAGTACTTAAGAAGGACTAAAGAGATGTTTTTGATCTACTGAGGTCGGAAGGAGAGCTTGTTGTAAATGGTTACACTGATGCTAGCTTTCGGATCGATGTAGATGATTTTAGATCGCAACTGGATTTGTGTTTTGTTTGAATGGAGGTGCCGTGAGCCGGAAGAGTTCAAAGCAAGATACCGTGGCCGATTCTACTACAGAGGCCGAGTATGTGGTCGCTTTCCGATGCAGCCTAAGGAGGCAGCTTTGGATCGTAAAGTTCATCACGTAACTAGGTGTAATTCCTAGCATTGTGAACCCAATGGGACCTATATTGTGATAATACAAGAGCCATTGCACAAGCTAAGGAACCTAGATCTCATCAACGATCCAAACATATTCTCAGCGTTTCCATCTCATTCGAGAAATTATTGAGCGTGGAGATGTTAAAATTTGCAAAGTAGACACCAATGACAATGTCGCAGATCCATTGACAAAGCCACTCCCACAACTTAAGCATGAGAGTCATACTAGGTCAACGGGTTTGAGAGTCATGTCAAATTGGTGATAGGGCAAGTGGGAGATTGTTAGTATATGCCCTAAGACCAATTGACTCACATTTATGATTTATGAAGCATGTATTTTTTTAATTGTATTTTATGCTCTTGGTCATCAAGTATGTGACTTGATAGTAAAACCCTTATAGCTAATAAAATACTATTCTTATTTGTCCCTAGTTTATTACATCTTGTAAACTAGTGTGAAGTTGATTGATGGTCAAGTTTTACCGATCATGAATATGAGATATAAAATCAATTCATAAATACATATTGAGAATATTGTATTGGACATGACCCAAAGTGAAGAAGAAATATTGCATGGGTTTAAGTTATAAGTATTTCTTCTCGCTTTATATTTGGTGTCCTTCGACCTAATGTTTCCAATGTTTCTTGCATGGGGAGAAAAATATGTTTTGACATAGTCAAACATCACTTTTAATTAGGTGATCATTATGATTATTGGTTGGCTTATTTTCTCGTCATGGCTTGAATATTGGAGATAGTGAAAGGGATTTGTCCCTCTCCTTTTAGAGAGAGATATCCATGGGCCCCTTGATAAGGAAGACTCGGAAAATATGCATGGCCATGCTCAAATAAGTATTAATAAGGTGTTATTAATATTATTTGTTGGAACAATCTGCTCGGTGATCAAGTAAATGGTTAATTAAGTTTTGTAAGGATGACTTGATCCATGCCTTATACTTAATTAGGATATCGTGTGACAAAGGACTAAATATTAAATCGATGCTAGGTTATTATTACATTTACTTAACTTGGGTAAGCATAATGTCTTGCTAGAGGCCGCTTATGTTTTGTGAATAAATGTCTAGGACATTTTTTTATTCACTCGCCAACGTTAAGTGAACCTACAGGTCACACGCATAGACGATCTTGTGAGCATAATGTCCACGTTCAATGAATCTAGATTGTGTCCAGATTCGTTGAACGTATACAAAAAGGGGAATCGATTCCATATTGTATTTTTCGGTAGGTTAATAAGTAATTAATTTTATTTAATCGAATAAATGAAATTAATTACTTAATATTACTCATCTAACCGTTGGATGATTATAGGAATAGATCGGACGAGATTGAACCGTCATTAGATGACAGCTAGGGTTTTGATATTGACGACTATAAAAGGTTATGTTAACCTTTTCTTGTTGGCCGTCCTTTATCTCATTAAAGAAAAACAAAACCCTAAACCCTAGAACGGCGATATAGTATCTAGCCTCCTCTCTCCGAAAAACGACCGATTACCAGATAGTCAGGATCGGCTCGAAACAGCTGTGAACACGAAGGGGGCTAGCATCCCGATCGCTGCGGAGGAGTTCGTCGCGTGGATACCAGTAGAGGGCGAAGCATACAAAGCAGCGCCTCCACAACGAACGATAAAAACATTGAGGTAATTTCTATCCAATCGGTTTTTCTAGTATGTGCAGATCCTGTTGGTGGATTTCCGTAGTTTTATTTTACTTTGTTTTTGCCTACGGATTCCAACAGTATTTACCCTTACGGTCGTCTCAAAGCTAGGTTGGTAGCTAAGGAATAGTTCCTGGGTTACTTTAAGCTAGTAAGGAGATACTTATAAAAGAAAGAAGCTAGCTATATAAGAAAGCAATCGCGCGCAGAACACTCAAGCAAGGGTGCTGTAGGGAACTACGGAGATAGAGCACAACGCTCAGAAAGAGATCAAGCACTAGCGTGACAGCTCTCGTTGATAGACTTAACTAAGCTATGGAGGGATGTGCTCGTCAACATCCGTTGCTGATCCGGTCGTCCATCTCGGAGTCATTAATATCTCTGTTATCGAATATGGGTGGTTTTACCCCATAGAAAGCTTGATCTATCTACCTCACCTGTCGTATGCCTTTCGATCCGTCCAGTGAGAGACCATAGCATTGCCATTGCATGGATACCCAATCCTACAACTTGCTCAGTTTTCTATGTCCAAACGTACGGACATAACTTTGATTAAGAAGTGAACCCATCGTATAGCCCAACTTGTGACTACTAGTATAGCTACCGAACATAGAAACCCATGAGCTTTGGTGTTTTGCTTTAGTCAATCCCCCCCATCTCTCTCAGTATTATCGTCAATAGGAGAGAAAGAATATTCTTCTTGGCTGGCTGCCCTGCTCGACGAAATGTGGTTGTTCCTTACTAGTATCTCGCTTCTCCCAACCATTGACTGACTTGGTTGCTTGCAGAACATATGCTACGATCCGCCAGGTCTTTCCATATTAGTTGCGCGCGGGTCTGCGAGACATGGGACTTAGGGCAACTTTTACTCCGGCTTCAGGCGGCGGCCCAGACGTGATGGAAGCATCTCGTATATAGAATGTACACGGTTGGTAAAAAGAGGATATTCAGCTGTTCACCCTTTGATTAAGTTTCCGAACGAAGTGGTTCTTTCTGCTTGTCGAGTAGTCTCACTTCATTCATGCATGGGCGTTCCACAAACGAAAGCTTTTCACATCTTTTTTTAGTCTTTGGAATGGGCATATCTCGAATTTCCTTAATCTTTGTAGGATCTATTTCAATACCCTTCTTACTCACAATGAAACCCAATAGCTTGACAGTAGGAGCTCCAAAAGCACACTTTACAGGATTCAGTTTTCACAACCTTTCAAACAGCTTTTTCAAGTCAATCAGGGATCTTCAGCCTTCTTGGACTTGACTATGATATCATCCATATAAACCTAAACCTCCATCTCCTTGTGAATCATATCATGGAACAAAGTGGTCATAGTCCTTTGAGTTGTAGCCCCAACATTCTTTAGTCCAAAAGGCATCACTCGATAGCAAAATGTTACCCAAGGGGTAATAAATGCAGTATTTTCTCTATCCTCCTCCGCTGCCAAGAGCTAATTGATGATATCCAGCAAAACAGTCACCAAAAGAAAGATTCAGATTCAATCACATGCCCGGGAAAGCAAAAACCTATTTTTCTTTTCAATGGATGGGGGTTAGACACGAGCTAAAGACTGAAGGGCAGAGAAAGAACAACAGATATTGCGACATATGAGAGAATCTCAACGGGAGGGGCTGGATTGATACCCCTTCACTTATATTCAATATAAATAGGAGAGGCATTGACTAGAATGATCTAGCCAATCATTTCTCCTCACTCCTCTAGCCCTATCAATTTCTTTTTCATTGGCATCTTAGATTAGATGAAATTTCCAACTAATGGCACTTTTCCAATAGAGAGTAAGGCAAGGAAAGGAAGGTGTGGCATACTCTAATTCTATTTGGCTTAGGCATATTGGGAGTGACGAAGGAGAGCAGAGATTCTTTCAAGGATGAAAAGAGGAGCCCCTATTTCTGAAATTTCTTTATTTATCTTTCTGATCCAATATGTCTTTAAATAATTACCTGTCTTCGATATATTGCCTATGGAAATTTCATTTAAAAGGAAATTCTTCCATCCCGTGAAAACTCTCATTTGGTGGGCATACTTCTGTATAAAAAAATATCGTATAGCAATATTTGAAATCGTGCTTCATTCTAAGTAGCTCACGTAAAGGGCATAAGAAGGAAGTCAGCTACTTCGGTTAGGACAAGTGTATAAGAAATAGGATTTAGGAGGCTAAAAAGTCTGAAGTCACATAGCGAGAAAAAGTAGACGTGATCTAAGCAAGTGAAGTGCTAATGCATTGAACTGATTCTAGTCGAGTAGCCCACAGATAAGGTAGTCGACTGACCATTCATTCTATAACAAGAGAAGTGACCCCCGAAGCACTCCATTCCTCTGGTGAAAAAGAATCTCCTATCGCTTCATATTCCGCTCCCCTTTCATTCTCTTAAGTTCTCTTCCTTCTTCTGAGGAATGCCGATAGAACTGTGGATACCTCCGTTTTGGCCTTCCTATACATACCTATAGGGCTTGTATGGACTTTCTTTCAATTGAAAATCATAAAGATGGCACCCTCGTGAAAAAGAGCAATTCAAGCTTCATGTTCTCCTACTCGGATCGGGGAATGGGTGCAGAAATGGTTGAGGCTTGCCCTAATGAAACTTCAGGAGAATAGCAAAACGAAGCCTTAGCATGTTTAGGAGTGATGTCCTTTGAATAAAGCAACATAACTTAATGAGTTTTCTTCTTCAAATCCGAGCATATGTTGAATAGCTTTGCTAACACCTTCTGTTGTGTAACAACTCTTTACGGTATGTACTATGGTATTTTTTCACTTCGGCAACTAAATGAGTTGGATTTACCTCTCCCTCTACTTTATTTGATAGAGGCGAAGACAAATGGGAAGGTAAAGATGTATAGACTAAATAGATCTGAACAAGGCTTGTCCCAAGGATGATTACCCTCTTCCCATCATTGATATATTGGTTGATCACACTGTCTACCATGCAATGCTATCTCTCGTTAACGGGTTCAACCAAATCAAAATGGATCCTGAGCACATGATTAAGACTGCTTTTACCAGACCCCGGGGGACTTTTCGTTACACTGTCATGCCCAGTTTTGTCCAATATACGTAATGAGAGAAAAGAAGGGACCAAAGACAAAAAAGGATACCGGATGCGTTAACCTAACCCCCGTAGTGCGCTTAGTCCGGCTGCTAAAAGCAAATAACTTATAACAAGAATTTGACATAAGCTACTCATATTGTAGATATTCTTTTCATTTACACTACTATTATCGTTAAGCTACTGGAGGACCGCATCTTTTATCTCATTGGGAGAACCACTATTGACCAGATTACTTACAACATCGATGCCTTGGCTTGTTGCCATTCCTTCCAAAGCATATCTGATCGCATCAAGAAAGAGATCGTATTGTGATCCTCCTAGCTTAACGGCTGCTATCATCGCAAATCCAACGAGAGTGTTTCGCATTATAAGCGGTTGTGCTCCTATCTGTTGAGCTTCTTGCTAACTTGGCTAACCCTCCTACCTCGATGACGAAGACTTGAGCATCCTCCCAACCACACAGGTAGGGATTGCTCAATCTTAATCATCTTTATAACCTCTGAATCTACTGGCGACTTGTCTCTCGAAGACATGAGATATAGAATCTATATAGAAGGCTAAACTTACTTTCTGCAATGTATACAGGAATCAGGGCATCAGCGAAGTCAAGGGCTTTCATAGTATATAGTGCTTACTCGATGATAGAAGGTTGAATCAAAGCGGCTGGGAAAATTCCCTATATTCTGACTGCCTATTCCTTTCCAGGGATCAAAAACTATAACACAATATTGTAAGATAAGAAAGTGTCTGTTCACGTCGAAGAAGACTTGTACTTGAATCGAGATTGGCGTGGTGTTCGGTGATTGGCCTCTTGTTGTTGTTGAAGGCTTGCAACTTGACTTCAGTCTTTCACCTTACCTCTTTAAATGCCCTTTAGAAATAAGGCTGAAATTCATTGATTCAAATCCGATAAATGGCTCTTTTTGGATGTTCCAAACACTCTCTTTTTTGGTATGCGGCTTCGCAGGCAAGCGGCGAGAGAACAAAACCAAGTGGGCTATCAATGAATTCGATTTTACTCTACGGGGAATCCAACCCTTTCTAATTTGGATTTTATAATGGATGGTGAACTTCGTTCTTTCCCTTCAAATAGTTTAATTGTTCCATCCAATCCGATGGCGAAAGCGCTCCACCTGAGTTCGAACACTTATTTAATAAGATTTGTGCGGAATACACAAGATGGGTACTTCAAGCAGGTAAACAGATACCCCCACAGTGGGACATGCCTGACCTTGTTCGGACAGTTATTGGAGACGAAGGGATTACTATCCCAGGCTTTCTCACGGATGCGTACTTTGGGTTTGAAGGCATAAGCGCAGCAGATCTTCTTTAAGATTTAAGAAGAAGCTCTTTCGCATCACCTATATTGAAGGAATAAACAGTGTGATTTTTTCCAAGGCAAGGAAGAGCCTGGTAAATAAATACAGATGCGCCTGTGGGATGAGACTTGACTTCTTTTGCTACAGTTCCCAAGTGAAATCCTTCCCGTGTCACTTTCATTCCCATATACTCCTTTTTTTGGGGGCATCCAGTTCCTTGCCAACTGCCAACTATCGACCCCAATCTCTTTTCATTTGGGTATTATCAAACTTACCTAGCCTAGCCCCTATCAATCAGACTAAAGAAGAGCACTCGAAAAAGCGTGGGTTAGGTTATTCAATCCGGCTCGAGACGCGTTCGTTGACAAAACCGCCGTAGGAATTCTTACTTTTCAATAGAGCAGAAGCGAACTTATCAACAAGAAAAAGGTCCTACTCACTACAAATGAATACACCACAAGATCAAACTGTACTCATGCCTCTCTCGCATCAAGTTGACAGCCCCTACGTAGTGATTCTATTAATCATGTAGGTAGGGGGAACCCCCCATTCTGATTGGTATAGCATGAAAAAGAAAAAAGAAAGCCATTTGCTCTAGGCGCACTGTGCTTTCCCTTGCCCAGACATTGGCCTTTCTAAGTTAAGTAATGCACCGAAGACTGGAGCTTCGTAACATGTTGACGAAGAACTATGAACTGAGGTTTCGGTCAGTAGAAGGGACGACCTTGTCTCCCCCGAAGAAGAATAGCCTCGCTCTCTAGCCGACTGATCCCCTTGATCATATAACTGGGAGGGAACGTGTCCCGTTAGAGGTGAATGATTAGAGGTGTCCTCTAATCACCACGATGAGGCTGGTCCCTCTTTTAGTAGACTCAGTTATGAATATTCATAAAGAAATGAATGCCGGGCTCTTTCTTTCACTGCTAACCTCAAGAAGTTTCTTAATACTTATACTTTCTGTTTCGTCGAGCCCTGAGCTTGTGGTCCTCCTTTGAGTGTGGGTTCAATTGGATAAATTTGTTAAGTCAAGAAAAACATACGTAGCAGCAAGGATGGTGCATCGCCTATTTATCGTTCTCGCTCGGGAGCCAAAACGAACACGCCTGCTACCTACTGTACTGGACCTTCGACCAGGCATTCTACCTTTGTCGAATCGGAACCAACACCACTGCATTGCGCTCGAACAGTTGAGCGGCCGCTGGCCCTTCCATGCACAGATCAGATATAGATTCATTCTTCGTACCTGGTCCAGCCTCACAACTCTTCGCGGGTTGGTAAAGAAGTAAGTCTTGTTTGGTAAGACAGAATTGGACAAAGAAACGAGAGTGCTCGATCGGAACTACGGCCAACAAAGACCGTAATTACATAGATAACTGCTTCTCCCTTTCTCCGTCTTTAAGGCTTTAAGCTGAAACCGTATGGCGGCTGGAAAGAAAGATGACCTCACCTTCTCGTAAATGGTGTCAGTGAGAGCCATTTTAGTATCCCCCGTTGACCTTCTTTTGTAGATAAAATCTTCAATGAATGGAAACAAGCAACCTTAGAAAGGTGCTTGTTGAGTAAGGCCGGCTTTCGAGCCCAAGCTCCCCTTTATTAGGTTGGGTGCTTGAGCGCATCTTTCTCATACGCTTAACGCGCTTTACCTTTAGTTTTTAATAAATAAGGGGGCGCCTTAGCTAGGTCGTTTTCTTGCAGGAGTGCTAACGCGCGCCCTTACGCTTGCTTTGCAATACGAGCCTTATACAGAGCCGCGCTCCTTTCATTTGAATATGATGAGAAGAAGGGGGGCCGCCCTCTTTTCCGCACCAATCCTTATTTACTACTACATCTTTTTTTTGGTGTATAGCTCAATTGGTAGAGCATTGGGCTTTTAACTTAATGGTCGCAGGTTCAAGTCCTGCTATACCCAAACCTACCTTACACTCTACTTTTTTTTTTCTTTTTTTTAACACCAACTAGTGAGCTTTATTGATAGTAATGAAAGAAAGTACAGAACAAGGGGTATGATGGATAGCTCAGGCCCCTTTAGTACAACGAATAGCTGGGACTGATAGTTTGTCCAAGAAACATAAACCTCTAGCTTACCTAGGCAAAGAAGAATAAGAAAGAAACTGTTAGGACTTAGCAGAATCACAACTGTAATTTGCCAGACAATCTGCAACCTTGTTCCCTTCTCTAAAGTTGTGATCCAACTAGTAATCAAGTTGTTTAAGAAGATATCAAATGTGCTGCAGGGAAAAATCAAGCTTCCATGGGCCTTTTTTACAATCTCGAATTGTATAAAAAATACTAGAGAGTCGCTTTGGATATCGACCATGTAATACCCCAAGGATAAACACAAAGTAATACCTTCGGCAAGGCCATCAACCTCTGCTATTTGTAGCAAGAACAATGAATGAGCAAAATCCCTCAATGAAAGTACCATCTGGGAACCTCAAAATGCCTCCTGATGCAGAAAGTCCAGGATTTCCATGAGAAGCTCCATCAATGGTCAAAACAACAGGTGCTCGTCCCTCTTGTTTCTACCGCACTATTGTCCAACATTCCACTGCTGGTTGTTTGAAGGTAGAAGAGAAGCGTACCACGTCAATAGGTAATTTGTGGGCACAAGACAATTGATATATGGACTTTAAGACAGCAAACTTCATGGCATGCACTGAAGGCATACAGCCTTCATAGCGAAAAATATTTCTAGCTTTCCACAGCTCCCAATATACAAGAGAAGGTATCACATAATAAACTATTGAAGATTGGATCCATCAAAGTTGCATCATGTGTCATAAGGAGGATCAATTTTCAGACTTCAAAGCGCACATGTCACTGAAAAAATTCCACAAAGAGCGGGCAAAAGAGAAATGAAGAAATATGTGATCAATTGATTCTTCTGAGAATTTACAAAAGCACCATGAAGCGAGTGAAAAACCAAAGCTTCTAATCACATCATCCAAAGCCAAGAATCTGTTACATAGCCTCTACATAAAGATGGAAATAAAAAGAGGAATTTCTTTGTGCCAAATGGATTTTCAAGAGAGAGAAGAGGAGAATCCCTTGTTTATATCCTGCAGCGCTGAAGAAAGGTTGAAAGAGCCAGAAGATGTAAGTTTCCAAACATATATATCTTGTTGATCTTGTTGTAAGTGAACAGGCCAAGGAGAATGTTGAAGGAGAATTCCCCTACAATCTTCACTCGCCAAAGCATCCCTCACCGAGAGATCATTAGTAGGATGAAAAGGATATAAGGAAGCAAGCCTTCCACAAGGTAGCCACTGATCTTGCCAATAGCTAGATTCTCCATTCCGAACTAAGACACCAATGTGGTGATCTGCTTGGTCTTTGATGTGTAGCACCCTTCTCCATGTGTGTGAACACGAAAGAGGGGCCTGCAGATTGTTGATGAGAGCAGCTTTGAGCTTGTATTTTGAGAGGATAAAAGTCCCCCAGAGGGACGAGCTAGTACGAAACTGCCACCAAAGTTTATAAGAGTAAGCAGTTGATATATCTTTGAGAGAATTCAATCCCAAGCCATTGGCAGATGTTGGCTGACATATTTTTTTCTAAGACATCTAGTGTTTTTTCTCTCTCTGAATTAAAACCCCAAATGAAGTCTGCAAAAATGCATTCAATTGATATAAAAACCATCTTTGGAGGAGATAGAGCCTGAAGAAGGTACATAGGTATGGACTCCAGAACATGCTTGATCAAGATCAACCGCCCGCCTGGGCTGAGAAATATGAGCAGCCACCCTTATAGCTCCACCCTAACTTTTTCAATGAGTAGTGATTATCTTTCTCTGACCTTTAAATTTAGGACACCCCAAATAAGTGAAAGGGAAAGATTTCTGTGAAAATCCAGTCATCTGGTGGATGAGAGCATTTCTTTCTGGTAATGAAGCATTCCCAGTCAAGGATGCATTTTTTTTGTTAATCTTCTGACTAGAAATCTGCTCATATATACTAAGGAAATTCATAAGGCATTGTATGTTCCGCTTAGCTCCTGTAGAAAAAAATAATCACATCGTCTACAATGCTAAAATGAGAAACATGCAAACAACCTCTCGCAAGTGAAAAAGGGCAATAGATCTTTCCTCCATTAAATTATTCAAACCTCTCGAGAGGAATTCAGCAGCAATACAATAATAAAAAGAGAGGGTGATAAGGGATCTCCCTGCCTTATCCCGCGAGAAGAGTGGAAGAAGCCGCATGGCTTGCCATTTACCAACACACAAAAATTTTTCAATGATATGCAATTGCGGATCAAATGGAGGAAGTGCTGATTAAATCCAAAACTCGCCATGACTTTGTACAAGAAATCCCAAGAGACTCTATCGAAAGCCTTCATCATGTCCAATTTGATAACAATGTTGCCACCAGTAATTTTTCGGTCAATAGAGTGAACCATCTCAGTTGCAAGGAGTACATTATCCACGATACTGCGACCTTTGACGAATGCACTTTGGTTTTCAGAAATGATCTTCGGCAGGACACTCGAAATCCTTGCAGAAATAACTTTGCTGATTATCTTATTGGTGAAGTTACACAAACTTATAGGGCGGAACTGAGAGAAGGCAGAAGGATTAGGGCTTTCCTCGATGACTGATTCACTTACTGATTCGCTTACTGAAAGGGCTGCGGGAATGGCGATAGACCTATAAGCCTCGATCTCCTTACCAACTGACCGCTAAAGGGAAGACTACGAGATAGAGGGGGCAGACGGTGCTTTATAGCCTTCGTGACCAATGGGTCACTTCACGCCTTCAACTAAGAAAGTAAAATCAGTACTTGCTTCAACTTCAGGCTTTCGAAGATTTGTTAATTTGAACACTTTTCGAAAAGCACTTTCTTTTTCATCTAATCCAGGGGAACATGCTCTTTATTTGTCTATCAATATGCGAAGCAAAACTCCGCTCAATCTAGAAATGAGGAAAGAGAGGTTTCTGCCTAGACTTTGACTGTTCTTGCTTAAAGCAATAAGGGCTTCCAAACAAAGACATGGCCTCAGGCCTGGCTTGGCTTTCTTTATACGCTAAAGCAAATGCTCCACTCTCAGCATGTTCAGCTACCCAATGGAGACCCACGAGCGAGGTAAATCCATTTTATGGATGTTTACGTGCGCTATATCGATCGATAATTAACCAAGAGAAACTAATCAATCAGCGGCTTAAAACAATGATTTCAGGGCATTTAGAATGTTTATTTATTGCAAGATTGAGATCTCTCCCACTGGAATTCAATGATGCAATTTCGGATTGTGGTGGAGTACTAACGAGCTCCATCTCAGTGAAAGTCAGAAAGGAGCTAACCAAGAGAAGATTTCAATCCAGTTAAGACTGATCAATCTCGTCAAGATCTGTTAGCTGCAACTAACAAATAGTTTCGACGATAGTAAATAAGGTTAGCGTAGCGGAGTTCAGCTCTTGGAGAAGATTGGTATATCCTATATAATCCGAGTTAGCACCAAAATTCCCTTTTGAGTTACCAAGTCCCTTTCCTATCCTTTGTTGAAGCGGCAATTTCCTTCTTCTTTGAGTTCGCTCTTCCCGCATCACGGAATTCTTTTTTGAGGGATTCTTCCATGAGTTAGGAATGACTCTCTCTCGTCCAGTTGGTCAGTTCATTCTATCAAGCAAGGGTATGTTGTTTCAGGTCCAGCACTATTTCCGTAAGGGTTAAGCTCTCTATTAGACTCCATGTTTTCGGGTGGCTTAGGCTTTAGCCTTCCGTATTCTTTTGATTTTTCTCCCCTTCGTGCCAAGGAAAGAAGTCCCAACGGATTCTTCCTTCACCTCGGAAAGGGATTCGTGAACAACTGCAGTGGAGATGAAAAAAAACCTATCGGGATCTTTGGGGGGGTTCAGACCCTTGAGAACCGCGCGATCTCATAAAGCGATTGCAAATAGCTCAAAAATGAATCCGATGGAAGGCCCACTAAGGCCTTATCACCCCGGAGTACTCCTATGGCCGATCTGTCACCCAACCTACTTAAACAACCTAGAGGCTTTTTCCCGTCCCGTTTGGGGAATGACCCCTTATGGCATGGCTTATTAAGTTATTCTCGCAATTCAGCCGAAGTAGACAGTATAGTGGTGGCTGTGATGGCATGTCTAGTCGATAGAGTGGAGCCTCCAATCTAGGAGACCCTTAGATCAGCATAAGTTCTGCCAAAGACATTGAGGACCCATGTGCTAATTCTATTGATTCTTAGTTTTTTGACTGAAAAAGCCCGTCGATCCAAATGAAGCATTCTTTTGGTCTCTCTTCGGCTCCTCGCCCTGAAACTGACCCACGGCACAGCGCATATTCACTTTGCGCGCGGGAAGGCAACGAAGTTCAGTTCATGAGATGGCATCGGAGTGGAGGAGCCGCGACACGAAGTTCCTTACCTTAGCTGGATCTCGTTGTTGGAACATCTCCAAGTATGGGGCAAAGGATCAGGCGCTTTGACTTTTTCTCCCTGGATCCACCACAGGTTGGGCTTGAGAGCTGTGTGATAGGTGACTATCCAGCACGGTTCAGAGACACTTTTAGTCTGCGCTGGTTAATGGAAGCCTCCCTTATCAAGCAAGAAGGAAGCGGCTCTTTTCATGGCGGAGTCACCATTGACTCTTGATGTTGTACGTAGTAGCTTAAGAACCAACCCTAAAAAAGTGTTAGCAGAATAATAACAATAAGGAATAAAGACCTCGTGTCCGTAGCTTTGGGATAAGAAAGAAGAGCCCACTAGCTCCCTCCCTTTATTCTTTTGGTAATAAATAGAAAAAAGGCTTTGTCCATTCAAATAGTGACTTTTCGATTCGTGCTTGCTTGCTTTCCTGAAATGAAATAGATCGGACTTACCTTCCTTCGTGCAAAGCCAGTTCATGTTAAAATTTGAGAAAATGTACTTCCCATTCAAGGTTTTTGGGTGGCAATCACTTACTCCCAAGGTGAGAAACAAAATTTGCAAGGCGCATTGTGGCACGCTAAAGAGTGAAAGCCTTTGAAAGTAATCTAAATGGAGGTGGGATGAGTAAATTAGCTCGAATTTATTAGTGCATCTCCTTCTATTTTCATAGTGAATCATAGCGACTCGACTCGTGCAAGGTCTAAGGAAGGCTATGAGCCAGGATTTAAGCGCCTTTTCCACTGCTCATGGTCTGAGGGAACTGAAATGATCAGGTATGGCTCCCAGTGAACTGACCGTACCCTAAACCGACACAGGTGAGCAAGTAGAGTATAGTAGGGCGCTTGAGAGAACCATGTTGAAGGAACTCGGCAAAATGACCTGGTAACTTTGGGAGAAGGGGTGTGATTCTTTCCCTGAATAGGATGCTAGTGTTCGCTCCTGATCTAAGATGAGGAACCAAACCAAGTCTTGAAAGTCTTCCGTACTGGTCCACCTATCCAGTATGTGAGGAAGTTTCTCCCATGGAGCTAGCATTTGCATGTTATTAAGCCGGATCTCGAATAGAGGGGAATCTATTCGGTCTTACCTTACTGTCAAATCTATTGCTATTTTAGGGTGTTGAGTGGCAGAAAAGGGACCTGGATGCCTATTTGGAACATCCCTATTATTCTCGGGAGGGTGAAAAGTACCCTGGTTTTGTTCAGGCATTTTAGGGCTGGACCTAATGAGATACCTTAAACTCGAGGGTTGGATAAGTAAACCTGGCCAAGGAATCACTATTTCGATTGAAGCTCTGCCGTGGTGACCCATCTTGCTCAGTAGGCATAGGTTGGAGTAATAGGTGTAGCGGGGCAAGGTAAGGAAAGTGGCTGCCAGAAAGGAAGCCAAACTCGAAAAAGATTCTCGTCTTTCATTTCATTTCTACTGTTTGAGAGTACACTCTCCCAGAACCGGATATTTTAGGCACGAAAATGGATATCACGTCATCGGCAGATGGGCATATTCATCCTTTGAAACTGCTTCCATTGGCATGAGATAGAGTCCTCTCCTGCAGGAACCTGGCACCTTCAGAGCTCTATATTTGTTGCTTTCAGCTGCATTTTGGTTTGATTCTCGACAGCGAACGAAGTGCGTAACTGAGTAGTAAGATGACAAGTCCCAGAAGCTTGCCGAATACCAAGCACGCAAGATCTGATCGGAAATAAGCCAAGAGGAATTGGAAGAGTGGCTTTTCGCTCCTCATTATTATCACTTTTTCCAGCATTTAGCTCAACGCTATCTGGTTCAATGTTTTAACGTGGGCAGAAAGTTTTTCAGATGCTGATGAGGCCGGTTCTCTATTAGATAGGAGCTCTACTATCGGCTATTGTACATTTTTGGGAAGGTGGAAAAGTAAAAAGCAAAGCATTAGTGCTCTGCTGCCACTAGAGAAAGATCAGTGTCAGCTAAGGAGAATCCGAAGATGCAGAAGAGGTTTTTTACGGGCTCTGGAATAAGGGCGATTACTATGTAAGGGTTTGGTTACCCTACGAGGAACCCCTTACATGCTTAGGTCGAAACCTAACATGATGGATAGACAGATTATTTAACCGAAACCGGATCGGGAGAGATAAATTAACTACTATGTTCCATCGCTTTCTCCTTAAGAGCAATCGGCTCCTGGTGAGAACTGAAATCTTGATGCAAACTGTGATCTTGGAGCTAAGGCTAAGGCCCTTCCTAAAGCCGATGGGGACGTAGTTTATTGTTCAAATCAAAAGTCTTAAGTCTCCGCTAGGGCTAAGGCTGTAGTTCAAAATTCAGAATCTTATTAAGTTAAGCTTAAAAGAAGAAAGGGGCAGATGCCCTGGTAAGCAGATATTCCGATGGCTGTATGGAAGAAGGCTAGCGGTGTAGCGCACATCATTTCTCAAAGAGAGTGAGGCTCATCAGGCGGCCAACCCGTACTAATAAGGGTACGCTTTTCGATCCTCTCCTATATAGGAATACAATAGTGGAATTGTTCCCTATGCTTCAAAAGCAATAACGATAGACGCTTCAGGGGGTTCAGGCAAAGAAAGGAAAGAATGAGTGGTTAGTTGGACCATAGACGGAAAATCGATACCCCAATAGTATCATCTAAGACGTGGGCGTATACTACAGGATTCTATAATGACATCTAAATTCTCCTCAAGCAAGGGCGAATCTATGGCCTACCACTCCTGCAAGACCACTAGGAGCAGAATACTGACCGGAAGGGAGAATAAAGAAAGGTAATACATAGGGAGAACAGACTGAGTAATCAGACTCCATATGTACAACACAGTAGCACTAATAGCAGCCAAAATAACCCAAAGCAGATCATTACAATCGCACTTGATAGGATACCAGTCCTAAGGTAGCTATCAGCTATCACCAAAAAGTATAGGAAAGGCGCCTTTTTTCTAATAATTAAAGATGATGCTGCCTTCAAAGCTGTCCTTTCGGTCTAGTCGCGCTAACTCAGCTCTAATACGCAACTTTGGCTTTCGGCCTATACGCTGACTCTAAATCAAATATTTACTCACTGCCAACAAAAACATACTATTTTACTAGTTTAAATCGATTCACTAAGCTAGTTAAAAGCTTTAGTTCAATTACGCAATTCCACCAGTGTGTAAGAAATCCTTAATTCTCAATATTAAAGCTTTTGGTAAGGCAGAGCAAGACTTCTCTGTGGGAACCACCCGGTAAAGGAGACCTGTCTAGTCAAATAGGCTTCTAATAAGAAATTAGCTCATTCTTTACTTATGCAATTACTTTTTTTTCGTAGCGTCAACGTTACCTTTATATCTCCCTCGTCTAGTCGAGATTCCCTAAGAGAAAGGGATCCAATCTGTAGTTGTAGTTTATATACGTGAATCCAATCTCGCTTCCATTCATCATCCATTCTGAGGAAAGAGTCTTGAATAACAGGCTAAGAATAGTCTTATCAGTCCTTGTCCGTTATGTATGCTCCAGTAAGAAAGTCCCTTACTTCGGCTAGTAAGGATTTTCATTTTAGGCAAGCAAGCGAGTACCCCCTTTTTTTTGACTTTTTCTGGAGATTTCCATTGGACTAGTAAAAAGACTTAGATAACACACCGGGTTTACAGAAAGAAAAGTTCACGTAGAGAAAAAAGATTAGACTAGTTATTGCACTAGTAGCGTCTACGAGCCTCCCGCTTCGATACCATCCCCTTTTTTACCAGTCGAGCTTCCCTGTCAACCCTTTGCGGCGCTTGCTTCCTAGCTAGAACTCACACAGCGTAAACATAAATTAGAACTAAGCATAGTCTTATATACCCTCCCTAGCGCACAGAGCAAGAGTAAGCTACTTCACTCGAGAAGAAGAAATACGCTAACGATCGGCTCAGATAAGGATGCCTCATCTCTTTCCAAGCTAGCTCCGATGCAACTGCTATCGAATTAGCTCTTGGGGATATCATAGGTAAGAAGGAAGCCAATGCTGGAGGAAGTGAATCAATCATAAGAGGTTGTTCAAAAAGGGATTGACCTAAGGCAAGGTTTACTTATCCTGGAGGAAGGAGAGAAAATCTCTTCCTTTCCTGCTCATGCTTAAGACTAGTCCACCATAAGAACCTCGTTCCCCAGTATGGAGCCACCATCTTCGCCCGGCTACCACTCGGACCGGATCTAATAAAGAACTAACCAAACTGGCTTGCCCGACTGGATCTCTCAACCATAAGGAGAAGAAAAGGCAATGTTTCAGGGGTAAAGTGTACCTCCCGTTCGGGCTTTGGATTCTTTCCCGAAAACAATGTATGCCACCGATGAAGATGGAAAATACTCTTAAAATAAAAAGTCCATAAACCTTCACAGAGTGATTGGATTTTTGCCTATATTGAGTGGGTAACAGCCCAAACAATCTATCAAGAACAGATAGGTACTTATTGTACAATAGGTTACTACCTACGTCAAGCCGGGGTCCGGAGGTTCCTCGTAACCGCAGAAGCTACGAAGCTAGGTGCTGGCTCAAGTACTGGTGAAACGACCTGAGCCTGTCAGTAACCGTTAGACCAAGAAAGAGCAAACAAGGAATAAAGAGAGAATTTTTCTATTCCTGAGTCATGCCCTAAGGGAATTCTCACAATTAGCTAACGTGGTCCCACTCGTATCTATTTTGAATTCATGTTATAAGTCTCTGCTCTTCTAGGTTCATGAGTGAATCAACGGACTAACGTAAGACATATTCTTTGGCAACCTCTCCCTCCGGTTAAGGAAGTATCTCATTAGCTGCTATCTCTCTTACTCTTAAGCTTTCTGGTAGTGAGTGAGGCTTTAACGAGCCTGTAGCGGGCGTTCTATCTGTCCTTATATACTTCATCCGCCGTCTCCTCGGGAAGAGGAGCCGAGAATTACACTTGGTGACAAACCAAATAGTCCAACAACCGAGTCTTCTTAACTTACTTCATCGCCATTGTACTTCTCACAATACTGATCTGGTCATGTAGTCTGATAAAGAGTCGAAATATAGCCCACTATAAGAACTGAACTATGCCTCCCGGCTAGGGTAGGTAAAGCAACAGGTCTGCTTTCCTGTTGTGGATTGTTATTTAAAAATTACCCCCTCGCTCTCTATCTTCTAGTGTAAGTCATAAACTCATCCAGCAAGCAAACAAGCGACCTTTGAGGGAGCGATAAACATGGTTTGTGGGTGTTCGTACCTGAGCTGCTAATCCTGGAAAGGGATTCTCGACGAATCGTCTGCTTGTTGGACTACGCATCAAAACGTCTTACCTTGCAAAGGATTATTATCCTATTTCCTAATAGTCTACTTAGAATTGTAAAGGGCCGAGGAGAGGAGCCAAAGTGATCTGCGGTAGAGAGAGCTAGGATGCAATCCTTCGAAGAAGAGGTACATATGGCATGTGAGTGAGTTCCATCTAGTTCAGTTGTTTCGCATCGGCAACCACCCGACCTTTCTTATTCACTAAGGAAAGGAGATAAGATCTCTATATCGAAAGATATATAATCGGGTACAAGGAGCGGTGTCATATGGATGTTTTTCTGAGCCGGAGTCCCACCCACCCTTTATTGGTTGATGGGACTTCCCCAGTGTCATCATCGACATGTTCATATAACGTCTCACACCTTTCGAATAAGAAAGGATGTTCGTACTTTAGGGTATTTAACCTTCTTCATTGAAGGCTTGCATTGATAGGGAAAGGGAACCTTTCTATCTAACTGGCAGTAGCATGATTGGATCTTCTTAGTGCTTAGGGTACTCTCTATAAGCGTCAAATATTTCTTATGTTATGCAATTTGAGGGATTTTTTTCATATCTTTCTTTTCGGATTAGCTATTCCTGTCCTTGAGGAACTGGCTTATCTTGAGCTTGAGTACTGGAGGTTAGAGTACCTACCTTGTCTGGTCCGTACCCCGGTAGTAGGACTGGCATATAAGGTCTTCCTGTCATGTAGGAATAGGAACAATTAGGGCAGTCCAAGTTCCCCCGGCTCATAGCAAGTGAAATAGCTACCGATCTAGTAAGGGAAGGATAGATAGAAAGAACCTGACCTAAAGGTAGACGCTGGCAGGAAAGAGCAAAGCAGGCATGAAGGCACGAGCTTTTATGGTGAGTGGGCCTATGGCGGAAAGAGGGAAGTGGTTGACTGAGGTATTTTTCCTCCATTTTTGATTTGCAAAGGCCCAGTCTAGTCTTTCTTGTATCAAATGGGCTAGGTCTCTAACCGATTCGACAACCAGTCTTACCATTTTGATTACATATATTATCCAAATCAACCGAGTAAGTGAAACACTGGATTAGAATCTGTTAATCTATTTGCTCATAGATAAAGCAATCGCATAGGGCCCATTTCATTTAGTTCTCTTCTTCTTTTACAGCGTAAGGTAAGCATCGTCAAGCAAAAGCATTTTCATATGCAAGTCGAACTCTTGATCAGGGGAAGAAGCCTAAAAGAAAACCAGGTTTGTTTTGGATAGCAAGATTGCGAGAAAGAAGGCGAATTGACCAAGCAAAATCACTCTACACTTACCTTGTAGAGTAAGCATATACCTTTTAAAGTATTTCATATCCTTCATCTTTCATTCGTAATGTGCCCTAGGCACAGCGTCCCGCGCTGCGATATGCCCTGGGGCTCCTGTGAGTGACAACATGGGCTTTTCTAAAGCATTAGTAGGCTCCGTGTGTAAGGGTAAATAAACTTCCTTTACATCGAAATCATTGGTCGTGCTGTGTTTACTCATTGAACACCAACGTAATCGAAAAGCCCTGTGTTAAGGTTGATTTGGGACTCAGACGATGCTATCAAGTTTCAAGATTTGGCTAGTATTCGGAGTGGATAACCCCTTGTTCGTACTCTCCCATCTCCTAGGAAAAAAATAGGGCTATAAGTAGGTCGTTTGCTATTACTATAAGGGCTGCTCGCCTTTATACGGCTTCGCTCGCTCGCTCTAACGCTCCTTTAGTAGACAGCGAGTGGAGTGCATAAGCCCCTTTAGAGATAGGGGCGAGTACTACACGAGCTGGTAAGTAAAGTATGGAACGAGCCTTGTGAGCGACCTCATCTTGCTTGCTTCTGGCGAAGCTTCTAGCACTAGATAATAGGCATTCTGGTATGGCAGGAAGACTACTTTTTATTTTTAGGTCGACCACTACATAGGAGCAATAGCGAAGCCTTCAATTTAGTGGCTTCCTCCCACCCTACTCTTTCATTTTTGCTTAAGCTTCCCCGTTTAATTGATTGTATACCCGATCACTATAATCTTTTCTAGAAACTGTTTCTACGACGATAGGCATAAAGGCATGATTAGTTCCACAAATCTCACCATAGTGAACTCTTTCTCGCTGTACCGAAATAGAGGTTTGATTTAAACGACCAGGTATAGCATCACATTTGAGACCTAAGGAAGGTACATCAGCAGGTGTTACAATAGTACGTAAATAAGTTTTGACTGGTACAACCACTCTATTGTCCACTTCTAATAAACGTAATTGACCCAATTCTAGATCATCTTTTGGAATCAAATAACTGTAAAAAATGAGTAACTGTTCATCAGAACTGTTATAGTTCGAATACTCATAAGTCCAATACCATTGATGTCCAATAGCTTTGATAGTAATAGCTGGATCTACTACTACCTCGTCCATTGAGTATAACAGAGCAAATGATGTATAGCAATGAACATCAGGATGATACTAGGAAATATGGTCCAAAGAATCTCGATAGTAGTTCCATGAACAATCCTTTGCGGAATTAGATTCCTTTTAGAGTGGAAATGCCATAAAGTGCGAATCAAGATCCATAATACGAAAACCAAAATAAGAATGAGGAAGAAAAAGATATTGTGATATAAGTCTATTATTCCTTCCATCATAGGTGTTGCTGCGTCTTGAAATCCTAATTGCCATGGTTCCGCTACATCACAAGGAGCAATTGTGAGAAATAGCCATTCTATAACAATCATTTGCTTTGGTTCATTTTCTTTTCTTTATCCGCCCCCCTCCCCCCCCAAGAGAGAGAGAGACTCTTCGAGAGCTAAAGATAAGAGCACTTTTGTTGGTTGTTTTCCAACGTAAAGCATGGGAATAGGAAAGATGTACAAAATTTGTTTCCGAGAAAACTTTGTTTGATTTGCATATGTTAAGCATAGCAGCATGATTCGAGCTTCTTAGGACTTAGGTTACTGCCTATAAGCTTCAACCTTTACGCCAACTTCTTGCTTTCTGGGATCGGTACATTCGTTTCTTTTCATTCTATATTCAATTCGGCCTGTAGGCATATTACATACGTTATTTCCTAAAGGTCTAACCTTCGCATTTAGACTCACGTAAGGTCGTTAATTACAAAATCTGTAACCCTTTCTTTATACTCAGTAGTAGGACCTGAACCTTTTCATTCCTCCATATCGCCTCTGCATGGAAATAGATACATTCGCCATGGACTACTCCATCTGAAAGCTTCACATAAAGTCCATCTTTCAAGAAGTACTCTATCGCCCGCCTACCAAGTATCTCTTTCCTTCTTTACGCCTACTTCTCTTTACTTCTGAGGAGGCTTCCATCTTTCTCTCTACCTCTTTTTTCTTTTATCTAACTAACTTCAAAATCTTATCTGCCCGGCCATACCAACATGGGAAACCTAGCTTCCCTCCCTATGAAGTGCATTTATCAAATCAGCTCCCCCGAGTCACTAGAAAGAGGGTGAAAGGCCCACTACTTCATTCATGGCCTATTTTAGGATTGATATCCCTTTTTTGTATTCATTCGACTTAAGGCAAAAGAGAAGTCATACAAAGAAAGGTTCTTTCATGCAATACATAATGGGCGGGACTCCTATGGATTCCTCCAACTCAATGAATGAAGGGAGGAGTATGAAGGAAGATTCAGACAAAAAAGGGGAAAAGGAACCATATCTTACTGACTGAATGAGGAAAAGCTTTTTATGCAGTCTCACTTTACCACCATATGAAATGCGCGAAACTTCGATTGGTGGAAGCCAGTCCATGAAGATTATCACTTTTCTAACGTGTAATGCCCCTCTTTCGGTAAGCATCCAGTATCTCAGCAAATGAACATTTCTCTAAGCTTATCCTGTAGCTTATACGTCGTTTGAAAGCTGCTTCAAGGATCCAACGAATAGTTAAGGTTTGTTGACGATCCCTGGCTACAATCCCAGGGACATCATAAATAGTACCTGCTATTCCTACTTTTTCCACTTCGCATATGGGCTTTATATTCTCTAGGGCGTTAACCATAAATTTGATTACATCGTGTTCAGTTCGAGCTGGGCGATGAAAAGTTTGATAAACAATAGCACGAATTCTTATTTTTTTACCTTCTTTCATGTGAAAGTTGACCAACTTCTTGATCAATTATTTTTGTTCACGATCCAAGCCCCCCATATAGCTTAAAATTTTCGAGCAATTGGAAGTCGCTTTCGATGACGAGGCCGAAGAATTTATATTACGCAATCCTTACTGTCAATCTTTATCAGCCAGCTCCCCTGTTTCCATCTTTCCTTTGACCAAACGGGTCCTTAAATCAACCCCCAAACATGACGTTTGCCCTGGTATGCACGCCAATTCCCCACTATGATCGGATCATCATTCTAAAAAGAGATCATAGTTTCGGATTGCTCTCATAATGCGGCGATACAGAATGTTTTCACGTGTTCCATGTTGATGAATATGAGTGATGTATGAGTCATAGGTACGAGCACGCAAAAGCTCCCTTTGCGAAGAATGGATCAATCCCCGAATTTCGGTATATTTGGATAGAATGGAATTGGGATGAAACCCATTATCCACGAAGGTGGATTCCACATACGTTTCCACTCGGACTTGAGTATCGATAATGGATCCCATACGTCTGAGGTCGTCATTCCCCCTAAATTGAGGAGCAAGTACCTACGATAAAGTATGCTCCTTCTCGCTTCATACGAGAGAAGGGGTTAGGCCAATTTGGGTATAACAACCGATTGAGGCACCGGCGGAGCTTCGGCAAGAGTAACCGGTTCTTCCGGCAATTGCACCGGACTAGGTGGGGGTGTAAAAGCATTTCCCCTATCGCAATAGGCGTTTGGTAACAGACAGTAGATAAGAAAAAGTAATACAAAGAATGAAATAATACATCTACTCACATTAAAACGGTGCCAACAGAAAGGGAATCGACATAAAGAAATACAGGAATAAATAAGGAAGGATAGAATAAAACAATTTATATCATGATGTAAGTCTATTTTCATCATAGGTGTTGCTGCGTCTTGAAATCCTAATTGCCATGGTTCCCCTGCATCCCCAGGGAGTTCCAATGGAGACATAGTGAGAAATAGTCTTTCTGTAACAATCATTTGCTTTGGTTCATTTTCTTTTCTTTATTCGCTCCCCCATAAAAATGAGAAAAGACTGACTTGTTGGAGGTTGGGTTGGTTGTTGACCAACAAAAAAATGGGAGAAAGAAAGATGCATAAAGAAAGAAGTCAAGCTCGACAACAAGACAAGAGAAAGGCCAGTAACAAAACACTCACCCAATCTTAATAAAAAGGGAGATAAACAAGGACACCTGTGAACTCGGATAACCTTTAAGCATACCTTTCATCTGCTACTTTCTTCTCTTATGATATTTCTAGTGTTCACATAAAATGAATATAGTAATAACTTCCCAATAGCTCTCCTAGCCGCTTAGAGCAGCAAACCAGAGAAAGTGCAAACGGAGAGGAAGTAGTCGAGAGCAAGTGGATTCTCCTCTGTTAGAAGACGTTATTGAGTAGAGTGCTTGGTCTCCTAGCTTGCCCTCCAGTTTATCTTTCACTCTTTTAGTTAGTTATTCCCTTTCAGTTATAATTGAGGCAATCAACGAAGCCTACCTGGTTCTATAGCAAGTAAGCACCCAGGAGATATCGTAAGTAAGGGTTTAGAGTTGCTAGAGCTATGAATATCTTTCTTGTTTTTTGTTATGACAATCGAAGATATAATATACCAGACTCAGATGTAATAGAGAACCGGATATCCTACTCAAACCTGAGATTGTATATTATGCGTTCTTTGGCACTTTCATAACATCCATGTGGTATCGATCATAATGGGTCATCCAACAAAGATAGATCGAGATCCTGATCTAATGAACAAGGAATCCCCATAATCAAGAGAAATCTTTCACTTTTTACATTCTTTTCAGACAAGAGGCTGCAGATGGACCATCATCCGATGTGGGACTTATGCCCGAATTAGTGAGACTCGGATGCTATCAAAAATGAGTATATAGAATTTTCATTGTACAGCTTAAAAAAGCTATAAGGGATAATAAGCGTAGATCTGAGTAAGCAATCCTCGCTAGGAAGACTAAGATTAGCAATCGTTAGTCCAAAAAGAAATCCCACAAAAAGTTATCTACAACTTCAATGATTTTTGTCCTAAAAAAGCATACTATTTTAGGGAGATGACGCCCTCTCTTACTTCTATATATTACCATTTCTTTCTTCTCTTTTTGGAAGAGCTTTTACGTTTGCTTGTCAAGATCATTCTTTCTATGTATAATGCGTGATAACGTAACTGGTGAGATACCAGCCTTTTCTGCCAAAGCTTTAGCAGTAAGGCGTCGCCTCTTTCTGGCTATCTCCATCCGATCAATATTAAACATTTATTTTATCTATGAGCAACAACCGGTTCGACTTCAAATATAAAATCAGAATCAGAAGCAACAAAAAATGAGACCCATTCACCTGGTCGGATAACAAAAATACGTTCTAAAAATCCGCTAAAATTGTAACTTTCTACAGATATCGGCAACAATAGTTCCGTGCATATAGAATTTGCCTCATCAGAGGGAACACCTAAATACCATACAGTGTTATCCATATTGTTAAACAATATTGGCTTAATAGCAGAGCCTATCTCACTTTCCGAGAATAGATTCCCCTCGGATTCTTCAATTATACGGGCAGAACCAGACTGCTTCTTAGAAATTTCCTTTGGATCTCTATATGGCGATGAAGCAATATCCACATCTGATAAATAATTTTCATCCGGATTTACAGTGGCCTCTACATTCTTGGTACGATCCATATACCAACCCTTTAGCATCAATAGCCAATGCAAATGTCGTGTTCCCGCGATATACGATATTTGACCTCGTGCACTTAAAGGATCCACATCAACTGACCCTAATCATTCAGCTAATGTGGCTTTAAAAACACCAACCAAATCATCCTTAGTTAAGCCAAAATGAGTCAATCGCGAATTGACATCCGATGTTTCTGTATAAACTTTTGTAAATTTCATAATAGACCTATGCTAATATTTTCTACATCATTTGTGGTCGAAAAAATTAACATAGTCAATATTTTTGCGCCCTAAATCCCCTTACATATCAATAAAAGAGTGCAGCCAATAAGCATGCCAGCCATTGCATGCTAGCATTATTTAATGTCAATTCTGGCAATAAATAATTATTTACCATTGTAGAATCATCTGGTTAACATATTTTAAATATTAAAAAATTTGCGTATTTCTGCTTATTTTTATGGTTGTGGATTCAGTCAGATTTATAACTTGAATTCAGTATTATAAGAGACTTGATTCGCGCACCCACTCAAAGCTGTAGGAAGCATAGAGGGCCATTGAAATTCGAGAGAAAGGGGAAGTTCAAAAATGGAACATTCCACGGGCTAGGAAAATAGGGACTAAAGCTATAACCTCCACTTTAGCTAGCTTAACGGAAAGAGGGAGGAAGTCAACTTACACTTACATACCGGTAGGACATAAGAGAAAGCGACTGAGAAAATAGAGGATGAAGTTAACGTACTCCGTC
Organism: Catharanthus roseus; assembly: GCA_028651295.1. Classification (NCBI taxonomy): domain Eukaryota; kingdom Viridiplantae; phylum Streptophyta; class Magnoliopsida; order Gentianales; family Apocynaceae; genus Catharanthus; species Catharanthus roseus. The sequence continues at coordinate 14,164,253 of JAPQWS010000076.1, forward strand.
TACGACACTTCAGCGGGGGTTCGTAGTGCATTAGTTAAGAAGACAGTGAAGGCAGCCTGAGGCTTGGCTTGAAGAATGGCATGAACGGGCTAGCAAAAGCCTGTCTTCAATCAATAGGAAGACTGTCAATTTTTTTTTTTTACAATATTAGTAGCAGATCTTTCCCCCAATCCCAAAACTAGAAATAGCAACATAAAAGAGAACTGATAGCCGAAAGGAGGGTAGAGCAGAGCTTCAGTGGTGACACATATGCCAACAAGGGGGAAAAGCAGAACTAGAAAGCTCTTTGTAAGGAAAGCTCAATTCCCCAAAGAAGACATGTACTTAACATATACCGAATCCAACCCCTATTGATGGTGAAGTAGGAGATAAGAATGCTTCCCTTTCATCAGTGCGTTGGCTGCACTCCCTGACCAATAAACTAACGAAGAGACAGGCCCATTAGTATTAGAAACAAACAGGAAAGACTTTTAAGACAAGAACCAGAGGCGAACAGCTCAACGGAAAGAGAGGGCAAGTAGTGTTTTACCTCCTAACACTCATAACACTCTTAACATAAGCTAACCAGCATACTTTCTATGTTGAATAGAAGACAGGTATCTTTCTTTTTGAATGAACTAAACCACCCCTCTAACGCAAAGCAAGAGAGGCTAGTGAATAAGCAGACGAGGACTCTACTACCCAACCTAAAGTCCCAGCTAGCAAGTAAAAGTCTTCGTTCCTATGTTTGAATCAGCGGGGCTTCCCTCTGTCCCAGACTAGCTTCTTATCTTGTTTACCTACCTAGTTCCGCTAGCCAAGTAGAGAGGAGGAGTATAAATAAGAGGCCTGCCCTTTAAGTTAGTCATGTTCTGTGCTAGCTTTCTCATTCTTTGGGTATTCAATCTCTAATCATACCAGACCTTTGTACACCGAAGGTGGCTAATCCCTCCTCTTTTTATGATATGCCCTTCTTTGGTCAGAATATAGACATAGAAAAAGAGTTCACACTGAGTCGATTCTCTTGGAATCGTTAGCACGTAAGAACCCTGAAAGTAAAAAGTACCAAAGTAGAACTATAGCCTAACTACATTTATGCAAATAATCCGGTTCATTCAGACCCATCCAAGCAAGATTTCTCATGCGATCAAGGGCATAGAATGGAAGAGGGGCTTTCCCTACCACATAAGCATATAGACATATATATCTTTAGTGTTTTCCTGCAATAAGGGCGATTACTTAGCCAGGCACCAAGTCATTCCCTGTACGTTAGTTTTCCCCAGTTGTATTCCTCTTTTAAAGATGTAGTTAAAAGGAACTCCGTAAGCCCCCTCTCCAGCCATAGCAGTTGATTCGTCTATTACGCGATCGCTTTCCTACTTCCTTATCACCTTTGTTTGCAATGCCAAAACTCAATCAGTAGGGCCTTTCGGCCCCGCAAGCTTTGAAGATGCTATCCGTCATGCATGAGAAACAAGAACCCCGATCTTTGTTCTCCAATGCAAACGTCGGGAAAGTTAAAATGCTATAAAATGACGGAACTTTTCGGCAAAGTGGATGCGAAGGTTGAGGAGCTCAAAACCAAACGCACGCAAGCAGACTCAAACAACAGATGCTAAGATCTATTACACCATGCCCGGTCAAGCCTCTCTCTTATCATGGCCATACTACTCCTCTTATTACTCCATGTGAACTTCGTTCCCGAAAATCCCAAATCCATTAAAGCACACTCATCCAGTACCTCCCCTTGCCCCCGCATCTTATTCAGACTAGGGCTGAGGCTTTTCTCTGTGGAGAGAATGTCTCTAATTCGACATATCCGCTTTCATATTGATCGATAAAGAGGAGAGTAGTCTTACCGCTTTTATTCTTGGATCCTTAGCCTGGTTGACTTTCTTTTATGAGACCCATTCTATCTTGGAAGAATTTACTGCCCCCTTCTTTCCTTAATGAAAGGTAGTGAACTTTCACTTTTCCTTTGAGCTAATTACAGGGCGAAAAATGAAGCACTCTGATGACATCGCACGTCGAGAGTGAAGTTGGCAGAGGGTATAGTCTTGATTCCTAAGCCGAAGGAGCAGGAGATTTCGAATCCCACCGGGGATGAAAGTAAAGGGATGCTCTCTAGCAGGGATTGAAATTCATCTCGTAGGAATGAGACAATCTTCTTGAGTGTACAAGTCTTGTTGAAGAAGCCTTGGCTAGACGAACAAAACATAGAAAATAACAAGCTAGGCGGTGGGCTTTTCTTCCTTTTCAGAGCCTACCTTTAGCCCTTGCAGCTAGGGGACACCGAATAATGGTTATCTTACCTAGATACTCTGATGGAAGCCCTTCAGATAAAAGATTTGCCAATGCAGTTGATGTTGGTTGTCCAACCAAGATTTACTGCTTTGGCGGTGTACAGAAAGTTTCTTTTTTCCATGAATATAGGGAAAGTGTGGATTGGGTTTTTGTGGACCATCCTTCATATCATAGGCTTGGGACACAATATGGTGATATTCATGGTGCTTTTGGTGATAATTAATTTCGGTTCACTTTGCTCTATCATGCAGCATGTGATATCCAGTACTTCTTGCAGCCAAGTATCGTTTGTATGGTGTTTATAAGGATGCTCGAAGTATTTTTGTAATACATAACCTTGCAAACATCATAATATTCTTCAATAGGAATTCTATGCCCAAAAGAATTAATTAACAAGAAATTCTTACTAAGCATTGCTTGATTTATCATTCTTCCAAGAGTTGTTAATACAAGCATGTCAGATTCTTTCGGGAGGACACCCATACAATTTAATGGAAAATTCTCACAATACATTACATGTTGATACAAACTTTCGTTATACTCTAAAAGAGGTCAAACTTTAACAGAAAGCGGAGATAATTGATAAGTACCGGCGACTACCTGTTCTTGTATTTTGCGTACTTGATCTTCATGCAAGTAGAAGAAGTTATATGGCAAATGTATGTTTGTAAACTAATCCAACTTATATTGACAGCTGTTCTAATGAACAAGAATGTGGCATGCCTTTATATTTTTATGAGTTTTTTGCTATTTTTGATTTCAGTCGGATAAGTGGACTGGTAGTCGATAAGACTAGACCTTCCGTTCCAATTCAAGCTTTCTAGTATGGAGTAGGGAATTTTCTATTATGTCTCCTCCTTTCAAACGTCTCCAGACGCGGGCGGATGAAAGTGAAAGAAAGTCTTCTGAATGAAGATTCGGCGCCTAAAAAGGCTGATTATTTGGCTTACGATTCGGATTTTCGAATGGAGAAGGTCGAGGAGCCTGTTCCTGCCTGCCTATCCAAACCAATTAGCAACCTTTGGTCCTTCAGGCTGAGGCTCAAGGCAGGAATGAAGGGTATGGGTTCCAGTTTATTTACTGGGAATGGGATCCCCTAAAAGGATACATGAAGAATGGGACCCCCGCATATGAGATGTGGATGTGGAGCTGGTTCACGTAACTGGTAGGTGTATAGAATCTTGCATCAAATAAGGAAATTCTTGTTCGCTAAAGGTTTCGAAATTTTTCAATCATTAGTGGTTAAGTTGTTAAGGTTCATGTGGATTGGATTAGGAAGTTCTTTTGAGCTGTGACTTTCCTTTAGTTAAGGGAACTTCTCCCTAATAACTTTGGGAACGGCTTTGGTCGAGTCATCTTTTGCAACCATCGTCGGCTGAGAAAGCCTTCGGAGGGAACAGTGTTTGATGGGAGGAAGCACTCCTTCCCTGTTGTAGCCATTGCACCTTCGTATTTGGCCTCTTCTTGTTCGTTTGTAGCTTCAGTAAGGTAAGTGATTTGTCTGGAAAGGATATGGCTTGCATTCCCTTAAGGAGTATATATGTCTTCCTTCACCCGTCCTTAACTCGGAATCCCGAATTTCAGAGTTTCTTTTCTTTCGTAGGAATGCTGTATGAATCCTCGTTTGATTGTCTCAAGGCTCGGCGGATATTGTCCTTTGGTAGTAGGTCCTGAGGTTCTGCTCTGCCCTAAATATGTATTATAGAACTGAGGTTGACTAGGACTGTGCAAGGCCCGAGAGGAGGCCATAGTTGGTGAATCACTTATTTCAGTTGAAAACAGTGATTCAATAGTCCCCACCTCGTCAATCGTAGTAGGACCTTTCCATTATGGGATCTTGCTTAAGGAGTGGACGAAGGGGAAAAGGGAAAGCTAAGCTAGTCTTCTTACCGCTTAAATGCGGCTGAAAAATGCAATACATTGAAAGAATAGTGAGAGAATGATGACTAGGACTTGATAGAATAGGTTGTTAGCAAGAATCCGTTGTTCTTTTTCCTCTAAGGGATGCAGAATCCAATCCCGTCTATTAGCTATTCTAGGGCAAGGAAAGCAGCAGGTATAGAGAGTTTGTTAGGTCCCATTGAATGAAAATCAGTTGGGAAAGAATAGGTAACTATTCCATTAGGAGCCAGTAGAGTTATAGCATCTTTTCTTAAGCTTGGCACTCGGGGTAGGATCCATCCTATACCACCCTAATATTATAGCTCTTCCTTGAAGAAGTAATCTGCTCTTTGACATTATATGGTTCCCCAAAACAGGACAAATAAAAGAATAAGTTGCTATTTCATCGGGTCTGAGAGAGGAATTGGACAAATAGGGGTTACACTTGAATCAACTGTAGGGACTCTTATCTCGGCCTTATCCAGGGCTGCAAGAAAATGTGTTATTTGAAGGAATTGCTCTCTTATCAAGAACTAGTCCTAGAACACGAGCGGCATAATCCGTTTATGCTTTCCTTCTTAGGTCTAGAAACGGATTTCAATTTAGCATTAGTAAGGGCAAGTGCTCTTCTTGTCGGAATAAGTGTTCTAGCACTTCCTCTAGACATCTCGTTTTCAAGACTAGGTCATAGGACGAAGGAAAAGAAGAACACTACCCCCTATTAATATAATCCTCCAGCCCGGATAGAGCAATGAGGGGAGTTAGAGTTAGAGTAGAAGCCCGGAAAGACCGGATCAGAACATTCATTTCAGGGCATACTTAGTAGATCTGGGTACTCTTTCTTCCTCAAATGAGGAATGGGGCAAGAGGATCCATTTTTTGGCTCTGAAAGTGCATTTGCTAGTTCGATTGAAATGGAATTCAAGTGCAAATAGGGTTTTTCTTCTTTTCGAAGCTCATCTCTACTCCCTTTCCAAGATTTAGCAAGTAAGCTAGGATAGATTCTAGTAAGAGATAGAAAGCAGGGCTAGCTAGAAGCAAAGCATCTCATTATTTTCCTCCCCGAGGATAGGATCTCTTGTACTGCGACTTCCCGAAGTCACAGATAGGACCTTTCTCGTCAGACTTCAAGGAGTGGAGTGGGGGAGGGTACAGGAACTGCTAAGAAAGATAATCTAAATCCAATTATTAGGGAATGAATGCCATAATTAATCATGTACTGATAAGCCTTGCATTTCCATTTGGATCCCCTGTAGGGTAATACTGGAACTCTACTTCTTTGTTTAAGACACGACACGTTGACACTTATGCGAAAGGATGAGTGGTGTGTACTATACAGGACAGGACATTTTCCTTTTCGGAAAAGTGATTCGAAATAAAGCTTACAATCATAAGCAGAAAACTCAAATTATCAAGCTTTTCCTTGCGCCTTCTATTCCCTCTTCAAGAATTGAAATTGGATTCAAATCTTTTGAGCTCTCGGCCGATTCAGCAGGAGCCATTCTTTCAACTTAAGCCCTTCTATGCTACTAGCTCACAAAGAGCTATATCGGTGGCACTCGGGATCTACTTTACTACTTATTTAGTTACGCTATGACGACTAATAAAAAAGAAGTTTACTTCCCTGGAGACTAGCTGGAACGTAGCGAATGCTATCTCTTTCCTGCAACTCGACTGTTGAACAAGATGGGATGAATCCGCTCTTTGACTTAGTTAAGAAAGGAATAAATTGTTATCTTTGCGTTTAGCTGGGCACTAGAGGAGGTAGATTTGAGTAGGCATCTTTCCTAAGCTATTCTTGCTAACGTCCTTAAAGGGAGAGAAGTAGCTCGAAGGAGCAAGAAATTTAATACAGAACAAGATTAAGGAGCATGAAACTGAATTGGTATTAGTGTGGTTTGCTTTCCCTTGTGACTATGGTAGCATGGTTAAGTTAATGTAGCTTATGGCTTCGGTGGTAGCTAGGCTCAGTCTTGGCTTAGTACTTTAGTTGTAGTAGGTGTGGAGGAAGCCTATCGAAAGAACTGGCTGAGGAAGCGTTGTACTCCATCCCTTGAATGAGTGTGCTTGCTTTAATACAATATAATTGAATATCGTACAAGCCAATAAGAGCAAATCGTTGTTGTAGTCGATTGCTCCGGAATCGGACACCTTCACCTACACCACAATAGTAATATTAGAGAGTCAAGACGAGAAAAAACCCTAAGTTAGTAAGTAGTTAACCAAACACAAGTAGTTTATCAATCCTTCCTCTGAAGCTTCCTGTTCATTCTTCTTCATTTCATCATGTTTGTTGTGTTGTTCTGTTCTCATACGGCCCAAGCCCTTCTTAGAAAGCACTCTTCCTTCTCCTTTACAGTCAAGCATACTTTTGTTCCTTCTCCTAAAGTTAAGAAAAAAGAAGATGCTTCTTCTTGATTGAAGGAACATTGTAATAACCTTTCTAACTGACACCCCAATTATAATGCCACCCACGTCTTTTTTTCTTTCGAACAAGCCCAAAATTTGCCTTTTTTGACATAATAACTGGAAGGTTTCATTAATGAAAAGAAAAGCGGAGGCCCGCTATCTTCTAGCATTGTGGTTTGGAATCGATTATTTATCAATGGCCCACCCTTTCTTTGAACCTTGTTAATGATCAAACTTAAACATATGAACTGAGTGCCATTTGATGATTAACTGAGAACAAGAGAAAGGGATATGGAAAGAATGAAGTAATGAAAGAGGAAGTCATTGCTAGTAGTAAGGTCTTGTCACGATCCATTGGTTCATATAGAATCCATGTCCTAGGTGTATCAAAAAACATTCTTTTCGCTAAGCGTACATAATAAAATAGAGTGAAAGGGTCCACCCCGAAACCGAGCCAAGGGGGTACTAACTAACAGCTGAGTCCTCTACGAACCGCAGGAGATAGTTGCCCATAGTATGGCTCACCAACTTCACTTGCCTCTATGGGAGGCTTGCTCCAGGCAGGTTCGGATCACTTACAATACACGGTTCTACGAAGAAAGGGGTTGGGTTGTAAGCGTTTTCAATATGATTCTTTTCCTGTATTTGTTTGATGAGAAATGCGAGTCTGTTTTGTCCACTTTCTCCAGCTCCCTTTATCAAAATGATAAAAAAAAAAAAAAAAAGAAGGTGAGCTTGCTTCTTATTCTCGTGTTTGATCTCTTCCATCTCTGCCTCGCTGTCACCTATGTTGAAGAAAGGTTTGGAACCCTGTAGAGAATGAAGAGGGGCCAAGGATCTTCCTCTTAATAGTGCTTTTCAAGGCTCGACTCTCTCCCTTGAATAAGTAAAGCCCCATTAGCCTGGGCAAAGATGGGGATAAAGAGTAAGGATCGAAGGCCTCTTAGCTCTGCCAGGCACTGGACAGGGGTTACTCTGTAAATGTGTAGAGTCAAGTGTAGTGTGGTGTAGTAGTAGGCACTTCTAGGCCCTTTCCCGCCAACTGGATACTCCAGTGCTTTGGGTACTACGGACCCTCTGCCATCTATTGCAGCAAAGTCGTTTCATGAGCACGGCGGCGGGGGAGGGGGGGAGGGCTAAACACGGTTCTTTGAATCGAAGGTTGAATGAAATCAATTCTATTTATATAGTAGCGTAGCAAGGCCCCAAATCCTTGATTTGGCCAGGAAAGATTGCACTGCTTTGGGCCCAGGAAGCGAAAGGAATGAGCTCGGCTGCTTCTCCTCCACGCTTCTTTTTCTTCATGCCCGTTCCGCGCTTTGCTCTCCTCTTATTCTTTCATTAGACAGTTCGGATGGACTTCGCCGTTCTTTCACAACTAAAATATATAGGGCTGTATCGCATCGAGATGTCGATTCGTTTTCCACCCCCAATGAGATGGGGACCCCCTATTTATACTTTCTTTTGGGCCCTTCATCTTTCTTAATCGAAACCCTGCCCGGCTCACGTCATTCCAACTACCGACGGGGAGCACCTCATATACGATCGCGCGTAGTAACTGGGAGTCCTATTAGACCTAAGGCCAACTTCAATTCACCAAACCAGGGTTCATCTCATGTAGTGATTGTGGACTCGTACAAGGATATTGGGCAGACGGTTGATGTATCAGACCCTCTCTTTCGTAGCATGCATTTCCATCCGTGTCGCAACTGATTCGATAAGCTACGTGTCCGATGCACGGAGAACTGCTTTCGGTCTCCCAAACTGACTTACTCGTGGCAACCTTCTGGCCGCCCAACAACCTATAACGCTAGTCACTACTCCTACTGGGGCTAGGAAGTAAGCCGCACAACCCAAAGCGCAAAGAACAAATAGAATTGCTACAAAAGCCGGCTAACGGGGGTATTCCTGCGTCTGAGAACATAGTAATGGAAAAGGTAATAGCCAGAATAGGATTCGTTTTGGCTAAAGCGCCCAAATCAGCTATATATTTGACAGGGGTTTGCCATAATGCTAAAACTATGGCGAGTGTATCTATCGTCATTGATGTATAAATAAAGATACCAATTAGTAGTGATTGAATTCCTTCTATGGTTCCACATGATAAATCAGTACGAATATAACCTACATCTGTCCAATTGAACTATGAGCTAGAAGTCTTTTGACTTTCATTTGGGCAATGGCAGCCAGTGCTCCTAAGATCATAGAAGCAATGCTGCAAAAAAAAGAAGATTTGTTGCAATGTAGCTCCATAAGAACCATAAATAGAAAGACGTAAAATATTAGCAGAAATAGAGGTTTTAGGCGCAATAGAAAGGAATGCTGTAACCGGGGTCGGTGAACCCTCATAGATATCAGGTGCCCATATATATAGAGTCAAAAGAGATATGGAGTTCGAAGGGGAAGGAGGTTTTCTTCTGGGCTCGAGAGATGGAATAGATAGGGCCCTACAAGTTTTGAATTCGCCGGTCGGGAATTCACACGAAAGGGAACAAGGAATTCTTAACGAAAAAAGTGCTATCTGAACCGAACGTGAAAGTCGTTTTCCATAAGACGGCTGTTCCCGTAACTCTACTCTCAACTTGGATTATATATGTAAAAAGGTCCGCTCTCGGCCATTCAACACTCTGCCTAGCAGAGGCCTGGTTATCTAATGTGGATTCTCTTTTTTGTAGTAGATGCCAAACCTGCTGTGCCCCATTGACTAAGAAGGGGGCTTGCGAAGCAGCTACATGGACCCCTTCCTTTCTGTTGTTGCTAGCGCTTTCCCGGGACGATCCATTTTTATTAGAAAGGGCGGGCAAAGCCTAAAGGCTACTATCCCAATAGGCCAGCGGGCTGAAGGAGGAGAGGGGCCCGACAATCTCATACCACGAAGGTCAATAAGAGTGTTCCCTTCAGATAAGACGCACCGTAGGCCATCCTCGGCCTTCTCGATGAAAAAGAAATCCAATCTCGATCTCTGAAAGCCTTTTCCTTCTCCCGCCGCATCTCCTTCCCTTCGTCGAGCCTTTGCTTTAATGGTTGGGGGAAGCATTCCTTTATCTGAACTTGGTTGGCATTATTTACAGCCTTAGTCATAAATAGGGGGTGGGTTTGAACATAGGCTGAAACGTGATTTGAATTGAAGACCTAGCTACGCCATGCGTTCAATACAATCTAGAAAGTAGCAGGGATGACCAAAAAAAGGCACTTTCCTGTATTGCACTGAAAAAAAAGGACCTAAGAGAAGAGTGTCTTCTCTTAGGTTTCTTCCTCACGCGCCCGTCGCCGCCTAGCACGCGTTAGAGAGGAAGAAGATTAGCAAAGTGGGAAAAGACAGAGGGAGGGGGGCATCTTATTCTCTTCGTGAGAACTTCCGGATTGGAAAAGCATTCGGAACGGGCTGCGCTTTCGTTGGCAGAAAAGATCCAACCCATTCAGGGCTTCACAGAACCCAAAAATGAAGTCTTTTGACTTGATTGATAAATATAGAATCAACGATAGATAGATAAGAAATAGATAAACGATATATATAGATAGATTTGCCTAAAAAAATGGAGAGATAAAGAGCGGACTCCCCTATATCGAACACTCATTCCTATCTATTGATAGAAAGATCTTCATCAAATACCGCGGACTTTACCTTTTTTAGTAATTCCTCATATCCAAGTACAGTACTAAAGGTCCTCGGACTTCCAGGCGGTTTTTCTTTTGGGCAGCTGTTCACCGTTGGATCTCGCCAATACAACCCCCTATATTTTTTATTACCGAGATACCTTTTTTTTTTTTTTCTTTTATTGCTTTAATACATCAAAAGATTGCACCTTTGTTCACCTTCTGTTGTAGAAAAGGCCAGTAAAACACTTCTTTGACTCTTTGGTAGGTCCGTAGGTTGCCAGAGGGACCCCAAAAAGCTGAAGCATGCATAGGCTGAAGCTGAGCTTCCTGAGATCAGTGGTTTGCCCAATTTAGAACTTTGCCTTCTATCTCAACACCCCTTGAGAGTAAGAGTAGTCAGAGTGTGCTGCAGGGTCTAATAAGACTGGTGCAATACCTTATATTTATTGTTCTCAGGTATTTTTTGGGTAATCTGCTCCCATGCTGCAAACAGTCTAATCTGAACTGAACCTTGTCGCTCTTCTTTCTTTCCTCGCGAGCAGGAAGCACACCAGCCGCGTGCGTTGTGTAATTCTACTGTGTTTTTTGCACTTGACTAGGTGGACAGTTGATCGGAAGAGAACTTCGATTCTCCCGGCCAGCAGGCGGGCAGCATGCTTATCTTGTGTGACAACACTACAGAGCGAGGCTCTTCCAGGCGGGTAGCTGTGTGACAACACTACAGAGAAAGCGGCACTTTCGTGTAACATGCTGTGGTCTCAACGCCCTTACGAGGTAGCGATGAGTTTCACGCGCTCCAAGCCCGGCCCGCACGCGGTTAGGAAGATTGGCCGCAATCTGAGCGATACCACCCACCCTACCCTACCACCTATAGGCAGTCGTCCGTCCTACAGCCGCCCGTAAAGGAACTGCAGTGATCTTGAATAGGGATCCTACAGCGATAAATAGAATCCCCATAAAAATACCACTAGATCGAGCACCAGTGATTTCATATCCAGTCAAAATCTTGGCTAATTGATTGAAGTGGGTAGCTCCAGTAGACCAATAGATCATGGAACAAATAGGGTAGGTAGGCCCAAGCACCATACTACATGTATAGACGCAAACCCCCCTCGTTACCGTACGTGCGACTCTCACCGCATACGGCTCGCACAAAGACTCCTAAATCCATCCCGAGCCTTTTCTTCCACCTCTATTCTCTAATCCTCGATCAAACTTGCGTTCCCCAGGCGCTATGAAATGGGGGGGGGGGGTCTTTCCTTCGCCTATTGTATGTTATCGGCTTGGCTTCGTCCCGAACCAAGGAGGCATTCTGGCGAATGCATGCATGTAGGAAGGCCGACGACTACATAAGCTAATAAGACTAGAAGACAAGCCGGAAGCTACTGGTTTCTATTCTTATTGGGATTGGATATAGATGGGGAATCTATAGATCGTAGTAGTTTGCTAACTTCTCTAACTAATGTACGATACAATTTCACTTCACGGCATGGCAAAAAAAAGGAAGAGCTTCGCTCGGTTGGTCTTCCAACACTGACGAATGCCTATTTTCTCTTCTCTGAAGTCCACAACAAACAAGTGGGAGGGCAAGATTCAAACCTACATAGAAAAACTTCAACAGATTTACAGTCTGTCGCTTTTGACCACTCTCCCCTTCCAGGCTTGAGGCCTCCCTCAATGGGTTCTAATTTGTTGAAGGGGGTGGCGCCCTAAATCAATCAAAACGCTTAAGGATTTAATTGAAGGGAACTAAGATTATTAGCTTAGCTAGCATTCCGGGAGAATCTATTCATTTAGTCAGTTCATAACAAAATTTGTAAAGCAATGGATAAAGCTTTCACGATAGCTTCCCCCTCGTGTAGTCGTCGACTTTCCCCAGCCCCCCCTTTGTCGCTTCTGGCGAAGCTGCGAACCTACTTAAATAGCTTACGCTTACTAAGCCTAATCTACCAAAAAATAGGGTTACAACAAGCAAAGCAAGCTTTCCTCCCTCATTTGTTATGGGTCGCGCCTCACCACAGGCACTGAATGAATAAAATGAGTGGAGATCTTCCTTCCCCCTTGCTAGTTACCAAGAACTTCGTTGCCACTAGTGGCAAAAAAAAAAATTAGACCATCCCACCCAAAAACAACTCGGAGCCTAAAGAGAAGTGAGTTCAGTCTACAAGAAGCTGGCAAAGCTTTTTAGCCACTGGGCCACATACATCTATCCTACCTAAAGAGTAACCCTTTTCTTTCTTGTTTGTTCTTTAAATGACACTAGTAGAGACTAATTTCTTCCGGCAAATGAAGATACTAGTCCAGTCTTCCCAGTGGATCCTTCTTAGGAATAAGAATTGAACGAACCAAGTTCACCTATATGAGAGCGAGGAATAAAAACCAACAATCAACTTCCCACTTTGGATGTCCCACGATTCTACTAGTTTAGAAAGACAGTCGAAGGACAGGGGTCAGAAAAGTGATAACTAAAAATTCTCCCCAAGTAGGATTTGAACCTAAGACCAGTCAGTTCATAGACGATTGCTCTACCACTGAGCTACGGAGGAAGAAGGAAGCCGACTCTCGTTCTTTGGACTAACCTATGACTGAAAAAAAATGAGTTCGTCACTCTTTTCCACATACACCGATTGCTCTACCACTGAGCTACTAAGGAAGAAGGAAGCCGACTCTCGTTCTTTGGACTAACCTATGACTGAAAAAAAATTAGTTCGTCACTCTTTTTAACATACACCGAGAGAAAATGTTACGATAGCAAGTCTCTCACCGGCCGAAGAGCCTCTAGGAAAAGTAGGCGACGATCAACCCATCCACTCTCGAGATTCATATTGATCAATTGATCGCCGCGTCCTGCCAGTTCACTAAGTAGACTTACTCTACCAAGGGGCAACAAAGGCTGGAACTCTTCCTGCCAAAAAACAAGGGACCTACTTCTCATCCTAGGAGTTTGCAAGTATGAAAGAGTCCCCTCTTTGTCTGTCTCTCCGAGTTTCTACTACTAAGTAGCACTTCTCCTATTCAATCATATAATCGATTTCGATCCATTTTAAAAAGGTAAGCCCTATATATGTGTATGTT
>JAPQWS010000076.1:14182500-14195000 GCA_028651295.1 Catharanthus roseus
ACTGGGTTGCTTGAAGAAAATCGTTTCTATGATCATATCTGAATCATGTTGTACATGAGTAGGCTCTGTAAAATCTGGTATAATAAATGAAATAGATAAAATAAAAGATAGTATATAGTTTATTTATTTCACTTACTTACGATTTCATAGACTTAAGATTTCATAGTATAGAAATGCATTCATTTCCTTTGCATTGGCATGATCATAATACTATTGGAGTAAAACGGGGGATCTAAAGAAGAACAGGGGCTATACTATATTAGTAACAAGTAAACCTTTTGTGGGTATCTCCAAATATTTGGAGAATAAATACCAATCAGAAGGTTTGAGACGACCCAGAAAGCACTTGATTATATCTTTGTAAGCCTACTTGGGTATTGAGTATTTACTTCTGAGAACTGAACTCTTTTGAATCGATTCATCAGTCCTTTCCCACCTTTGAGAAGCGGGTTATCTTCGCGGAGTATGGTATGCAAGCTATTATTAATTTAGCTTTTGTTCGTCCCTACGAATGAACTGATCAAGCTATGAATGACGTCGACCATACTAGAGGAGGAATGGTTAGCCTATCCCATGACTAAAGACTGACGCTGGACTAGCAGCCTATCCAAACTATTGATTTCATTCTCCTAGCCCTTAGTCCCTTGTTTCGGTGTAAGGTCTCCACCTTTTTCTGTCTCTTGGCGTCTTTGTCTTCCTCTTCTTTATATTCTAATTGGGCCAATCTATCCAGTACCTATGTCCGTTCATCCATGAGAAAGTTGAAATAAGTACTCTCAAAACTTATTCAATTAGCTTGGCGAATTGCTTTCCTTTAGCCTTCAGGCTATCAGATCGAGCTTTCTTCCGGGTCTGGCACCATATCTTATTCTTGCTGCTTGGTCCAATTCCTTAGCCTTGAATCATTCCCTTATCATTCGAAATGGTCGATGTTGGAGAAGGTGAAATCTCCTATGATATTACATTTCTTAGTCCAGTCGAAAAAATAGTGATTTTCTTCACAATTGGGTTTGGGATCGATAGACTTACCGTGCAAAGTACCCACCCAAGATACAGTCTTTCCCTGAGAAGCTGAGTTGCCGTAGGTGATGATGCCATTCCCATTAAATTGGATTTGCCTAAATCATTGTATTTCGAATTTATTGTTCTAGCGAAGGAAGAAAAATCTGAAATTTTTTTTTTTTGTTTGTGGAATGTCTAGTAGACAAAAAGAAATAGGAATTCCCGATTCTGCCCTTGGTCTTACCGGATCGGTGATAATACATCTTTACCTCAGAAAGAAAGACATAAGCAGCTAGTGTGGACACATGAGAAGATAAAGGATGAAGAGAGGCTAAACGATTAAGGGATTTACCTAGAGAAGGAAGTCGTTTCAGTCCATACTAAAGTAAGTCGGCTACTCAACCTCTTGAACAAGCAGGGCATCTCCTCTAATCATGCCGGCCGAGTGGTAAGGAATAGTATAAAGCTTTGGATGGAAAGTGTCTGAGAAAGATAGAATATTGGATCGGGTTGAAGGGCTGAACAGCTCGACGAAAGTCTATCAGTCGCACGTACTCTATTCACCTTTTATTTTGAACACAATCCAGTTAGAAGGGTCTCGATGTCCACAAAGATGCAAAGAAAGGAATTAAAGCTAGCAACAGATCTGGATCTGGAAGACTAGTTGCAATCGGTGAGTTCAAAATTGCCTGATATCGGTCAAAGCGTTAGATCGTAGAGGTCCTTGTGATCAATCCATTTGAATTTGATTCGTTCGCCCAATCAGAATGCTTACTGAACAAGGATTGATTGTGCATCAGCCATTTCGACATATCACATATATATGTGAATTAAAAGAATACAGAATGAAGTTCCAGATCGTTATTAACTGCTTGGAGTGAGTAACCGTGATTTCTTCCTCGACCCTAAGAAAGGGTACATCCTCAGAGGAAGCAAAAAACGGGAACTCTCAAATACCCATATAGAATAGCTACTTTACCAGTTGGGGTAACAGGTAATTGAGTGTAAGGAATTCTTTAATAAAACACAGGTAAACCAATTTAGTAGCTAAGGATTTTGCTGCTAACCCTTTCGTGTAAGCAATAACCTCTGTCAATAACAGTAAAAGTAAGGTAAGGATCGTTCTAATCGGTAAACAGGGTCTCAAAAAAAGAAGATTGCTCTATAACAAATTATACGCTAAATGAAATAAAAAACTTCCAAAACCGCACTTAAGATGGGAAAGGAGGGGGTAGACCTCCAAATTGTTCTACTCAAGAAAAAAGACAGTAAAGAGGAAAGGGGGGAATAATACTTGGGACTATCAAACAAAGGTCCCACAGTGCCGACAACAGCCTAATCAGAATTCTATCGTGCCAATTTCTCCTTCTCGGGTGGGCAAACAACTAATGTATTGATCAGGAGTAAAACAAAATTAATTACATTTCGCTTAGAGTTCGATGCGAGGATCAACACCCTTCCTTCAGGCTAGTTCAGCTCTAGATAAGAAACCGCCTCAAAGCATTGCAATAGACGCAATAGCAACCTGCACCCACCGGCTTTAAAGAAAAGAGTTTTGTCTTGCCTACTCCAGCTCGGGCTCGAATTCTCAAATCAGAGTAAGACTGGCCTTGATTCACTAAATGTGTCCTTATAGAAAGCTCTGGCAGCATAATGGCTCTTATCAGGAAGGCTGGATCAATCTTGCAAAATCAGCTGTGTAAGAAAAGGAGTAAGCACATTTCCAAGTCGAATCTCCTATCTTAGGAATAGTGTTCATAGGCCCAGGCATCTCAATTTGGAATGGCTTCCTTCATACGGAGCTTACCTTTTGGTCGCCTTTTCTGCTAAGCCAATTTTCCTTACAAGCAAGAAGATCAATAGGATTGGAAAGAGAAAGATGTCGATTAAGAAGGCTTACTTAAATCCTTATTCTTTCGAGTAAGCAAGCGCATTAAGCCCCTTTTTCAACTACCTCAGTAGTGATAGCCGAGACCCATGGTAATCGTCTTTTTTAGCTTAAATAGAGGCATTGTAGAAAAAATCTCGATAAGAGGTCTATGTCTATCAATAGAGGTGTCACTACTATCGTATTATCCCGTCAACCAATAGCCCTTGTTGGTGTAAAGCGTAACCGGTCTTACTGCTAGCGAATAAGCTCTTAGGCAGCTATCGTATTAAGTGGGAGAATCTTCCCGCTACTCCTTTACTTTATCACTTGCTTAGCTGGAAAGTAGAGACCGATGAAGGCGCAATCTGAACGAGAAAATACTGGCGCAGATGGATGCACCATTTAGCCTTTGAATCCAATTCATAGTTAGGAATAAGAATTTAACTGCATGTTTTCATAAGATAAGAGAAAGAAGGTGAAGGACCATAAAAAAGAGGTGTTGTTAGCTGAGGGGGCGAAGGCGCAGGAAAAAAGAGGGAGTGGATAAGATTAGAGATAAAGAAGAGCGTCAAGGCACGGAGGAAAGGGTCAACCCAAATTTAGCCAGGGTGGAGCGTACCATAAAAGGAAGAGGGAAAGGGCGAAAGTCCTGGAATACGGCTGGGAGAAAGGTCGTACAGAGAGCCTTTTTGTCGAAAAGTAAGTCCAATTTCATCCCGAAAGCTATTGAATCATCTTGGACAGAAGAGAGTACGAAAGAAAAGGGTCATACCCTTTCTATAAGAATCCCGAATCTACAATAAAGACTAGCCTATCAGCAGGCAATCAATTTATTTTTCGCTTTCAATTCAACAATATAGAGACTACCTCATAGTTGAGTGAGGGGGAGGTGTTACTCCTTCTTCTGTGAATGAGTCTGATGCTTTAAATGCTGCTCTTGTGGGAGTCGAACCCACTACATAGGTTTTTTCCTTGTTTTACCGAATAAGGAGCTCAAACCCCACCATGCCCTTTACCTTACATTGCACTGAGCTAAGAGCTTTCAACTGTTATTCTATTCTATTTTTATGTTCTAATTCATCTAACTCCTTCTTTCGCTACTCCGCTCCTATGGAATAAAACCATGCCTTCCCCTTCTTGCATCGAGTGCCCAGTCTTGTGCTTGCTCTATCGAGCCAAGTTGCTACGCCCATCAGTCTAAAAATATTTTATTTCCTCATCTTGCTTTTGAGAACAGATTAGAAAATACATTCTCTCCCGCAAGAGGAGCTCTGCTTATGAGCTTTCTTCTCTACGTGGGAACTGAACCTACTGTCCTTGTTGCTTCAAGCTCACTTGAGCAGTTTCCTTCCACCTTCTTAGGTTCATTTCGTTTTTCCAATCTGGAGTTTGCAAACCCGACCTAAGACCTGATTTCTTTGCTTCGCTTGGCTTATATGCTTGCTCACTACCCTAACAGGTCCTGAGCATGGGACTTTAATTATTCTTCTTCTTTCGTACCTGATTCTTTCTCTCTCCTGGTGATTGTGACTTACTAGCTGTTGGGTTAGCAGTTTTACCTTATACAAGGCAGGCCAGTAATAAAGGGATTGGCGGGTTTAACTTAAGATCCCCTTCCCGCTACTCTATCTAATGCTTACAATTCTTTCTCTCATCCAGGAAAGACGAGCTAAGTCTTCAAGTCCTAGTAAAGTCGTCTGCTACTTCCACTACAGGAAAAAGAAAAAAAAGGGCAACTGTTCGCAATGCCTCATCAAAAAGCATTTAAAAAACCTTCCACAAGGGCAAGCAAGACAAGTTATTTTAACAACGGGCTTTTCTTTTTTATAAGACAACCTTCGTAGGTTGATGCTTTGTATCGCACACTTGTTGTTAGTATATGCCCTAAGACCAATTGACTCACATTTATGATTTATGAAGCATGTATTTTTTAATTGTATTTTATGCTCTTGGTCATCAAGTATGTGACTTGATAGTAAAACCCTTATAGCTAATAAAATACTATTCTTATTTGTCCCTAGTTTATTACATCTTGTAAACTAGTGTGAAGTTGATTGATGGTCAAGTTTTACTGATCATGAATATGAGATATAAAATCAATTCATAAATACATATTGAGAATATTGTATTGGACATGACCCAAAGTGAAGAAGAAATATTGCATGGGTTTAAGTTATAAGTATTTCTTCTCAGTTTTATATTTGGTGTCCTTCGACCTAATGTTTCCAATGTTTCTTGCATGGGGAGAAAAATATGTTTTGACATAGTCAAACATCACTTTTAATTAGGTGATCATTATGATTATTGGTTGGCTTATTTTCTCGTCATGGCTTGAATATTGGAGATAGTGAAAGGGATTTGTCCCTCTCCTTTTAGAGAGAGATATCCATGGGCCCCTTGATAAGGAAGACTGGAAAATATGCATGGCCATGCTCAAATAAGTATTAATAAGGTGTTATTAATATTATTTGTTGGAACGATCTGCTCGGTGATCAAGTAAATGGTTAATTAAGTTTTATAAGGATGACTTGATCCATGCCTTATACTTAATTAGGATATCGTGTGACAAAGGACTAAATATTAAATCTGATGCTAGGTTATTATTACATTTACTTAACTTGGGTAAGCATAATGTCTTGCTAGAGGCCGCTTATGTTTTGTGAATAAATGTCTAGGACATTTTTTTTATTCACTGCCAACGTTAAGTGAACCTACGAGGTCACACGCATAGACGATCTTGTGAGCATAATGTCCACGTTCAATGAATCTAGATTGTGTCCCAGATTCGTTGAACGTATACAAAAGGGGAATCGGGATTCCATATTGTATTTTTACGGTAGGTTAATAAGTAATTAATTTTATTTAATCGAATAAATGAAATTAATTACTTAATATTACTCATCTAACCGTTGGATGATTATAGGAATAGACGGACGAGATTGAGCTGTCATTAGATGACGAGTTAGGGTTTTGATATTGACGACTATAAAAGGTTATGTTAACCTTTTCTTGTTGGCCGTCCTTTATCTCATTAAAGAAAAACAAAACCCTAAACCCTAGAACGGCGATATAGTATCTAGCCTCCTCTCTCAGAAAAACGACCGATTACCGGATAGTCGGGGATCGGTTCGAGCAGTTTTGAGAACACGAAGGGGCTAGCATCCCGATCGCTTGCGAGAGGAGTTCGTCGCGTGGATACCGGTAGAGGGCGAAGCATACAAAGCGAGCGCCTCCACAACGAACAATAAAAACATTGAGGTAATTTCTATCCAATCGGTTTTTCTAGTATGTGCGAGATCCTGTTGGTGGATTTCAGTAATTTTATTTTACTTTGTTTTTGCCTACGGATTCCAACGGTGGTATCGAGCCACGCACATCTCGGTTTTTACTTGATTTTATACATTACCGCTTTGATTACATATGTTGTTTTCAATCGGCCTTATAGTAAGGTTTCTGATTAGTGTAATAATCAGAGTAAATTGAATTATAAGATTCGCGTATATCATATTCTGTTTTACTTATTAATACGATTAATTAAACAGAATATTGTTACTGCCAAATTGTTTGGTGTACAGACTGTAATCTGTGCAATTTAATTGTTAAACAAATATGCAGAATCACATGATTTAATGTTTAACTGTTTGGGACCGCCGTTTTCTTTCGGGGGCTACGCCCCCGGAACCCCCTTGTTGTTTCTTTGCATGTTTCTTCCTATCTTTTGATGCATGGTGCATAGCATGGCCTTTTGCCTCTTGTGATTGATTGACTTATTTTGTTAATGGGTTGTATGTTTTTAAATACGGCCTGCGTGTCGTTGTTTTCGTTGATGTAATATTATCAAGCTTTACTAGAATAGGTTAATTTTATTTCCTATTCCTATGTATATTTTCTGTCCTATGTAACAAGATTAGAAGGCCAAGACATTGGAGGCAAGCTCATGGAGATGAAGACTTACCTAGATTGACCTTTGACTTCCATGAGGCTCGTGGAAGTCAATATAGGATTGGGGGCCATGCTATGACACGTTTTATTTGATGTATATATATTATGCATGAGATGTTTAGTTTATTTCCTTTTATTTTTTATATATGTTTTGTGAAATTATATACAAATAAAAGGAAGAAGGTTTTTGAAACCATGTAAAATAAAAAAAAAAAAAAAAAATTAAGTCGTAAAATGTCTTCCATGATCATAAGCACTTCTCCATGCTTGGATCATCATTTTGTCTCATTGCCAAAGCAAGAGATAAATGGTTACCTAAGTAGGGGAAGATGGAAAATGGTGATTTCCATATGCTTGGAATGGTTTGGCTTAACTAGGCTATCAAAACGGTTTTGAGCCTAGGACATCATATGGGATTTTGCCGGTACATGTAGATGTAAATCCCATTAATACATTTTTCTCTAATTATGGGTGTTAAGCCAAAGCTTACTTATGATTAGAATAAAATGAATTTTTATACCCATGATTTATATCAAGTGTTGAATATTTCAGGGGAAAATTTAATGCTTCATTTATTTAATTTTACTTTGCAAATTCTATGTAGATAATGGCCTCAAACAATTCAAACACATCATTGCGATCCGTGCTTGAAAAGAATAACCTTAGTGGGACTAACTTTCTTGATTGGGCACGAAATTTAAGGATTGTCCTTAAACAAGAAAAAAAGGCTATATGTACTTGAGAACCCTATCCCTAATCAACCAGCTAACAATGCCACTAGAGTCGAAAAGGATGCTTATAGTAAGCACAAGGATGATTCTAACGATGTGACATGTCTCATGTTGGCTACGATGGAATCTGAGTTGCAAAAGCAATTCGAGGAAGTTGAGGCTTATGAGATGATAAAACAGCTCAAGGAAATGTTCCAAGAGCGAGGCACGTCAAGAGAGATATCTTACCACTAAGGCGTTGAACAGCTGCAAAATGACCCCTGGCACTTCAGTTAGTGCTCATGTCCTTAAGATGAAAGGGTATTTTGATCAGCTTGAAAAACTTGGAGCACCTGTAAGTCATGACTTGGCTACTGATATGATCTTGGCCTCTTTGACCTCGACTATGATCAGTTTGTCATGAACTTCAATATGCATAATATGGAAAAGTCCATAAATGAATTGCACGGGATGCTCAAGCGAGTCGAACAAAACATTAGGAAGTCTACTCCCAATGTTACGATGGTTCGAAGGGCGGTTCAAGAAGAACAAGGGAAAGGGAAAGGGAAAGGATATGGCCAAAAAGGGTAAAGGCAAGCAGAAGCCCAAGCCCAAGGTTAAACCACCAAAGGAAGGGACTTGCTTCCACTGCAATGAACCTGGTCATTGGAAGAGGAATTGCAAGCTCTACTTGGAAGAAAAGAAGAAGCAAAAGGCTAGTGAGACTGCCGCTTCAGGTATTTTCGTTATAGAAATTAATATGTCTACTCCTACTTCATGGGTATTAGATACCGGATGTGGAGCTCACATTTGTGTAAATGTGCAGGGACTCAAAAGGAGTAGATCTTTGGCAAAGGGAGAGGTGGACCTACGAGTTGCAAATGGAGCAAAAGTTCGTTGCTTTGTAGTCTGTAGGGACATTTGATTTACTTTTGCCTACTGGGGGCTTATAATTGAACTTAAAGATTGTTATTATGTTCCCCTGCTATGAGTAGGAATATCATTTCGATTTCTTGTTTGGATATTGATGGTTTTGAGTTTAATACTAAGAATGGTAAAAGTTCTATTTATAAAAATGGTATTTTCTATGGGGATGCCTCTTTATGTAATGGACTTTACATTCTTAACCTACATGATTCCATTAGTAAGCCCATCTATAACATAAATACAAAGAAATTTAAATCTAATGATTTAAATCAAACTTACTACTGGCATTGTCGTTTGGGCCATATAAATGAGAAACGCATATCAAAACTCCATCAAGATGGACTTCTATCTTCATTCGACCTTGAGTCTTATGAAAAATGTGATTCTTGTTTATTGGGAAAAATGACTAAAAGTCCATTTACAGGGCAAAGTGAAAGGGCTACCGATTTATTGGAACTTATACATACTGATGTATGTGGGCCAATGAACACACAAGCCAGAGGAGGTTTTCAGTATTTCATTACATTCACAGATGATTTCAGTAGATATGGTTATGTCTATCTAATGAAACATAAATCGATTCCTTTCAAAAGTTTAAGGAATTTCAAAATGAAGTACAGAATCAACTTGGAAGGAGTATCAAATTACTTCGATCAGATCGAGGTGGTGAATACTTGGGCCAAGAGTTTGACGAACATCTAAAAAATTGTGGGATATTATCACAATTAACTCCACCAGGAACACCACAATGGAATGGTGTGTCTGAACGCAGAAATCGAACTCTATTGGATATGGTTCGATCTATGATGAGTCAAACAGATCTTCCAATTTCTTTTTTGGGGGTTATGCTCTAGAAACTGCTGCATTCATATTAAATAGAGTTCCATCTAAAGTCGTTTCAGAAAACACCATATGAGATATGGGACCCAGGGAAACAACCTAGTTTAGCATTTCTCAAAATTTGGGGATGTGATGCTTATGTGAAGCGATCATTATCCGAAAAACTAGCACCCAAATCGATAAGTGTACTGTTTGTGGGATATCCTAAGGAAACTAAAGGATACTACTTTTATCTTCCATCTGAAAACAAAGTGTTTGTTGCTCGGAACGGAATTTTCCTTGAAAGGGAATTCGTTTCCAAAAGAGTCGATGGGAGTAGAATCCATCTTGAAGAAGCTCAAGGACGACGAGATCATTTACGAGCCGAGTATGGATACTCGGTTGGACTCACGTATTCATACCGAGCACTGAACCTTTGACACAAGGGCCAAGAAGGTCTAGTAGGATTTCTCGGATACCACGGGAGATATGGATTTCTGGTGACTGAGGATCATAATATTGATCTCATTGATCAAGGTGAACCTAATTCCTACCAAGATGCTATTCATAGTCCTGAATCTAGCAAATGGCTAGAGGCTATGAAATCAGAAATACAATCCATGCATGATAATCAAGTTTGGACTTTGATTGATCCACTTGAAGGTTGCAAGACCATAGGGTGTAAATGGGTTTTCAAAAGGAAAACTGACATGGATGGCAATGTGCACACTTACAAAGCACGATTGGTAGCAAAAGGGTATAGACAAACTCATGGTATAGACTATGATGAAACCTTTTCTCCAGTTGTAATGCTTAAGTCAATTAGAATTCTACTTGCCATTGCAGCATATTATGATTATGAAATATGGCAAATGGATGTTAAAACTGCTTTTCTTAATGGAAATCTATTGGAGGATGTGTATATGACACAACCTGAAGGTTTTATTCATCCTTCGAATTCTAGTAAAGTGTGTAAACTTCAAAGATCCATTTATGGCTTGAAGCAAGCATCTCGAAGTTGGAATCTTCGTTTTGATGAAGCAATTAAAGAATTCAATTTCATCAAGAATGATGATGAACCTTGTGTCTACAAAAGGGTTACAGAAAATGCAGTAGTCTTCTTAGTACTCTATGTCGATGACATCTTGTTAATTGGGAATGACATCCCCACTTTGCAAAGTGTAAAAACTTGGTTGGGGAAGTGTTTTTCAATGAAAGATTTAGGCGAAGCAGCCTATATTCTAGGCATTAGGATCTATCGAGATAGATCTAAAAAGCTTATTGGCCTAAGTCAGAGTGGATATATTGACAAGGTACTGAAAAAGTTCAGTATGCAAGATTCTAAGAGAGGATTCTTGCCAATGTCACATGGCGTTAAACTCAGTAAGTCTCAAAGTCCTACCACAAGGGAAGATACAGAACGCATGAGTAAGATTCCTTATGCTTCCGCAATTGGATCTATCATGTACGCCATGTTATGCACTCGCCCAGATGTCTCGTATGCATTAAGCATGACTAGCAGATTCCAGTCAAATCCTGGTGAACCGCATTGGACTGCAGTAAAAAACATTCTCAAGTACTTAAGAAGGACTAAAGAGATGTTTTTGATCTACGGAGGTCAGGAAGGAGAGCTTGTTGTAAATGGTTACACGGATGCTAGCTTTCAGACTGATGTAGATGATTTTAGATCGCAATCTGGATTTGTGTTTTGTTTGAATGGAGGTGCTGTGAGCTGGAAGAGTTCAAAGCAAGATACCGTGGCCGATTCTACTACAGAGGCTGAGTATGTGGTCGCTTTCGATGCGGCCAAGGAGGCGATTTGGATCGGAAAGTTCATCACGGAACTAGGTGTAATTCCTAGCATTGTGAACCCGAGTGGACCTATATTGTGATAATACGAGAGCCATTGCACAAGCTAAGGAACCTAGATCTCATCAACGATCCAAACATATTCTCAGGCGTTTCCATCTCATTCGAGAAATTATTGAGCGTGGAGATGTTAAAATTTGCAAAGTAGACACCAATGACAATGTCGCAGATCCATTGACAAAGCCACTCCCACAACTTAAGCATGAGAGTCATACTAGGTCAATGGGTTTGAGAGTCATGTCAAATTGGTGATAGGGCAAGTGGGAGATTGTTAGTATATGCCCTAAGACCAATTGACTCACATTTATGATTTATGAAGCATGTATTTTTTAATTGTATTTTATGCTCTTGGTCATCAAGTATGTGACTTGATAGTAAAACCCTTATAGCTAATAAAATACTATTCTTATTTGTCCCTAGTTTATTACATCTTGTAAACTAGTGTGAAGTTGATTGATGGTCAAGTTTTACTGATCATGAATATGAGATATAAAATCAATTCATAAATACATATTGAGAATATTGTATTGGACATGACCCCAAAGTGAAGAAGAAATATTGCATGGGTTTAAGTTATAAGTATTTCTTCTCAGTTTTATATTTGGTGTCCTTCGACCTAATGTTTCCAATGTTTCTTGCATGGGGAGAAAAATATGTTTTGACATAGTCAAACATCACTTTTAATTAGGTGATCATTATGATTATTGGTTGGCTTATTTTTCTCGTCATGGCTTGAATATTGGAGATAGTGAAAGGGATTTGTCCCTCTCCTTTTAGAGAGAGATATCCATGGGCCCCTTGATAAGGAAAGACTGGAAAATATGCATGGCCATGCTCAAATAAGTATTAATAAGGTGTTATTAATATTATTTGTTGGAACAATCTGCTGGTGATCAAGTAAATGGTTAATTAAGTTTTGTAAGGATGACTTGATCCATGCCTTATACTTAATTAGGATATCGTGTGACAAAGGACTAAATATTAAATACGATGCTAGGTTATTATTACATTTACTTAACTTGGGTAAGCATAATGTCTTGCTAGAGGCCGCTTATGTTTTGTGAATAAATGTCTAGGACATTTTTTTTATTCATCGCCAACGTTAAGTGAACCTACAGGGGTCACACGCATAGACGATCTTGTGAGCATAATGTCCACGTTCAATGAATCTAGATTGTGTCCAGATTCGTTGAACGTATACAAAAAGGGGAATCGATTCCATATTGTATTTTTACGGTAGGTTAATAAGTAATTAATTTTATTTAATCGAATAAATGAAATTAATTACTTAATATTACTCATCTAACCGTTGGATGATTATAGGAATAGACGGACGAGATTGAAGCTGTCATTAGATGACA